>CM031234.1:731714920-732224375 GCA_018340775.1 Taxus wallichiana var. yunnanensis | reverse complement strand
ATTACGTATTGCTGAGAACCTCCAGAGAATCACGCACTGCTAGGGAACAATCCGCACGTATGAAGTAATACCTCCATCTCACTCTTTTCGCTTCGCAGAAAGAAATAAATACTATCCGCAACTCACGCGTCTCGCTTTCAATCGCGCCTGCAAGATTCTCTTCGCCAAGAAAAACAGCAGCATCTCCAAACGGAAAGATACTCGCAAACTTCTAGTCAGTTTCCCTTCTCGATCGATCCATCCCAGCACAATTTTCTCTCAGCAACCAATACATTCCTACAGCTTGTTGATTCAAGCTCAAAACACTTCCAGTTATTTCAGCAATCAGTATTTATTCCTTTTTATGCTTTGTCATCAAGCCGCTTTAGTTGATTTTCGCAGACGTCTCATAACCTTAAAGCGGGTCGGGCACTTCTCCTCTGTCATGTACAGGGCTTCTGCACTTAATAATCAGGATCCTTCCATTTCGTCAATCAGCCTTTACTTGGATTGGGCTGCATCTTCCATTTCCTCGCATAAGATGACTCACCACCCGCTACTGAAATGGGTCTTAACTAAGGTTGCTAGCAGAATCTTGGCTATGATCTCACATAATTGAGGATATTTGCTTCTCATTTCTTCTTTTCTCCTCCATTTTCACCTGCTAAGCCTAAGTGAACAAAAGCATCTTAAAGAATGTTCATACAGTGTCCTCGCGCTCAACTCCTTCGGGGCAGTTTGACTTGACCAGTGGTATTCGTCACTGCCACATCTTCTCGGCTGCGAGTTCCTCTTCTACCTTTCCTTCCGCCGGGATTAATATTCTAAAGAAACTTCTTCCTCCCGAATCCTCGATGATCAACCTAGTAAGTTGCTTTAGCAACTTTAGGCCTTCTGCCTCTTCGGCTGTATCCTCAAGTAGCCGCGTAAGTCATGTTCCTCTAAGTTCATCTCTATTCTTAAGCTTCCTAACTAACCAGAAAGCTAACCATTCCGAAAATTACTTCGAGAATGAGAAGTTGAATCGAGTGCGCTACTATTTCCCGCCCGTCAGCATCCTCTCCATCGTAAAGTGCCATGATCATGGCCGCTGCCATCCTCTAAACATCCATGACAAAGCTCTTTTCTTTAATTCCGTCATCTCAGCCTTCAACATCTCCTCTTAACGGGGAATGCCGTAACGGGTGGTCAGCGGAGAGAAGATGAACGTTGCTGGGCTTTCAATGAAGGCATGGAAACATCCTCCGGTCCGCTGGTGCAATAGTTGCCAGTGATCCACCAGTACCGGAGAAGTTCTGGAGTCAAAGCCATGGTCGTAGGGAGTGGTCTCCTCTTTTCTCTTGAGATCTTCTGCGTACTTTCAACTTCCTGACCTTCGCCGCTTCTCTCCTTCATGCTTTCGCTGAGGGAATCTCCCTGCGCCAAGTCAAGTTGCCTCGGATTTGATTCATCAATACTTCATCAAGGCAAGTATCCCTGCTCTGGCACATAACCACCAAGTACTACCAACACAAATCGGATCTTTCTTCTATCAGGTCACAAATTGCTATCAAGTATCCTCAGAAGAGAGAGCTTTATCTCTCCCATTTGATGGTAAGTGTCATAACACGCTCCCATCATCTTTAAGATCTCGCAGGGTCCGCCGCTAGTCCAAAGTCAACATACTTGAGCTTTGTCGACACCGCAAAATCTTTCTTTTCCGACCTCGTACTCACTTCGCACTTCATCCAAAAATCTTCTAACGAAGGCACATGCGCGTACTCTGGAGATCGTCTTCCCTGCCATTCCAAATGGATCAAAATTAAGCTGCAGTAGGAAGAACTCGCTTCATACTGTGACAACATCATCAGTGCTTCCATTCTTCGAGCTCAGTGAATGCTTCGATGCAATCGTAATATCCCACAAAGAGTGGAGTGGGAAGTAGCCCGTGAGACTTGTGTGCTGCTTCGATCAAGGTCGTAACTCCACAAGTTGCTCGCTAGCTCCATGGCAATCAATCTCACTACCTCCGGTACCTTGGCATCTTTGCTGGTTCACCCGAAAAGCTCGTGAACCCGAGGTATGTGAAATCGCAAACCGATGAATATATCGCCAATCCGGACACCGCTTCCCATGCTTCCTCGCTTACTGCGTGAGTCTTCAAGTCTGTCTAACCTCGGGCAGATGAAATCAGTAGAAGAAACCATCGCGATCACTTTGAAGTCCTTCGACGCAGCAGCAGTGCGTGTCGGGGCAAAGACTTCAAAATGGGATCCTCGGAAAGAATACCACATCTATCCACTGAAAAAGACACCGTGAAGTTTCGCAAAAAAGATATACCGCGATCAAGTCATCTCCGGGCAAGGTACGCTTTACGCCCGCAGCTTGCTCACCGATGTCAGCTGCTAATAATTTCCAATTAATCGACATGAATCAACCTTGCATGATTTCAATGGTCCTGATGAAAGCATACATCCATGTCCAAAGTGTAGTGGCATTCGCCACCATTCAACCTCGCATAGCAAAGAATGTGACAATATCATCCGCCTCCCCCGCACTCAAATTGGATCGTGGAAGAGTTCTCGAACTCCGGAAGGGGATCAGTGCTTCTTCATGAACCGCTATTCACGATGCTTCACACAATCACTCTATGCTTTTTCCCCACCTAATCACAAGATCCCGAATGCTAATAGAAGTCACCACCTTTCAGACCGAATCTTCAAACAATAATCGAAGAATTCTGAAAGCATCCAAACGAATTATTGTCTTTCCCGCAACATCACGCATCGATCTCGATGAAGGATGGTAAGATCTAGCACACTCCATCACAAACTCACTAAATTGGGATCATTGCATACACTGAAAGTCAGCACTTCGAATAATTCCACTACTTTTGACCGCACGCATGAGTGAAGTCTTTCCACTCGGATCTCGTCAATCAAATCGAAAGAGGTTCGGGCCTAGATCCGTGTCTCCTATGTCTCGAAAGTTTAAAGCAATGCATGAATCCATCGTGTTTCTTTTCATCTCCTTTCGCCATAGCTTTATCAATCTTTGTCCTAATAATTCTTTTTCTTCTAATTTGGCCTCGCTTTCTTCAATACTCGTGCAATATCTGGACAATTCTTCTCAGATTCGAGGATATTTGCAATGTATCGACATTGATAAATACTCCTTTTCTTTTATAAAGCACCTCGTAATGAGTTCCCTGAGCTCCTTTCGTGATAAAATGGCACCCGTGTAAAACAATTGTAAGCTCACGCAAAATATTTACAGATGAACCTTTTCCAAAGCATGCTGCCAAAATCTGTGCTTTTTAGCCTTAAATAGCACTTTTCATGCAAAATCCTTCCTCTAATGGGGGCTTTCATAGCACTTTTCTCCTTCCCTCAATGGGGCACTTTTTTCTTCACCCTCAGTGTGTTGAATAATAAATCCATATGTGCCCATGCTTATATAACCTTCATAATTTCTATAATTAATAATTGCCCCTAACAATTAAAGGCAATTAATTAATTAAAAATCATGCTTTTCTTTTTAAAAATAAAGCGTGTTTAAGGACAAACATCCAATAAATTAAATTAATCCAATTTAATCCTCCACACAAAGACTTAACTTTAGCCTCACAAAGGTGTGCTTCACCATAGCCACCGAAAATAGAAATTAATTCAATGATTTAATGCCTTAAAATCATTAAATAATGCCCAAATGGGGCTACACTTTTTCCAAGAGAGGGGTAAATTCACTAAATAAATTAAATTTAATTAATTTAATTGTCTTTCATTTTAATCCTCCTTGACTTTTCAACCTCCTCAAGCTTGGGCGCACTTTTTCCAAGGATAGAATTTATTAAAAATAATCAATTTAATTATTTTTATCCATCACCAAAGGGGGCGACTTTTTTGCACATGTAATTCTATTTTTTAAGAATTTTCACCATAATGGGATTCTTTACCCCCGCAAGGTAGGCACCACAATCCCATGATCCACTTAAGTGATTTGACTTTTGCAATGGGATTCTTTACCCCAGTAAGGTAGGCACTAAAATCCCATGATTTCACTTAAGTCACTTTCCTTTTATTATATCATGGAATTTTCACCCCGCAAGGTAGGCACAAATTCCCACCCGCCATGCAAATTCTATTTTCCCACCGCAGCTTTAAGTGACTTTTATAAAGACGGGAAAAGTACCTGCAAGGTAGGTATACAATTCCCATCCTACTGCTAAGGCTTATATTTTTCCCATCGCAGCCTCAAATCCTTTGTTTCCCAAAATGCGCCTATCCCCACTAGGCTTTTCCCCACGACTTCGCTTCCCAAAGCTGATCCAGCACTCTCGATGATGACTTCCTCCCAAGCAAAATGTGCGTGTATGTTTTCCACCGCTTACCAGCCAAAATCGGGCTTATCCGCCGAAGGAGTCGTCCAGCAGAAATTTCACAAAAAATGTAACGGACACCACAAAAACACGAAAATTGCCAAAAGTTACAAATAAAGCCCAAAACTTAAAATAAGTTAAAATCCTTCCGGTATATAGGAATAATAACATATTCGCTCCATAATAGAGTTAAACAGTAGAGCAGCAAATGTTCCTCATACGGGCTCAAAATAATTAAATACAAATTTCACGCAGACAAATCCTACGACATAATAAAACAATTTTTTGGGTATCCGGTATTTGCTTAAAAGGGCTAATATGGCTCTTCAGGATTATCTTGACGCACACAGAACTTTCGGTAAATAAAAACAACAAATGACCCACTATTTTAAAAGTACGTAAATTTTTTCAAATTGGTAGTCCGCAGATTTCGGGGTGAAATCTGAGTGACACCATGTCTTCGACAGACAAGGCTACGAGGAAGAGTTAGTGTATGGGAGCAAGGTGCTAGAAAGAAGGTTTGCTCTAGGAGTTGGTCAACAAATTTTGCATGAAGCTTAAGGAATGCCAAATGGGTATTCAAAAACATCTATAACCTCAAAAGGTAGTGTTCTCAAGAACAATATAGTACATTTTTTTAGAGAGTTAATGAAATTTGAAATTTTATTTTGTTTCGAATCACTTTCAATAATTGGTAATGCATGTGAATGACAAGGTGAACAAGATTTGTGAAGTGTAAATGCCAATGTATGACTCCAAAGACCAAAATTAGCATGGTTTACGTGATTTGACTTGAGAAAGGTGATCCTCTTGCAGGGGTGAGAGGGCAGATTTGAGAGTTGTTTTTGCTAGTTTGCTTGACTTGTTGGTGTCCTTGAAAGCCCTCTACATCATTTAGGTATCAAAGCTACAACAGAAGCAACTTCATCACAACTTCACCATTCAGTGTAGAAATTGAATACAAGGTAATGTGAGCCCATGCTCAACTTGAAATATCATAAAAAAATAGTCAAAACTCACCTAGTTTGGTGTTTCAAACCTCTTTAACAAGCTTGAGACCTTTCATGCACCTTAACCCATGCAAACTCTGCCTCTCTTGATGATAAGAACACCTGCTTATTTCATTCAAAGTCAAAATTAACAACAATATATTAGTTACAATCTTTTGTAGCATCATATGAGTCCATTCCTTCACTGTAGTATTCTCTAATCATTCTCCTCACTATCCTCATTGATATGACTGCTCAAAACTTCCATTTCTTGTTCAATGCTCCCTTAAGGTCATATTTACACTTTTATGTTCACTACTCAATCAACTATGTCTTTGCATTGTCCTTGTTTGACTTGGCCTCCTCAGTGTTTCCTCTTAATTCACATAGTTTTAATCTTAAAAATGCCTATCATTGTTATATGAACACCATCAAAAAAACCTACTCCTTGCAACTATGCATTCACAAACCACAAGTTCCACCATTTGCTATACCAACTTTGTCTTGCAAAGAAGAGGACTAAAACTGTAATTTAGTTTGAAAGATTGAGATGTTGTGTTTTCTTCTCTTATACAATGATGAGCTATACTTTCAACACACTCCCATATTACCAAGTTTTCTTTAGGCTTCTACCCTGTTTTGGTTGTCTTCTTACAATTCTGTTTTTACCAGTTTGGTGCTCTGAGTTGGGATGGTCTCTCTTACACAAAACTTAACATTGTTCACTTCATAATACCCTCGGGCCTCATTAGTCAATTTGTGCTCCTTAGACTGTACTACATACTTTGATCGTTCTTCTTCCTTGACATTTAGGCCTCTAGAAGCTTGATCCACTAATTGTCCTGTTTTAGATAAGAATTTACTAACCTTGTTTACCTTGGCTTTGGTTCTGAATCTGTTATGGTCTCCTAATATGTTATGATGTAGATTCTTATGCCTCCTTAGATCCTTCAATACTAGTTGTTATCAAGGAACTCATTGTTCTTTTTCTCATGTTACTCCTAAGAACACTGCTCCAAAGTTTACCTACAAGGTTCTCAAGACCTATTCATGTAACTCAAGCTCTTAATCACCTTCAAAGGCTTTTAAAACTTTGTCTCAAGCTTTTAAAAGTTTATTTCAAGGTTAAAAACCTCCCATGATGGTCAAAAAGTAAGTCAATAGCTTTTAGCTACTCTCACCCCTCTACATTGTCACAGTCAGCTAGTAGCTCTGTTACACAAGTGATTTGGAGATAACTTTTGTTAACTCTTAATCTTGGCAAAGGACTTTTCCAACCACCCATTAAGCCCATACAACTGCCCAATCAACTTTGCGAACACTTCCTTAAGAAAGTTTACCCAGATTTCAAATTGGTCCTTTCCAATTAGGTCACCTAGTGCACAGTCAGGGACTGTCAATGAAATGTGAGACCGTACGGTGGCAAATAACTTCAAAATATCTTCAATAAACATGCCAAGATCATATGTTTCAAGTTTCAAGAGTTGTGATCCACATGACACAATGTTACACAATTTTCCTCATTCTTGCCCTCTACCCTAGGTTTCTAGGTGCCTGGGATAGTATTTTGGACATAACTTGAACAAATGAAAGAGTTAGGACCTCAAATTTGTCTCAAAAGCACTGTAACAACATTTCCCATCTTTTTGCTTTTAACACCAACTCATGAATCCCTACATATCACCCCTAACACCACTGTTTGCTCATTTTTCTCATTAGAAACCCTGTTTTTAAGGATTTTCAAACTCTCACAAGTAAGAACACTTAGCAAAACTACTATGATTGCTCCTTATACAGTCTTATGCTTATAGTTTAGATTCCTGGAGTACCCTTACATTCATTCAAGATTTAGAAAAATGCAACTTCCTTACCTTTACCTCAGAATGCCCTTGTTTCTCAAGAATATGACTTCCTTATCAAGAAATCCTCTTGATACAGTCATTTCATGATCTCTATTTCTACAACATAACTTTGTTACTCAAACAATCAGAGGATACAACAAGTTCTAACAATCACCATAGTATACATTGCCAAATATCACAAAAATACAAATTATTCTTCACAAACATTCAAAATAGAAACATTTCATAGTTTATTTAAATGGAAATCTATTTACATCATACCCCATTCATTTTTGTAGACTTCCGGAGCCTTTTGGCTCCTCCACACGTGTTTTCCAACTCCAAACTTCTTCCCCAAAACCTATTTGCTTGCCCTCATTCGACGAATTTCATTCTTTTAAACAAGTGAAGAGGTAGTTTCAAGACCAACCAACCATGATTCAAGATGACTATGGTCATGACAACCTAAGACAAAAGTAAAGACACCTTATTTACCCCCATAAGGTCTTAAATGACCTTTTACAATCATTATTATCCCTTACACTTTACATTTGACCCCTTCATTCAAACTTAGCAATTCAAATTTTCAAATACTACATTTTGGAGGGAAAACTCGTAATTTCAACATTACATTGCCAAGAGGTCCACAAGGACTCAAGACACTCTAAGACACCCAAAAGGACTCTCTAACATCTAAAACAACCCAAAATCATGCTTTATTTATCTACACAATTGATGCTCCCGCATCACCTACTATGCGACTCATGACCTTGATACAAAAGAAAGGCTCTCTCTTTACATGATTTTAAACAAGCTTACCACAAACCTTGACATGAATAGGCCCCATCAATTGTCCACTTTGGGTGATTTTCTAGATCTTCCACAAACCTTTTCAAGATCCATGAACTGACTTACTCTAGTGCTTTTGTTCGCCACTATGCTTGTACATCGAGAAGTATATAGGAATCACATCTCGCTTATTACAAAACGGAACAAAAAACACACACTGGAAATATTTCACATTACATCCTATAAGAATCATAATGTTCTTAATTGCAGCCACTATTGTCGATCGCTGCCACTCAATCTCAAACAATATATAAAATCACCACCGCCATCGGAAGATGCCCTTGACTTTAGCCGGTTTGGCGCGATAACAAATGGAACATTGGTGTCATGTTCCCCCACAATGTGAAATTTCCACTTATTCACACAACCAAGAACACTGAAAATAAAATCGTACCATACTACACACTACTATCCGGATCCTATTGTCTATATCTTGTTGCACATGATCACCATTGCCAATGAACGTATTCACTAATTGATCATCTTCCACAAAGTACGGTAGTCAGAGGATCACCGCAATTAGAGGATCTCTACAATCATCTACTCTCCTATACAATTGTTTTTCCAACATCCACACACCACACTAAAAGCTGAAAAATTGAAATCCACACCAAACAATGAAAAAACAAGTCACCGTACTAGAAGTGTGGCCCCGTCATTGGCGACTGATGAGAGATCGTTGATTGACCTCCAACCTCCTATGCCTTCGCTGCCTAGTTCAATGTTCTTGCTAACTCCGCTGGATTGGATCATAGAGCTCAATTGCATATCAAAGGAAGTCGGATTCTACCAATAATGCCCCCAGTTGAAATGCGAGCAATTTTTTTTTTCCAAATTTGACAACTTTACTATGACACATGAATAAAAATGACTATTGACAAAACTTGACTCTTCAACATAAATGGGTCACGGAACCACTTTTACAATAGTCGATTACAATAAAAACCTTGATAAATTATAAAACTATTTGACACTTGAATATTTAACTCACTTAGCATAAATGGATGAAATCTATTTCACACCTAAATGACTATACACTATACACTTAACTTCATAACAACGACCTTGACTATTTAAAATACAAATCCTAACCTTTTTGTTAACACTATCAGCGGTGAATTAGACTTGCTCAGGGCATGACAAGTGGCGACTCGCGAGTACAAATCTATCCAACATATTGCAAACTGTGAATGGTGGAGATACACGTGTTGTTGGGAGTTGTACATATGTGATCCGTTGTACAGTACTAGTTTAGGTAGAGACCATGATCAAGACTATTTAAAATATAAACCCTAACCTTTTTGTTAACACTATCAGCGGTGAATTAGACTTGCTCACGGCATGA
Organism: Taxus wallichiana var. yunnanensis; assembly: GCA_018340775.1. NCBI lineage: Eukaryota > Viridiplantae > Streptophyta > Pinopsida > Cupressales > Taxaceae > Taxus > Taxus wallichiana. The sequence continues at coordinate 732,215,015 of CM031234.1, read as the reverse complement.
CATGACAAGTGGCGACATCGCGAGTACAAATATATCCAACATATTGCAAATTGTGAATGGTGGAGATACACGTGTTGTTGGAGGTGTACATATGTGATCCGTTGTGACAAGATTACTAGTTTAGGTAGAGACCATGATCAAGAATCCAAAACAATGCAAATGAAACGAGAGCGGCGGAAGGTAGAATTCGTGGCGTGATGAGATCTAAGCTTGGGCGACAAATTGAGAGACGCGATGGGAGAAATGAAGAGGTTATAAGACCGACATTGCATTGATTAAAACTCCTTCACCAAAATTTGCAAAGGATGGGAACACGATGAGCTGGAGCATATACTGAGGTGTCAAAAATTTAAATAAGAAATCTGATGCAATCCTACACATGAGCGGATCTCTGATCCACCTGTCCACTATGAATGTTTATTTGCACAAATTTGACAACTCGTTGATGATTCTAGATGGTTGAAGACCCAATATAAGATGCCAAAAACACTCGTAGGTCTATTAATGCGATGTCATAATCTATATTATGACAGATTTAATCGTGAAGGCACCAACAATGTACATTGATTTTGTATGGAGGACGAAAAAAATTGTACATTAATAATGGATCGCATCTAGTGATGCAATTAAAACAAAAGAATTTTCAATCAACGCATTGATCAGCTACGCCTTCAATTTGCTCTCAAGATAGCGCTAAATACTTACATGCTTGATGACTCTCATTCTTCTTGCATAGATCTACACGGTGAATGTCAAGGAAAATACAAATCATTATTTGGCGCAATTGAAGAGGGTTGTTCCTCCACAGATTAACAAACCATAAGCACAAGAATCTCCGGCTCTGATTCCAAATGTTGAGGACAAATCAGAATTGTGTAGACAACCAAAATGAATTACTACAAAATAATATTGATTCATCATATTCATTACATATAAAACTTAAAATTAAATATGACATAGCTTTCCTATATTTTAGGAGGTAGCTATAACCTCTCCTCCCACGAATATCTCTCACACACTAACTACGTGAGTTGTTGAAACTCACTCAACCATATTTGTTATAAGTTGTTTTATTATAAAAATTATTTACTAACTCAAAATTACATGATAATAATTACTCACGTAATTATTATTTACACGTACGCATGTGGAGCACTAACTTATATTTCCGAACACAAATGCATCTCCTAGATGGAGTCACCACTGAAGATTGGAGTTGGAGGGTTTTCATCCCCAAATCTGATTGCAATGTTTCCATCCTCAAAATCAGAAGTTGAAACAATGCATCAAACTCTCAATGTAAAGCCTCAAAAGCCCCAAAAGGAAAATCCCTAAAAGTAACTTTCCATCTTGATCCCTTTTATAAGTTCACTTGACACTTTTCCCAAGGAAAAGCCCCAAAAGTAACTTTCCATCTTCTAATTTGATATTGACTTGCTTAATTTGGAAAGTCGCCTTTATTTTTATTTATAATAATAAAGTAATATTAAGTTGTCACTTTTTAATAAAAAGTGAGTTACTTGACAACTTAAAAATATTAGCTATTTTATTTGTTACTTTATTTGAAAAAGGGGTCATGACAGAAGTCAAAGTCATCCTCTATGAGAGGAATTTTGGTTGGGTTCAATATTGGAGTTGTTTGTACAAAAAGTTAAGTCGTTAGAGTGGGGGAGAGGGAAGTGATGTAGACAGTCCTAACCCCTTAGAACCCATGGAAAGCTCTTTTCCTTTAAATGGCCAACACTCTCCTCCCCATCATAGCCATCGTGCTCATCACCAATCTCCTCCATTATACTCCGCTGACCCTCTCCTCATAGGTCTCCTCCTCGTACTCCTTTGAAGTGATTGCTACAACCTACAAACTCTCCTGCAACTCGGGCAGTGTCCTAGTGAGCCTCCTTTACTCTAGTTCAATTACCAAGAACTCGCCTTCAATGCAGTCCCTCCTTGTACTCTCTCTTTCTTTCTCTTCCTCCTCGTTCATGTGTCTTGTCCATGTGGATGCACCCTCTTTTCTTCATTTTCTTGGTTGTATTTTCTCACATTGGAAGAGGGGGTACATCAATCCGCAAGAACCCCCATCTAGATACCAAAGTTAGTCATGGCTCCTTTAAGGGCTTCGTGAAAATTGAGTGTTCCTCTCTCTCTTGTAAGTGGGATCTCTCTTCCTTGGGTGGCATTATAGATCAATGACATAGCATGGAGTGTCATGTACAATCCCTTGGGAGCAATGAGTCAAGGAATTTTCATCTTCAAGGACAAGTATTTGGACCAATTGTATATGCTTCCTTGTCGCACAAGTATTGCACACATGGTGTGGAGTGGTATGTCCAAGGCAAGCAAATCCTAGATGGAGTGGTTATTATGCAAGAACAAATTAACTGTGTTAAGGTCAAGAAAGAAAAGGCTATGGTCATCAAGCTGGATATTTCCAAAGCCTATGACAGAGTAAGCTGGTCATTCCTGTTCAAAATCCTTAACTTTGGTTTCTCCATCAATTGGATCAACTAGATTTTGTCCTATGTATCGAATCCTCCTTTCTTTATCATGATCAATGGACTTCCTTAAAACTACTTCAACTCTTCTCGAGGTCTTAGACTAGGGAACCCCCTCTCTCCCCTTTCTTGTTCATTATCCTTGTTGAATCGCTTGGCTGAGCTCTTCCAATGACTAAAAATCAAAATAAAATCAGTGGCATCACAATCACTGAAAGTGTTTCCTTCTCTCATGGTCAATTGACTGATGATACTATCTTTGCAACTATAGCTAAACTTTAGGAAACAAGAATGATAAATAATATCATTGACAGGTATCAAAGAGCTTCTGGACAAAATGTTAATCACACCAAATTTGACATTTTGTTTTTCAATTGCTTTGTCTAAACAAATCAGAATCAAAGATGCTCTGGGTTTTTCCTATGGTTATCTTCCAAGGAAACACCTAGAGGTTCCTCTTTTCGATGGTAGATTAAAAAAACAATATTGGTAGAATCTAACATCTAATTTCCACAACAGATTAGCCTCACAGAAAGGAAGAATGACTCTCTTGGGTAGGAAAGATTCTTTTAATCCAAACAGTCCTCCAAGTTATCCCGTTCTATTTTATGTCTATTTCTTGGGATCCTGAAAGTATTAAAAAGAAAAATCATTATTAAAATTTCCTTTGGAATGGTTCTAATGACTAATAAAATATCTTTGATGAAGTGGGAAGAAGCCAGTAAGCCGAAGAATAAAGGTGGAGTTGGCATTAAAAGCCTTACTTTCTTCAACCTCGGTCTGGGAGCCAAGATGTTATGGATAGTCTATAAAGAGCATAACAGCATGTGGAGTATTCTCTTTAGGAGGAAATACTTCGGACTCTGTAATGGATCCTAACAGAATTTTTTAACAGAATTTTTACTGCAGCAAATTGGTTGAAGGGCTGTCACATATGGAACTTCCTCAGAAAGTACAGGTCTCTGATTGTTAATTCCCTTTGTCGGGAACTTACAAATCGCACAAAAGTCCTGTTCTGGAGAGATGCTTGGTCCCCTCTATATTCATCTATAAAGAGCATAACAGCATGTGGCATATTCTCCTTAGGAGGAAATACTTCGGACTCTGTAAAGGATCCTAACAAAAAATTTACTGCAGCAAATTGGCTGAAGGGCTCTCACATATGGAGCCCCCTCAGAAAGTGGAACTTACAAATCACACAAAAGTCCTCCTCTAGAGAAATGTTTGGTCCCCTCTATATTCATCCCCTTTCAAAGGCCTAGATGAGTATTTTTCAAATCTGTGGGGCACCTTTGTCAAAGACTCCTCAATGAGGAACCATGCAGAGATCTTGGAAAAAAACCCATCTTGGGGCCCTTGTTTGCACCTCTGCTTAGCTAACTCGGTTTAGTAATTTCCTTCTTTCTCAACACATGATGCCCTCTTCTGAGGATGATCTAGTAGAGTAGTGCTCCACGAGGACTACTTCATTAAATTTGGTTATCTCAAGATTGTGAAGTTAATGTCATTTGTCACTATGCCTTCAATATCCCTGGACTATGAGCAATCTTGTTGAAGCTTTGACGATCCTCGAGGGCCTGAAAATTCCAGACCTTAACATCAAGAATCTTGAAGCCAAAGGCGACTCTATGATCATCATTAATGTGGTGAGGAATAACGAAACTAATGACTAAAGGATTGAAAATACTGTGAGAAGCATCACCTCCCTCATCCATCTCTTCTCCTCACCACAACCAATAAGCCGACAAACTTCATGGTCAATCTTGGTGCTACTAGCCTCAACAATGGCAAAGGACTAAAAATGCACAACGAAGGCCCTTGGACAGATTTTAGAAACCTATTCTCTATGATAAACTATGAGCCTAACTCTCAAAGAAATGTTGCTAGCCCTTGGAGGTCATTTTTGTGATCATGGCTATTTGACTCTATCCTCTCTCACCTAGGGGTATTCTCAGCATGGTGTTTAATTCAATCTTTGATATTCTCACCTACCATACTCTTCCCATCCCCCACTCCATTTCGTCACTTCACTGACCATTGATGAAATATGCAATAGGCAGCGTAAAATCTATCGCATATGTTGTGATTTAATTGCCAACTCTCATCATCCTCCCCTCTACTCATGCAACATGTCACAGGACTGTAACATCAATTTGAGGGAATTCACATTGAGAGGATTTAAATTCCCCATCCTTCCATTGCAACCACATTTTTGCTAAGTACGAAGTGACGGAGAAGAACAGGCCTCTCAGCAATGCTCTCTTTCACACCCTTACTTTCTCTAGCCTCAAAATTCTTTCTATTTATGCATTATGACTTGTAAACTGGAATTGGGTCAGAGGGGCTGTTAGATTTACAGAGCTCAATATATGGTTTTACTACTTCCATGTGATGCTCTGTTTTTCGTGAGTACTGTGAATTTGAACTTCTCACAACTCAAAGATGGTATTGTTCTTTGGTTTTTTCATTTCCAAAACTTTGTGAGATTTTTTTCATGGAATGGTGAAAAGAAAGGGCTTTGGTTCCTGCCCTCATCTAGATTCTCAAGTTCTATGCCATCTCTTTTCCCTTTATGTCTTTCCTTAAGAAAGCATACTTCCCAAGCCTCTTTTGTCTCTGGTTCTGGATTAGCTGGAGGATGGAGGGAAAAAGAAGGGGACGGAGGAAGGGGAACCATTTCAAGGAAGTAAACAAGGGCTACTAAAAAGAATGAATGCTTCTTGAACGTGATTCAAGATAAGAATAAGGAAATGACTCACGAGAATAGAAATGATGATGTCTATTCTCTCTACCATGGTATCATTGATGCTCAAGCAGCTTATGAATCACAGAATTCTCCTTGACAAAAATAGTAGGATGAAATGGTGTGTTACTAACCTGTTCAGGGCTCAGCTTGCCACCAGACTAGGTGAAGGAGCTTATGTGGATAATGTGATACAGGCCATGAGTGACCCTCACCAATTGACTCCCAAATTGGACACCCTAAAAGTGTCTCAGCTTATTGGTATTTAGACAATTCTGTTTGGTGTGCGTAGCACCCATGCGATCCACGAAGATGTTGAAAATTTGGGCTTCAATCTTTTGTTGCAACTTGACCAGGTTACCCTACTAAAGAAAACTATGGCTAAGGAGGAGATTATTAAAGGCAAAAAAAAAATTGGATGCCATTTGCTATAGACTCCACATTGACACTGCTGAGTTTGGGAACTCCCACTTAACCAAGACCCTCATAGCAATAACTATAGAGGATGATGTTAGGGAAAAATGCTCCATTTTGGTGCTCTATGATTCAGATGATGATATGGCTAAGGATACAGGCACAAAGTAGCCATTATGGCTTTTTGTTTGGTGTGGTTCTGATCACTGGTACTGTTGGTTTTCTAGCTTGGTTTCACACTTGCTTGTTATGTCAACCAACCATTGTAATTTGTCAATTGACCACTTGTATTATTTCTATTGTTTTTTCTCAATTTATTGACTGTTGTTATTTTTCAACAAACATGGGTTGAACCTTGGAGTGGGCCTTCTCGAATAATCCAAAAAAATGGTCAGTTAAAAAGCTTCACTTATACGGTTATACCTTCACATACGTCAATGATACTATCTAAAGTTCAACCAATTGCGGATGAAGTTTGTTTTCTTTGGCCTCTAAGTGGTCATGAGTTAGGCAGAGTTATCAGCCTTCAACTGGTGATGAGTTCAGGGTCTCTTGCTTTGGGGATGAATTTGAGATGCCCTTTATAAATGAGCTTCCCCAGAACTTTGACCTTCACTACGTCTAAGTAAACTCTATGCAAATCTAAGATGATTCTATCCCAAAGAGTCTTATAAAACTCACGATAGAACATGTCGATGACAAGGGCTTTGTCACCACCCATCTAATGAGCAACATCGAAAATCTCATCAATGGAGAGGAGCCTATCACAAGCTACTCCCTAGGTTTCAATGAGCTTCCAAAGGACACCATCAAAGTTTGGTACCCATAAATACTTATAAATTTTAAGAGAAAAAAAGAACATTTGAATTCAATATTTATAAGTATAACATAAAAAATGGTTTTGTAATTTCCTTTAATATCAAAAATAATATTGGAATACCAACATATTTTTACATGTACCTCTTTCGAACAATTTGAGATAAAATAAATGAAATTCAATTTTTTTATTTGTTTAGAAAGAATACTCCACTGTAGTTGACATATTAGATGTTCGTAAAGTGTTACAAGATGACAAAGATCCTCTGGAAAATTGTAAAATCCTTCGATGCAACATCACAATTGTAGAATTCATCTTTTTGATAACCTTTTTATGATGACTAAGATTTGAATATGTTTACAACATTCGAATGAATTATATTTATAAGATCATTTTCACAGGTGGTCATTTCAAAACATTTATCTGAAACCGTGCTATATTCACTTTGCTTTCTCAATATTTTAGTTCTATCTTCTAAACCCCTTGTCAATGACAAATCAGATTATATTGAATTCTTCTATAGTGTAGACCACTACCCCATAAAAAAGCTACTGTGTAACCAAAGGAATTTAATTGTTCATAACTTTGTTCATCTTAAAATTCATCTTCTAAAAACTCTAGATTCTACTTCTTATCCTTCCTTATTATGACAGCAAAAATAAATGTCATCAATTGTCAAAGACTAAATGTCAAAGTATATATGAAGCACGTTATTAAATGCAAAAATGCAGGTATTATTAAATGTTTTAGGTTTTCACGGTGTTCATATTTCTCATAAGCATTTCTAAGACCCAAACATACCTAAATATCCCTTCTGCTGGCATCAATATAAGTAACAGATTACTCAATAAGAATTCTGCAAAGTTCAAAGATTCCTCCAGAGTTAAAAGGTAGACAAGTGTGTACCTTTGCTACTAGATGTAACCTCATTTCCTGATGAACGGCTAATGCACAGATTGCATCAGTTATCTCTTCTTCTAATCTTACTGCAAAGGGAAATAATCTAGATTAATAATATGGTACTGCCGTGGAGAATTTCAAGGACATATTACTGACAAAATAATCAATATTGTTATCCCAAAACCCCACATAAAATACAGAGTAGAAAACATACAATCATCTGTGCTCTCAAGTAAAGAAAGAAGTTTTGTATCAGCTTCAGCTGCTTTTATAAGCTGCAATCCTTCACCACTGCATACACCTTACAAAGTTATGCAGAAGACATTAAAAAGAGAACTCTTTTCTTAATGAACTCGAACTACATACAGCATAGCTTTACTTTGCTCTAACCAAATGACTTTTTAATGGACAACCACAACCACGATGGTTTAATAAATATACAGCAGCTGCAGTTATAGATGAGAAGCACTAGTTATTACCGTTGTGCCAAAACACTTACTGCAGCAACAACATTAATTTGAAGCCCTTTATCTCCGTCTTGATTTTCAAGGCAATACAAAAGCCTTTCCATCTGAAATCAAAGGCGAAAAAGAAACTTCAAAAACCACAAAACAGCAATGCTATCATATTTTAGAATTTGCAAATTAAAATACATCCATGAAGCAGTAAAGAAACAGCTAAATAGATGGGCATGATATTCTAAAGACTAAAACTGATTCAATAATGGCATACCAGATGAGGTGACTCTGCAACAGCTATATAAAGGTGGAGATTTGCATTCATAATTGCTGTCAGAGCCGCACAGGCATTTCTCTGCACTTTAAGTGATATCAGATAAATTTGACATAACAAAATGAATTTTAGAAATAAATAACCAAATTACCGAGCCTTTTTCCATTTCTCTTTTTTACTGTGTTCACAAACAATCTGTCTATGTGATTGTAATTTATTCCTCTGTGAGGGATGGGCATGCACAAAAACACAATTAATGTCTGAAGTTGTGGTTATTTTTGGTTCTTAAGAAATGAGTATAAGGAAGAAAGATCCTTATTCAATGAATTAGTGTGATCGGATATTCTACATCTGTAAGATAGGAGGGTAATATTTACAGCAACAACTAAAAGCTGATCTAGAAAACTAAAATCAACGTGTGCTTGGATACGAGAGAATAAATCATCAACAGAATTAATATAGAGTACAAATTAGTCATTCATCCATAAAAAATAAGAAATTAGATTGATCTAAAATCTAACATGCGTATGTGATAAAAATGCAGGATCATTGCATTAACTACATGACATAAATTGGAAACTCTGTAGCGTCCATTCCAATTTTCATGACAAGGCTAAAGCAGCTAACTCCAATAGCGTTTAAACTTTAAACTTATCACTGTTCATTGGCTTTTAAACTTTTCAGCATCACCAACAACATTCCAGCAGCATCTACCCACCACTCAATACTAACATTCCTGTGGCATCTACCCACTCAGCTATGACTACCTGTGCTAACCTTGACGCTAACGCCATGTCAGTGTGCAATACACTGTCATGACACCAACTCAACACAATAGCCTGAACTGGGTGCCATTTTCTTACTAAGAGTAGGACACCCTTTCATCTCCCCCAGCATCTATTGAGCATCTGCTCTGCACATGTGCATTAAATACATAATGTATGCCGAAGAATGAAAATAGTAATATGTTCTTAGAAGATGGTGGTATATAGCTTTCCATCTCTTCTCGGGAATATGCCATCTATATAACTTAAAGATTAATGCAATTCTAATTTCAGTTCTTATTGCGAACATTGTTTTCTATGCGTGAACAGTTCCATATTCTGGATTGAAAGACACCACATAATTGAAGACATCACAACATTCTCACCTACCCACTCTCTCATGCTCTCTACATCTCCACACCAGGCCTCAGGCATTCATACAACCTGCGGATAAGCTTACAATCAGACCTAGGTTGATTGGAACTCAGATCCACTCTCTTGAGGATGTCATGGCCTCTTCCCCTTTAGCCCAACCAATCAGCCAATATTAGGAGCCTCGGACGGAAATAAGAAGGTAAACCTTACAAGCTTTATCAACCCATCCGCCCCATCAAAATTTTAGAACTGCTATATCAAAAGAGGCAGTGCCAATCTGTAGCAAAGAACTCGAGAACTTAGTGCAAAGTCAGCAAGAATACGGTTATGAAGCCCATCTTCCCAGCCAAAAAGGAGAATGGATCCTATCTTCAAATGGAAACTTCCTTTCACCCCAAAATCTAATTCTCCATGGGTAAGATGGAACATATAACATGGACGCTTAGCGAAAAAGCTTTAGTATGTTTATGGGAGCTTTTCCTAGCCCAAAAGAACTTAGATTCTAGGTATAAGAAATCCTCTAGGGCAGTAAAGTTGTTGATGATGTCAAATGGTTATTTTCTGGCAGTTTACCGAATAGAAGAAAGATATTATATTCCAAGGAGACCCGTCGATTCTTAGGAAGGCATTTTTTTTTTAATGAAACATGGGTCACCAGCCTTTAACCCAAATCTTTGTCCGGGTCCACCAGCTTTTCTGTTTTTCTCTCAAGCTAGGATACCCAAACACGCCACCCAAGGCAACGTACGAACATACTGGAAACAGGTACGGGTATTATACGCAGGCGAAACATGACAAAAACGCTGCACAGTCCCAGGTACAGCCCAGGATGTTTCCATACCGTTTCAGCAGTACTTCCTTTTTTAAAAGTAAACAAAAGACTCAATATATATATATATAAACACTAACCCTAATCTACCTACCCCAACCTCTTAAAGACACTATCCAAAAGCTATATAAACACATCTTTGCTCCATTTCAAAACACACTTTCAGATTTTCAGTTTTTGCAAATTTAGGAGCTTGAAGAAGGTAGGAGCTTGAAGGAGGAAGATAGGAGCTTGAGGAAGAATCAAGAGCAACTTGAAGGAGGAAGTTAGGAGCTTCAAAGAGCAAGGAGGAAGGAGCAACTTGAAGGAGAAAAAATCAGATTTTTCTCTCCATCCCTCTTTTCCAATTTTCCTAACAAACTTGTTACTGTGTGCAAAATATTTATTTTTAAATTCTATGTAACAAAAATGTTTCATTTCTTTTAGTTTTAGTTTTTTTGTTTAGGATTTTAAAAAATGAATTAGCTATTGTTGTTTTTTTAAGTTTTAAACGTCTAAACAATGTTTATGCTCTCACCTCGCACCTTTTACAGCAAATTTGGTGATCACAAGTAAAAAAGGTTGCCTAGGGTTTAGATATGTTTGTTGTTTTTAGGGTATATCTTTTGTTTAAAAATAAGATAAAGTCCAAACTCTCGTGCATGTTCTTACCTCGCTCCTTTATGGCGAACTTAGTAATCATAAGCAAAAAGGATGCCTGGGATTTAGTTATGTTTGTTATTTTTTAGAGTTTTTTTTTTAAGAAAAAAAAATCAAAACTCTATGTATGCTCTCACCACACACCTTTATGGTGAACTTGGTGATCAAAAATAAAAAGATGCAATGGTTATTTATATTTAGTTTTCTTGGTTGTTTTTTAAAGTGATCTTTGTCATTGTAGGTTTAAGATAAAAATATAAATTGCATCAAGTTGAGCTTCAGATGGTGGGAAAGGGGAAGTAAACCGAGAGAAATGCCCATAGGGAAACATTTCAAGTCCCGTGAATGTGAAACATGATCCTTCTCCTCTATGGAGACATGTACAAGTGTTGGAGAACATTGTTGGTGGTGGCGTTCGATCTTGGGTATGCAACCATTGCAACATGTCATTTAAGTCCTCATATACCCAATTGAAAGCTCATTTAACTAGGGTAACAGGAACGGGATTAGAAAGTGTAACAACATTGAAAAGCCACAAATGTTGGCGTACTTGAAAGAGTGAGACAAAGCTAACTTGCAAGTTGCGAGTTTGATCTTGAACGGTTCCTTTGCAAATCATTCAAACACCCATAAACTCATATAATCCTTTCATTCAAACCAAAACTCGCCACTTGAAACTCTTTTGGATGAAGAGGTCGCCTCACAAAAGAAAACAAAAGGACCCTTGGAACAAGCATTCAACATAGAGAAGAGGGACATTGTTGATGAAATTGGTTCGCAATGCATTTATGCTAGACTGCCGGAAACGCCAGTACTCCCTCATACCAAGCCCGATAAGTACTTGGTATGAGTATTGTATAGTTTGGGTACGTTGCGGGTATGTACCCATGCAAGCCCAGTGTACGAAAATCTGCAAGGACATACCCGGGGCATATGGGTGCGTGCACTGCCAGCATTTTTTAAAGTGCAAACAATAAATAAAACTTGAGGGCTTTGGTCGAATTGAATCTTGGAAAGTTCATGTGAGATTCAATATTGCCAAAAGGCTCCGAAGGGTCAAGAGAGATGAAAAGGACTTCATTAGGTTGACTTACTTATTAGGGCTTTCTTGTTGCTCCTCATGGGTCCTTTATTCTTGATCGAACTCAAAAGGCATGGGAACAAGTAAAGCACTTGGTGGTTGAAAGCAGCCTATCTTCTCTTCCTTTGACACTAGATGCCAAACCTACAAATCAATTTCATCGAATCTTAAATATAATGACAAGATTATTATTTAAAATCATTCAAACACCCATAAACTCATATCATCCTTTCATTCAAACCGAAACTCTACCACTTGAAACTCTTTTTCGGATGAAGAGGCCACCTCACAAAAGAAAACAAAAGGACCCTTGGAACAAGCATTCAACATGGAGAAGAGGGGACATTGTTGATGAAATTGGTTGCTTTCAATGCATTTATGCTATAATGCCCGAAACACCAAGTAAGTACTTCCCCCTACATGGACACTGATACAGCACTGGGTACGAGTATGTATGGGTACGATTCAGTATGTTTCTGGTACATACCCATAGGCCCCGAGCACGGAAATCCTATGGGGACATACCCGGGCCTATGGTACGTACCCACATGTTTTTTTAAGTGCAAAAAAATAAATACTACTTGAGAGCTTTGACTAGAATTGAACCTTGGAAAGTTCGTGTGAGATTCAATATTGCCCGATAGGCTTTGAAGGGTCGAGAGAGATGAAAAGGCTTCATTTGGTTGACTTACTATTTAGGGGCTTTCTTATTGCTCCTCATGGGTCCTTTATTCTTCATCAATTAGAAAGGCGTGGGAGCAAGTGAAGCACTTGGTGGTTGAGGCAACCTATCTTCTCTTCCTTTGACACTAGGTGCCAAGCCTACAAATCAATTTCGTCAATCTGAAATATAATGACAAGATCCTTGCCTTGACAAGAGGCTAATCTGCCCTCCTTTGGTTTGAGAAAGAATTAAAATATTCCATGACTTCTACAGATTTGGGAAGTGAATGGAATGGACAGACCTTAAAGTTTTCTATAAGCTTCCTCAATCTAAGTTCAAAATGTATACAATGCTCAGAAATGCTTTCACACTCTCTCTACTAGACTAATTATGGAGGGTGAGAACAACATTTGGGATACTATGAGGTGGCTTAAAGGGCCCCCTCTCCAAGACAACTCTATGAAAAGATTGCCTTCTCCCCAAACCTTTCCTTGGGCCTTAACAATAAGTGGAATGTTTGTGAGCCCATTAGTAGATGGACTCATAGATTTAATGTTTTGTGGTCTTATTGTATTCAGTCAAAGAAATCTTACTTTAGATGGCTTCTAATTCATAATAAGCTTATTGTTGACTTCTAATATTTTATAGGTTGCTAAGACTATAAGCTTGTTGTTTTCTTTACATATATATATATTTTTATTTTTATTTTTTTTAAATATATTGTATGAACAGACCCACAACGTACCGTACCCATACCCATACCGAAATAGTCTAGCATTTATGCATGTGTGTTTCCTTCAATGTGTTGAGCTTAGCATGTTAGCAACAAATGGCCTTAACTATGAGAAGGTTTGCACATCACACTCGCGAAAGAATAAGCGGAGCACTTACATTCTTCTTTGCAGCCAATTAGAGATTCCTGAGAAGGATTCAGGATGTTTATTATTTCATATGCATGGAAAGATGCACAAAACAGACCCCTAATTAGTATTATTGTGATATGCCCTAAAAGGGCAATGTTTTCAAAGGTCGTTGATTGTGAGGGTGAAGTGAAAGATGTTTAGTTCATTGCTAACATTTTGATTAAGGTTACTAAGTCGATGGGGCCCCAAAATGTTGTCTAAGTCATCTTGACAATGCCAAATATTGCAAGGCGTAGGATTGATTATAGAGGGGAGATACTGAAGCACATATTTTGGACACTTCGAGCAATACGCTGCCACAATTTGATGTTGTATAAGATAGGAGAATCTCATGGACAGCAAATTTATATGGAGGCAAATGACATTCGATGTTTATCACAAATCATCACACGTCTCAAACTATTTTTAGGAGATTCGCGAATTTGGAGTTGTTGGCCATAAGGGAACAATTTTTAGTTTCTACTTTATATAATCTAAGTTATCTAACTTTCAATAATTTGAATTTATTTTGATTATAATTTATTAAAATATTTTAATTTCTTTTTATAGGGTGCTAAAACCATATTTGCCTCTCACACACTCATATTGAGATTAACTTGTAAGGTAAAGCATACCTTAAGCAATTGTGATTTCAACTATACATGGAAAAACAAACACAAAAAGAGCCCATAAGATAAAATCATTGATCCTTGATGATGAGTATTTGTTTAGTTTCACGAGCCTATTCTTTCTATTTCAGATATGTACGCAAATGATGCTTACATAAAAGAAAAATTATCATGGTATCGACTCCAATGAAAAAAAACTAGAATGATCATATAAAACAAAGAATGAGATCCTAAAGAAAACTTCTATAATGAAGTTAAGAATGTGTTCATGAGGAAGTGGAATAAAATGACCTCTCCATCGTGCATCTCCTTGTCCATGTCCTAAATCATATTATAACAATGAAATAGTTGGGTTACCCCGATAACCAACCACCATATGATGATCAAGAAATTGCAAATAGAACTAGGTAGCATTCATGAGGTTGTTTCTTGATCCATCTCGTAGTTAATGCGGTCTGCAAATGAAATGGGAATGTTTGTATCTTCAAAAGGTAGCATGGAAGAAATAGAGGCTCATTGATATAAGCAAACACAACTCTCGTCAAGTGGTATGTACATGGCCATGATGCCAAGTACTTAAGATTTTTGTCATTTAACTTCTCTCACAAGTACAAAATTTAATCGCAATTTTTTTGTTTATCAAGTAAAATTTAAAAGATTAACACATTTTTTTGTACATCATTACTAATTTGAAATTCCCAACAACCTCTTCTTGTAATAGTGGCAATAATTCTTCAAGAGAGCAAATTAGAGTACATATGCTTTCATCCACTTAGCTAAATGAAACAAGTTGCAAGCATCTAAGAAGGATGAGGATACGTATTTGTACATTCCAATTTATTAGTTTCAAATTTATATAATCGAAGTTGTTTAACTTTCAATAATTTGAGTTTATTTTAAATTTGTATTTTTACCAAATTCTTTTCATTTCTTTTTATATGTTGTTGAGACCAAATTTGCCTCTCACATGTTCTCCTTGATATGACTTGTGAAGGTAAAGCATGCCTTGAGCAATATGGTGATTGACAAAATTTCAATTGTGTGGAGGCAAACAAACACAGAAAGAGCCCATAAGATAAAATCATTGATCCTTGATGATGATTGGTAGGCCAAGGTTGAGTATTTGCTTAGTTTCATGGAGCTTATTTTTTTCTATAATTACATATGTCAACAATAATACTTTCATGGGAAAAATTTATGATGTAATTGACTCCATGCTTGAAAAAATAGAGATCATACAAAACAAAGATAAAGACCCTAAAGAAAACTTCTATAATGAAGTCAAGGGTGTGGTCATGAGGTGGAATAAATTGACAACTCCATTGCATCTCCTTGCCCATGCCCTAAATCCTAAATATTATAACAATGAAACACTTGGGTTACCCGATAGCAACAACCATATGATGACCAAGAAGTTGCAAATGTGGAAATGGAACTAGGGCAGCATTCACAAGGTTGTTTCTAGATCCATCTATAGCTAATGTGATTCACAATGAAATGGGGATGTTTGTAGTTTCTGAAAGGTGGTATGTGCATGGCCATAATGCCAAGTACCTACAACCTACTACCATTAAACTTTTCTCACATGTATAAAATTTAACCGAAAATTTGTTGTTTATCAATTAAAATTTAAGATATTAACACATTTTTGTACATTATTACTAATTTGAAATTTCCAACAACCTTTTTTTGTAACTTCAATGTGGCTAATAATTTTTTTAGTAGAGCGAAATTGGAGTACATATGCCTTCATTGACTCAACTAAGCGAACAAGTTGGCATCCAAGAAGGATAAGGATTTGTTGTTTATTGATTAAAATTTAAGATATTAACACATTTTTGTATTATTACTATTTCAAATTTTCAACAACCTTTTCTTAATGTGGCTAGTCATTCTTCAATAATGCAAAATTCGAGTAAGTATGCCTTTCTTCACTCAACTAAATGAATCAAGTTGGCATCCAAGAAGGATACGAATTTGGTAAGTGTACATTCCAATTTGCACCTCCTATATTAAAGGTCTTAACAAGCTTTGGGATAGTCATCTTGAGACCACTTGAACTTGATGTTTCTCTACTACTACGTTCGCTAACTTCCACTAATTGCTATCAATGATAACAATCTAGGGAATTCTTCATGAGGGTTGGACAAAGGAGCTAATACCAGTGGGATTGGAGTTCTTTAGCGGCATTCATGGAAAAAATTGAAGAAAATATAGATGCCATATTCTAGAATCTAGATTATAATCGTGTATATATTAAAATTTAAGCATGTTGAATGTTTTGAACTTTCATGAATAGAAAATATTTAAGTGTTTTATCATTTATGGACTAAAATCGGTATTACACATTTTTATATATATTTATCTTTTTTAATAATATATTGTACGGACGTTTGTGTGTTTAAAACATGTACATGTACTTGTTTCCTAGCAACCTAGATCTCAAGTGAATACTTGCAGGAATCCTTGCTCAAGAAGATTTAGTTTTGCAATATGTGAATATATAGCTGTCACAAGACACAAGAAAACTTATCCAAGCTTTGTGTCAATCTAGACCTAGAGAAAACTTTATCTGGCCACCTAATACTACATATGAGAGGAATTGAATGGAAGCAACCCTGGACTATGAAAAGATCATATTTCAGTGTTGAATCTATCATGAACATGGCCATTTTTCCAACCCAAGATCAAGGTCCGGACCTCCATTTTCCATTTTAAACCAAAGTTCCACAAGCACAATCCATGACCTAGACAAAGGAAGATCTACAAAAAACCACTCAGAATAAAGCAATAAATAATAACAAATTTCCAAGAGCATACACCAGAAAAGGAAAGGAACCACTAGAAAAATCAAATCAAACCCCTTCACCAAAATCACTTAGCAGCTCTGTCAGATCAAGATGAAGAAGAAATCAACCACTCAGGAGAACAGCCCCTCTTAAGAAAAGATCCACCTGAACAACCAGTAATCAGCCACATAAGAGTGGTAAGAACCCTACACCCATAACATTTACTCTAACTAAGGATCTAATCCCTACTAATCTAGGTATTATGGGAAACTAAAAAATAAAATACAGGCAAAAGAAAAAACGAAAATATCTTAATAAGATCATTGAACCAATGGCATAGGACATGATGGCTGGAACGGTTACACAGCTAATCCAGATCTGAAAACCCGAAACCAAAACAAACAATGACCCCCATGGAAGCGAGCACTTCCAACTACTTGCACCAGTTTTGATGTGAATCGAAAAATCATACCAAATCCCTTTGCATCTGTCCGATCAAGATGTAGAAGAAATGGATGATGATGACAACACTCAGGAGAACAAGCCCTCTTAAGAAAAAACCCAACTGAACAACCAGTAATCAGCCACATAAGAGTGGTAAGAACCCTACACCCATAACATTTACTCTGACTAGGAATCTAATCCCTACTAATTTGAGTATATGGGAAACTAAAACTAAGATATGGGTAAAAGTGAAAATGAAAATTTCTTAATGAGATCATTGAACCAATGGCATGGGAAATGGTGGCTGGAACGGTTACAGAGCTAATCCAGATCTGGACACCCAAAATCAAACAAACAATGGTCCCCATGGAAGTGAGCACTTCCAACTCCTTGGAATGGTTTTGATATGGATCCTCCCATGGAATATTGGGGGAATAGGCATCCCCAATAAACTTCCCCATCTCAAGGACAGCCAAGAAATTTTCATGGTCCAAGAGGTCATGTACTCAGGATCAAGAAAGAACCAGAGATTTTCAGGGATTTGGGGCATCAAACAAGCCATTCTCTACCCTATAACAAGAACAATTGTCCCTTGCTACCCTTCCAGGTATGCTCTATTCATCCACCAATCTTTCCCTTCAGGATTGATGGCTGCCTTCCATTTATTTGGATTCAAATCGGATTTTTGTGTGGTCAATATATAAATTCTGCCTTGTGCAAATCAAGGAATTGCTCTTCTAGCCTAGTTATAAAAATGCATTCTCTCATCTTCCCTACATTCCCTCGGTACCATAAAAATATGATAGTGAAACATAGGGGCACAAGATACAATTGTGGATCAGTTGCTGCTATAACTTAGCTAAAAGAAGCAACGGCTCTATGATCTATAGTTCTCCCAAGGACTCTACATGTGGTGTAAGAAAAGACGAGGGAACAGCTATATCTTAGAAAAAAATAGACAGGGTTCTCATCTCTCAAGACTGGATTTATCCTACCACACAACTTGCAGCCTATGTTAGTGATACTAGCTTGTCTTCTCACTGGCATAATTATGGCAATATCCAAGGAAGAGCCTCCTCTAGGGATGGATTCCATTTCATATTTGAGAAAATGTAGACCAATCATCCCGATACTGACCACAAGATTGAACAATGGCTGAAAGAAGCCACGTATCCACGGCCAAGAATCAGGGGGCAAGTTGCAACTTTAAAAAACCACATAAAACAATGGAGTAGAAAAGAGTTTGGTAATACTTTGCAAAAATCCTCCGCTTTATCTACAATACTTGCAAACATTGAGCATCCAAAAAGACATCAAAGACAAGGTTTTTCCAAGCAAACATGTTGGCTAGATTTTCTGCATAGCTGAAAACCTAGGCAGTCATGAGATAAATCTCCCTCATTTACCGGTGAGGCTCCCATGTAAGATTTTGTCAGTTATATATCCTAATATCTATTTGTGGGTATTACTTTAACCATGTAGCTCATGAACCATAGCTATATAGTTTTGCAACAAGTAAGCAGCTGTAAAAGAAAGGAAAAATCTGCAGAAGAGGAAAATAATAGGAAATGGAAGAAAGTAGAGAGGATGTGCAACCCAAGCAATAGTTTACAGAGTTGATTGCATGCACATAGATTAAAACAAATAGATCATTAAGCACAATTCAAAGCAAAGGAAACTTTTAGATCTAGATCTAAAATAACACAAAGTTTATGAACAGATCTAGAAAGAAAGTAAGAAGCAAAATGCACCGTTGACACAAAGTTCTCCGGAAATCTCTTCTATATTCCTTTGCTTGCAGAAATCAGGGGTTTCAGCTCAAAGTCTGGAACACATGAATGCTGATTACAAATTCCGATCCCCTAACCCGTAGGTTCTTCCTCTACTTATAGTGTGTTGAGGGGAAATTACAAATGGGAAACTACAACTGAACTAGAACATGAAGTAGTAACGAGAACATCTGGCAATCATCTTCCTTTAATTCCTCTCTTAGTGACATGCATCGTAGTTCAAGCCAAAATTGTGCACATCTGTCACTTAACTCAAAGAGTCATTCCAAATAACTTAAAGTAATGGTTTTTAAATCAATAACTTTTAAGTTTACAATTACATCGAGGGACATAAAAATAAGAAAAGAAAGAAAAGAAGAAGGAAGATCTATCAACCGTAAGTTCTACACTTTCTTTTTGTTTTGATCACGAATATACTTTTCGAACATATAGTTCAGCAATTTCCCATCCGCTTTAGCCACGCTTCTTTCTCTGCCTTGAATTAGCAATCATTCGTTCAAAACTTCGATGTTCGCTTCCACCTCCTTGAAACTAGGCCCGAACTTCTTAATGTCTGATTGTAGCGTTACCAACTTACCGATTGAATAAGTTGTGCGGTAAACAGATAAGGTAAAAGGTCAAGGAGGAATAAGTTGTGCAATGAAACCGACTTTATCCACGCCGATTGTAGAGAACTCTTTTTTGTCTGGGAAGGACTACCTGTAGATACAAAGCAAGACCACCAAATGATATTAAATAGCAAGAGTCAAAAGACCGCCTGCAGAAGTTGAGCTAGATCCGGGAAGCATAATGCTTCCTTGAATGGTTGTTAATCCTCTGTTTTTATCAAATCAATGAAAGTAAATACGAGAAATAAAGGTCCTATTGCTAACACTTTGATTTAGGTATCTCAAAACGTTATCAACAAACTGGATTAAACAAAGTATTGAAATCTAAACTAATCTAGCATCGGAAATAAGGTATGTTTTTGGTTACAACAGTCACGAGGTATCGTAAGGTCACAGAGGTATCTCGTAAGGTCCGGTGGAGTTTAGGTGATGTTAGAGGCAGTTTGGTGAAGGTTAACAAAAACAGAGTAACCAATATCGGTGTCCGTGACCAATGCCGGTAGAGAGAGGGAGACCGACGACAATTAAGGTGACCGCGTCATGTGTAGGGCAATTTGATATTAAATTATTAAACAAAGGTTTTTAGGCTCTATGAAATTGCATGAGAGTGAGGGTAGTGTGGTTTGGGTCGTAATATGGCTGAGAAGACTCGGGGATACTAAGAAGGAGGTTTGGAATGATGACAAGGCTTTGGATGGTTGAATAGTGGGTTGGTGTGAAGAAGGTGATGTACAGGCAACAGAGGAAATAAACTACTGAAAGGAGCAAAAGATCTACAAAAAATAGCCAAATGATTAGAATCACAATACTTACTTGATGTCTTGCAGATCTTGGGAGTTGGAATGGTTGATGGTTGATCGGAGAAGAAGTGCTTGAGTCCAGGTCGTGGCAATATGGCCTATGTGCTCTCGTGAGTATTCCAACACTCTAGAAGGGAAAAATGGTTGCTTGTCTTGCACTGTGGTTGTGTGTGTTCGTCATCTGGATGCAGGAGGGCTTGAAGATTCACGTTTGAATGCAATCAAGCTCCAATAATTGAATGACCAACTCGTGTAAAGAGTTGTGAAAGTGTATATAAGGTAACCGATGGCGGTTAGGTGACCGGCGTCGATTGAGGGATAACCGGCGCGGTTAAGGCGAGAAAGTCTAGGTTTACCAAAAATAGGCAAATATTTACTATTTTTGGCATGATTTTGATTGAGTCTCGCTTAGGGAAGTGGAGTTCATGTGTGAGAAGGCAGAAGGTCATAGCAAAAAAGTTTAATTAGGTTTAGGAAGAAGTCTTAGTTAGTTAAGTGTTGACTCAAAGATTGGGAGTGATGACTCAAAGTCTTAAGAGTGATGACTCGATCATTGTGAGTTAAATGCCCCTGGAATGGGTCCAGTGAGGTGTAACGATGAGGTGGAGGTGTGAGGGTGAAATTAACTTAATTAAAATAATTAAATTAATTAATAATGTGAGGATGAATATTAGTATAGGATGAAGGGGTCATGACTAATTAAATATATTACGTTAATTGATTGAAGGGGACCAAGGGGAGTGTGACCCAAATTTGGCATCTACATTTGCCCCTTTTCACGTAGCTTGTATTGGTAAGCGATGCTAACAAAAAACAGGGAGTCGATGTCCCAGGTATATGTGGAGGTTAGGTTGCCCCAAGTAGGGCTGAAGGTGATCCCCCTCAAACTACGAACCGATGAGGTTGGAAAAGTAGTGGGGAGTGGTTTGATAAATAGGTGATTGATGAAAGTGAGGGTCAGTAGGTAAGGGTATGGTCATTTTGGGTAATGGGTAATGGTCATATTGGGTAATGGGTAATGGAAATCGAACACACGCACACGTATAGATTGTGATACGGTACCAGGCGGAAGAGCTTGCAAACTCTACATTGTCAAAAGGGCGATAGGTTTATCCAAACGAGGTTGAAGTGATTCAGGTATCCAAGGTATAGGATATGGTCATGAAGCACGAGGTCCTAGGTAGGTAAGCAGTAATAGGTTTTGTTCCATAGCACCAAAGGTATGGTCGGGATAAACATCACGTCATTAGGCAAGGTAAGGTCATTAGGCTAAACAACACAGGTAACAGCACCGCAAGGTATAGTGAGTACACAAATTCAAATGTCACAAAAGGTGATTCAGGTTGAGGTATGTAGGTCAAGGCATAGGTAAGGCCGAGGTATAGGTAAATAACATGTCCCTAAACGCAGTTAAGGAAATGTACAGTAATGTAGGCTTGCGGGTAAGGTGTAATAGGTGTTGGTAAGGTCAAAAGTTGTTGGAGCAACATTGTTTGTAGGCCAAAATGGGCATAGGGTAGGTCAAATGGTTATGTCAGTGACCTGATGTCGGTTATAGTGTAACCGACGCTGGCAGCGTCGGTTGGAGCAAGGCTCAATGTGACCGCACGTCTTATGTCAATTTGAGGTTAAAAAGGAAAATTCCACTTTTTACGATTCATTTTGACCTTGCCATTTTTAGAAAATGACAAAGGAGAAGTTGAGGAGTGGAAAACGACAAGACGAGCGCTGAGTTGAGTTGAAGCGCAGCCATATAGCGAGGTGATTGGCATTCAATTGGCGGGTCCACAAGATCGAGTTGATTGATTCGTTTGATTGTGAGGTGAGGAATTGATTTTGGGCATGGCGGGGAGGGATCGAGTTGATGTTGTGGTGTAAATTTCCAAATATTTGATATCATGGACGTTGGTTATGTCAATTTGAGGTTAAAAAGGAAAATTCCACTTTTTACGGATTCATTTTGACCTTGCCATTTTTAGAAAACGACAAAGGAGAAGTTGAGGAGTGGAAAACGACAAAAGACGAGGCGTCGAGTTGAGTTGGCGAGCCATATAGCAAGTGATTGGCATTCAATCGACGGGTCCACAAGATCGCGTTGATTGATTCGTTTGATTGTGAGGTGAGGAATTGATTTTGACATGGCGAAGGCGAGAGAGGGATCGGGTTGATGTTGTGGTGTAAATTTCCAAATATTTGATATCATGGAAATGTGAAATGATTGATGTATGATATGGCGATGTTTGAAAATGGTAGGTATGTATGTTTTTATGATTGTTTAATTTCCCAGTTTTGTGTAAAATGGAAAACTCACTACAGTAGAATGTGAATATAAAGGGGGAAAATTGGTTAGGGGGAAGAGTGGCCGAGCTAACCTCCAAGGGCCCCATGCCCTTGGAGTGCTGCCTACATAGCCTGGTGAAAAGGGGCCTCGGCCAATGTAGTTCTCCCATAAGCTAGGGAAAAATATGATGAGGAGAGATGAATGGGTCGGTAGGTTGTAGGCATGATTGAGTCTAGGTCATTTAGGCAATGTTGAGTTTAGGTCATATAGGCATGGTTGAATTTAGGTCAAATAGGCATGGTTGAATTTAGGTCAAATAGGCATGGTTGATTTTGGTGGAAGAGGAATTCCTAGAATGTAGGCGTCGAAGGTCCGGTCCTGTGAAGGAGGATTAATAAGTAACAAAAGAGGTGAACGGTAAGAGGAGACCAAAATTTGTCCAATTGGTAAGAACCATTACGAGTCTATCATACCAAAGATTGGCTTATGAACATAAAACCCTAAAGGCGTTGCATGATTGACTATTCTAAGGGTGAAGAAAGTCACATGATCACGAAATGTCGCATTTGCGGCATGTCCCTTGAGTAGGCAGAAGATTAGAGAGGAAAGGCGGTGAGGTGAAAAAAGTTGGTTTAGCGTAACCTAGTGTGAGACAACATGCCTCTTTGGCAAGAGACCCAAGATCAAAATAGGCAAGTCCATGACGAAAAAGTCATCTTTTTCTTTGTGCTTTTATTTTTATAGACTGATCGATGTGGGAAGTCTATGTGGGATGAGTAGAGTATCTCCTTGAGGTCTTCGTGAAGCTTGATTGATGCGGGAAGCTTCAAAATATTTTTATTTTATTTTTTTTTGTAGGAATAGTCTTCTTTTTGTGATAGACTATGTACAGTATGGCTAGCTTTGTATAGTTGTCCTTCAAGGGAGCAGTCTATTTATAGCAGCAAGATAGAAAGAGTAGATGTCCTTTTTTTGAGATCTTTTGCGAGAAGTTTGACTCAAGGAGTTTTGAATTTGAAAATCCCATATATTGCTTTTGAATTGTTTTTGGACTTTTAGGTCAGGACAAGACTAGAGAAATATAGGCTTCTTTTTTATGAAGACAAAACCATAGCAAGAGACACAAAAGAGCTATGAAGGAAAGGTTTTAAGTGACGAACGACCATGGGATTCCATCTTGAAAAGGACGAAAAGTATCCATGAGAATCATGCCGTGAGTAGAGTCGTGGCACTCATATCAAGATAACGCTGAAAGGTGATAGCAATCACATGATTTTTGTTTAGTCGTTGATCCTTAAAATAGGTAAGTGGAAGGTGAATGGTGCTCAAGGGACAAGTTCTTAATAGACATAAGGTGATCTAGGACTTGATTCAACAATAGAATGGTCAAAGATGCAAGGCATTGAGGGGCTCACTTCGGGTTTTCCTTCAAGTGAAGACAAACGATAAGCACTTAATCCATAGGTATGAGTAACGATATAGGGTCCAAGCCAATTAGGAGAAAACTTACCCCGTTTACTTTTCTCCGCTTTGGTTACATGTTGATTTTCTTTCGCTTCAAGGTCGCCGACCTCAGGTTCGCTCATGGACACGTTTGTCATAGGCAAGTTTGATACGTTTTTGGTAGATTTAGAAGTGATCAAGAGCATTTAGATGGCGCTCGTCTAATAACTCAAGTTGTGTCAAACGATCCTGACGACAATCATCATCGTTGAGCATATCTTTGAGTGAGATACGAAGAGATGGAATTTGGACTTCGAGAGGCAGGATAGCCTCTGCGTAGACCAAATAGAAAGGCGTGGCAGCATTGAGGTACGAATACGGTGCGAGAAGCCCATAAGGAAAAAGGAATGTGTGTGTGCCAATCCTTTCCAATATCATCAACCACTTTCATAAGAATTTTATTTAATGTTTTGTTGGTTGATTCAACTTGGCCATTTGTTTGAGAATAATAAGGTGAAGAAAAACTGAGTTGTATGCCGAAGGCATCACAGAGTTTCCATAGGGTTTTGTTTTTGAATTGTTTGCCGTTATCAGTGATGAGGCGGTGAGGGACACCAAAGTAACAAATGATGTGATGGTTGATGAATTCACAAATTTTCTTGGCTTTTGTAGAAATAAGAGGTACAGCTTCCACCAATTTAGTGTAATACTCGGTAGTGGTTATGATCCATTGATGGCGTTGGGAAGAATGAGGGTTGATCTCTCCAACAAGATCCAAACCCCATTGGGAGAAAGGCCAAAGGTCTCATCTGACCCGTAAGGCGTGGTGGGGTATGATGAAGATTAGCATGTTGCTAACATTTGACACAACGCTTGACATAGTCACAACAAACACGGTTTAGGGTTGGCCAATAATAGCCCAGGCGCGGATGTGATTAGCGGCAGCTAAGCCACCGAAGTGACCCCATAAATCCCGCCGTGAACTTCCTTGATGGTGTATGGAATTTCGTAACTCAAAGGCATCGTAAGAGGATAGCGTAAAAACCACGTTTATAAAGAAGACCCAGATGACATGGCGAGAGACACTTTTGAGAAAGGCTCGTTGTCCATTGTAAGTAAGATCTGGAGGCAGAATGGAAAGGGAAAGGTAGTCAATAAACTACTTATACCAAAGGTCAGTGGGTCGGTTCAATGGTTCTTACAAGGTTGACGCTCTAAATAGATAAGAGGGTGATTACGCAACCTTTGTCTTGTGACAAAGATTTTCAAGTCGAAAGGCGAAGTGGGGATTTGAGAAGCAAGACAAACCATGGTATCCGCAAATTTATTAGTGGAACGCAGGGTGGTTTGAAGTTCATAATGGTCAAAGGTAGTCAAAAGTATGTCAAGATGATGCTTATACTTTTGATGTATCTTGTTACGACACTGGTATATACCATTAACTTGTTCACAACCAGTTGAGAGTCGCCAAAGATATTCATTGATTTAACGTCTAAGGCTATGGTGGTTTAAAGACCTAACATGAGTGCTTCATATTCGGCGATATTGTTAGTACAATCAAAATCGAGTTTGAAAGATAATGGCATAGGCTCACCATCAAGAGGGATGAGGATAACTTCGGCACCACCCCCACGCTGACATTTGGAACCATCGAAGAATAAGGTCATCTAGTAAACGGTATCGTCCAAAGAGAGGGTAGTGATGGATTCATTAGGGAAATTGAAGTTAGAGGATTGATTTCCGGAGAGAGGGTGCATCTCCGAGTCGTCTCGCAAAATGTTTGTCCTTTGGCAGATTTTTGATGGGTGAATTCAAGATATAGGTTTGCGAAGCATGAACCAACGTGCAGCACGTTGATGTTGGTAAGGCTTAGCATACATGTAATGTAAGGGGTTAGTATTGGTGACAACAAAGGTTTTGTGGTTGAGTAGGTAATGGCGAAGTTTAGTGGCGACAAAAACTAAGGCTAAGCAAAGTTTTTCAGCATGAGTATATCTAGTTTCGTAATCTAAAAGTGTACGGCTTATATAATAAATTGTTTGCTCCATGTGTTGCTCGTCACGATGAGCGAGCATGGCACCCAGGGAATGATCAATAGCAGAAATGTAAAGGTAAAATGGTTGGTCATCCTTAGGGGAATGAGCACGGTGGTTGGAGGAGGTATTGTTTTAAGGCGTCGAAGGCTTTATGGCATTCATCATCCCATTTGAAGGAGACATCCTTTTTGAGGAGATGATGAAATGGATGGCAACGGTCGGAAAGCTGCAAAATAAAGTGACAAATAGATTGCAACTTGCCTTGCAAACTACGAAGTTGACGAAGGTTAGTAGGTGGAGGCATTTTGAGAATAGCCTTGATTTTAGCGGGATCAACTTCAATGCCACGTAAAGAAACAATAAAACCAAGGAGCTTGCCGGAGAGAACAGCGAAGACACACTTCTTAGGTTGAAGGCTAACACATATATATTGAATGTTTTCAAAAAAAAAAATCGTTCCATGTTATCTTTGCTCTTTGATTTATTTATAGACTACAAGATAGTTTTGCTTCTGCCATAACACACCAAATTACATGTCAGCATGTTTTCCCAAATCAACCTGTAATCCAGATCATGGATACATAAAATGAACTCCCAAACATGCATCGTGGATTAACATCAAATCTCAACTTTATAGTCACTATGTATGCCTGATTATATGTAGAGCTTACAATATCTACATAATATCAATTTGAATGTCGTGCAAGACATGTAATATACAATCCGCAAAAATAATCAAAGATAGTGTCCTGAAATCCTCATAAGTTCCAAAACCTTATTATCTTGGCACCATTCTGTTAGTATGTGAAGTCAGCATTAAGTGTTCGTACAACACATTTTTGGGGAGTCCGTACAGTCCGGCACGTGGTTTGTACTACACGCAGTTTTGTACTGCACACAGTTTTGTACTACAAGTTCTTTCTATAAAAGGAACCCTTGGATTGTAAAGTTGTATGATTGTACAAGATTGTAATCATTAGAGCTAGTGCGTGGTGACTGCCATTGATGTAACAGTGGATTTATTCCTGAGTAATAAAATACTGAGAGACCTTTGCCCGTGGTTTTTACCTGGTACATTACCAGGTTTTCCACGTAATATTTGTGTATGTGTTTTGGATCTGTTTATTTCTTATTGCTTTCACTGTGATTGTTTCTCTCTACACTGCTTATTTTTTAACACATTCCTTGTAAGTTCCAATTTCAAATTATGTATATGTGTGTACTGTGAAAGTTCATTCATACCTCTCTTCGCCTACGAGCAAATGAGGAAAATACATCTAAAAATGTTAATTAAGAAAAAATGGCCATCGGTTATCAAATTCATTAAACTAGGTGATTTAATTGACAGCTTTGGTAAATGAAATGCCAGAGGCTTTGGGCTTGTCAACTTCTTGGTCTCTTACAATTATCTCACTTCAGTTATTGCAATGAAGACCTATGATTCTTCGGAGACTTCCCTATATCCAAAACAAAATTGCATCTGCAGTTCTCAATCACTCTTTTAAAAATCGTTAACTTCCCTTTAGGATTCAGCTATTCCATGAAATTCAGTGGTGTCATTTTGGAATCAATGCTACTGATGTATGATTTAATTATTGTTTACCTTTTCAGCTGTTGTTTAAAATAAAATTATTACTTTTTCCACTGTTTGAAATAGCATTATGAAGCAATCAAATCCTGAACTTTTTCTTTTCAAACTTTTTTATTTTAAGATTATAATTCAGAACTGATATTCTCATCACATAGAAGAGAGGTAACATGGTTTTAGTTTTCTGCTGTATATAATCTCAGAACTGATTAAGTGCAAGCATCCTTGTTTGTTTGTACAACTATTGCACTTCATTGTATACCCGAATTATCAGACCTGAGGCCCCCTTGTGATACTAGATTGTGATATTCCTTGGGGATATTACTTTAGGACCCAATGAATTTTAGTGTTGCGGTACATTCTTGAGATAATTGTTGATATCTACACAAGTAGGCCCATATGAGATGGTCAGGTATCATTGGAATATCAGGATATGTAGGCTGATGACCTATCTTTGCATTGTCAAGGTTTGGCAATTATCATCTATACATACTTGGGGTGCATACCTCATTTCACGTTCAATTTGTAATACGTATTATTTTGTACAGTAGGTTCTTTGGCTGCCTATTGCTACCATCATATCGTGGCTTTATATTATGTTCTATCTTTGCTTGAGTGGAGACTCTTGGTTCGATGACGGAACCTATTACAAAGTTGTGTTCTAGGGATGCTCCCCTGCTTCGATCCTTGCTCACGCAAGGTTACAGTAACTTAGTAATCACTAGAAGATTGTGTTGGTAGTTTTGTGCATCTTGCTCAAAGATGTGTCTTAGTAGAAACCAGCTATACAGGTTGATGAGGCTATAAGATTTTGTTGGGATGCCACTAAGGATAATAAATGAGCCAAATTATTCTAGAAGTGGCAGTTACAATAATCATGAGGCATTGTTATATAGTGCATGGAAGCAACGAACAAGCAAAAGTTTTAACAGAATATTGGCTTGCTCCACGTCGCCTTACCATTTATATCAATGTCATTACATGATATGATTTTTGATGATATAATTTTTTTGCTCTTGCTTTAGACTCGAACCTTTAATTATTTGAAATTTTATCTGTCATAGAGCACAATCATGGATGTATCACTGTATTTTCATTCATTTTAGTAATAAGGAAAACAAATGACAATTTTAACAGACTATTTGCTTGTTCCTTGTTGCCTTACCATTTGCATCATTGTCATTATGTCATATGATTTTTAACTGTACAGAGTTTTTGGCTCTTGATTTGGACTCTAAACTTTTAATTATTTATAAATTTATCACGGATCACGGATCACAGATGTATCATTGTATTTCCATTTGTTTTTGTAACGAGGAAAACAATGATGCATCTATTTCAAATATGTACTGCAGTCATATTCATTATGTAAGAGATTATATGGTTTTTTATATTTTTCCCTAAAGAAGAATTATCATGTCATGCGATTTGCAAGTGAATATTGTTTTACACTCTTGCTTTGAACTCAAAATATTGATTTCATTTAATTTTGTATATCACGGATCAGGGATGTATCATTGTGTTTTCATTTTGTTTTACTAAAAAGGAAATTCCTGATTATTTCAAATTCACATTTCTTTTTTTTATTATGCTTAAATGCTTTTGACCAGAGCTAAGAACTGAGTACACAAGGGTTTAAGGAAAAACACACAACCAATTACAACAAACATTGGAAGATAGACATGAAAAACACAACATAGGACCATAGCAAGGAACAAGGGCCTACCAAGGCCCAAGCTGAAAAAGTTGACCACAAAAAGATAGGTCAGCACTCAAACAGCATACAAACTGCAATCAAAACAGCAGATTTAAAACAGCCAAAAACAACAGATACAACAGTCAAATTACCCTTTATGTTTCTTATGTCTGCCTTTCCACTTGTGCTGGAACTCATCTTCTTTGAGAGTTGCAAGGTTTGAGAAAGCATTTTTGCAATTCAAGCTTTTAAGATAATATCTCAGGGCTTCAATTCTTCAGATTGTTCTTCAAAACTTGTACACTGTTTGAACTTCTCATGGTCAACTAGAAATGATCTATGGGGTTTTTTGGTCCAACCACTACCTTCTTAGGAGGACTCCTCTCATATGTCTTATCTTATATGTTGTGTTTTTCCATGGATGTTGCATGCAATACTTCTCCCTTCCAAATAGAGGTGACTTCCAAGTGAAATAAATGCTAGTTCAAATCATACACAACGAACAGACCATGCTCCCATTTCTAAGGTACTTTTCATGTTTAGCCTATTTATCCCAATAGTGACTTGATGGTGATGGTTTGTGAATATATATGTTACTTTATGGAGTTCTTGTACTTTTGACTTAAGTGAAATAAGGTGTGAGATGTTCTATGGTAAGTTCACTTTTTCCTTGGGGTGACAAGTGCACTTTTTGTATGGGTGATAAAGTCACTTAAGTTATTTCTTTTAACATGTGGATTTTTCCCAAGGGGTCGATTAGGTTCTTTTGGGGGCCCTTTGTTGTTGCAATGAGAAATTATAAAAGGAAGCACTTGGGGGAGAGGAAAGCATTCATTCATACACTCACTCTTTTATGATATTGAAGCCATTGTTGGTTGCATATTTTTTGCTTGTGGAGTAAGATCCCACAGAACCCTAGCTTTGGTGGTGAGAGATCCACTCCTAGCTAGCAAAGCACTCTTCGGTGGTGAAAGATCCTCCCTAGTTTGCTAATTTGGAGCTTCATTCAAATCAGATTTTCATATCAGAGTTTTTAGAGAATTTCAAGGGTTTGCTCAATGCCAAAGAGAGATTATTTGGTCCATACTTCAGCCATCTACAAATCAGATTATTTCCAATGTTTGAGGCAAGCTTGGCGAATTCCTCAGGAGGAGTTTCATTCAGTTTGGGCTTTATTTATTTTCAGATCTACTTACAGGTTTTGAGTGTTTTCTAGGGTTTCTAGTTGGAGTTTTTCAGTTTTCAAGTTGGATCTAATTCGTTATAATTTAAATATATTGTTGTCTGAATTTCAGAATTTATAAAGATCATTTCAACTCCTTGTGAATTTTTGGAATTTTTAGGCAGTTTCAACAGTTAAAATAAATAAATAAAATCAAATCTGAGAGATAAAAATTATTTCTCTTGTTTATTGTTCTACATATTTTTCTAAGTTATTTGAAGCTTTTGGGTAGTGTTAGAAATTATTATTCGGAAAATACAAATTTTTCTTTGTTTCTGCATATTGTGTCCTAAAAATCAAAAATCAGATTTCATTTTGTTATTTTTATATATTTTGTGAATTTCAAGTGATATCCCACAAGGGATATTTCAATGGTATCAGAGTTGTTGTTCCTCCAACTTGTTTGGGTTAAAAATGGGTGACAATGAAGATCTCAATGTGGATTTAATGAAGAAATTATTCACCAATATGGTTAAACAAAGCAGAGACCACAAATTCTATTTTGAGCCAACTCACCGAAAGATTAGGCAGAAGGCAGATTTGAGAGTCATGTTGAAAGAGGAGAAAATAGTAATATGGGGCAACGTGCTCAAAGAGGTGAAAGTGGAGCACACTCCCCTTCCCATAATACACATTCGAGCATGCATGAGCCAACATTTTTGAAGGATCCAAAAATTACACAAGTGGGGCAACACTCAAAAATTTATGATGAGGAGACTTGTTGGCTGAAGTATGAATCATTGAGTGAAGGGTTTAGAGCCAACATGCCTTTTATCGAGTATTGTAAGATGAAGATCGGTAGTAGGCCCAAGAGGGATCACTCTATTCATGTTCCGGAGTTACAGGAGATTGGGACAGATTTCCATTCCACACTTCGATGGTTCTAAGAAGTGTACAACGCAATCATGGATACAGAAGTTGAAGACATACTTTGACTTGAATCCATGCATGAAGAGGATGCAATTAAGTTTGCAATCCTACATCTCGAGGGAGATGCACATGATTGGTGGCATCATGGTCTTGTTACACAGGGGCACATGAATATTAATACATATGCAGAGTTTACACTGAGAGAGGTTGATGAGTAGGTTTGACAGGAGGGATCCTGACAGGTTCTTCAGAGAGTTGACTCACTTGAGACAAATAGTTCTTTGGACGGATACATTGCAGATTTTTAGAGGCTTTCGGTTATGGTTCCTGATGTTTCAGAGATGAGGTTGACTTCACTCTTCATAGTAGGTTTGACAGATGCACTAACAAGGTTTGTGAAGGCATTTGAGCCTTCTTCATTGCATGATGCTATTAGGAGAGCACGGATTTGGAGTTAGCTACTCCAAAGTCGAGGTTTCCACCTCGAGTTCAACAAAGGGAACCTCCATCTAGACCGGATGAGTTTCAAGAAGGAGCCTCCACCTAGGCAGGATGCGGCTAAGAAGCCATTCATTACCCAAGAGCTTAGAGATGAGTTGAGGCGAAAGAAACTATGTTTCGATTGTCAGTACACCTTGGGCTCCAGGGCATGATTGCACAGGAAAGGAAAGGCCCAATTCATTGAGGTCTTTGAGGAGAGTGAGGGTGACAGAGATGAGGAGTTAGAGATCCATGAGATGGATGATGGAGATGGAGTTGCATTGGACAATACTGATGTGGAGCAGGAGGATGAGACTTTTCCTCGGAGATTATAGCTACATTGTCTAGTACCCCAAGGTACAAGGCATTCAGGTTAGAGGAGTTATGCAGGGTCAACGTGTGGTGGTGCTCATTGATAGTGGGGCTACCCACAACTTCATTGATGCATCCTTGGTTGAGAGGCGAGGTCTACAGACAAAGACTTTGAGGGCTTCAACGTTGTTGTAGCCAATGGAGAGTCTATGAGATGCACACGAGAGTTCCACAGTTGAGCATCACTATGGGTAACTACACAGTTACCGATGATTTCCACATTGTTGGTATTGGAGAGACCAACATAGTGTTGGGAGTGCAGTGGCTTCACTCTCTTGGTGAGTTTCGGACTAACTTTTAGACGATGGAGCTGAAGTTTAAGTCCGAGGGCAAGAATGTAATCTTGAGAGGTTTATCTACAGGAGCACCCAGAGTGGTTACAACCAAGGGAATGGAGAGGATTTTCCAACGCGATGAGGTGTTTTACTATTGCTGGCAGATGTGGAGTTCGATGGATATGGGTGTGACCAGTAGTGTTGCACATGAGACAGTTACAAAGATTGGGGTTACAGGTTCAGATCAACCGAGTTTATCATTATGTTGGTTATTTGAGGTTTCATGAGAGACTGAGATCTCATTTGCTTGTTGAGTACTCCAAGAACCAACACACTTGTGAGATTCTGGATGGTCACACACAGATGACAACTACAGATTGGAGGATGAGATGATCTTCTATCAGGGACAAGTTGTACCTTGTGCCAGATTCATGGTTGAGGATGGAGATACTGCGACATGTGCATTGTTCTTCCATGACTGGACACTTGAGCCTGAGACCTACAGTTCATATGGGAGAGGTTCAGATGGCATGGGTTGAGGGAGGATATCCTCAACTTTATATGCGGGATGTGCGGTTTGTCGTTATGACAAATCGAGTATACAGGTTCATCATTTTTTGAGCCGACATGGGATAGCACTCCTATGTACTTTATTGCTTCTACGCACGGTGAGCATATCACCCATGTGTTAGTCGGTGGAGGGACGAAGTTGACTCAGTTACCTAGTTATTCAGTAGGTTCACATTCAACACAGGAGGTGGATGTGAGTTACAGGATGTCTTTTCGTTCTCTTGGGGTGTCTGATGATACAATGATGAGCATACACAGGTATACCATGTGTGATGTTCATTCTCATTATAGACCTCCAGACCTGGATAGGAGTCATATTGTTGAGTTGCATAGCATTGAGGAGGTTGACATTGGGCAAGTGGATGCTGGAAGGGTATATAGGTTCGGGATCTATGATGATGTGATCGACTTTGAGGACAATTTCTACAATGTGGGTCCAAAGGAGAGTCGAGGATGAGGGCAGCATTTGAGGAGCAGATTTGTGAGGTGGAGAGACTTGCCTTGTGGTGATTCTGTGGTTTACAATTGTGATCAAATTATTTTGATTGACTGTAGGATGAGGTGGAGAAACTTGTTTTGTGGGATTCAGCTTCTGCAACATGACAAGATAATGCTTGGGGTCAAGCATTTTTCAAGAAGGGAGAACTATAATGTCCCCATTTCCAAGATGGCCTAGGAGGCTTTTCATCCGTCTTAGCCTTGGTTATGCCCAAGGGGCTAGTGACGTTGATGGTTATTGGGTGTGGTTTGTACCTTCATTTCACTTATATGTTATGTTTTGGAGTTGGACACGTACTTTGAGGTGACTTAAGTGAAATAAGGTTGTGAGATGCTCCCCAAGGTACTTTATGTTCTAGTCGATTTTGATGGGTGAATATATGGCACTTTTTATGTTCTAATTCTTCGTTGGGGTGACTTAAGTGCACTTTTTGGCATATGGGTGATAAAGTCACTTAAGTTATTTCTTTTAACATGTGGATTTTTCCAAGGGGTCGATTAGGGTTCTTTTGGGGCCCTTTGTTGCAATGAGAAATTATAAAAGGAAGCACTTGGGGGAGAGGAAGGCATTCATTCATACACTCACTCTTTTATGATATTGAAGTCATTGTTGGTTACATACTTTTTACTTGTGGAGTAAGATCCCACAGAACCCTAGCTTCGGTGAGAGATCCACTCCTAGCTAGCAGAACACTCTTCCATGGTGAAAGATCCTCCCTAGTTTGCTAATTTGGAGCTTCATTCAAATCAAATTTTCATATTAGAGTTTTCAGAGAATTTCAAGGGTTTGCTCAGTGTCGGAGAGAGATTATTTGGTCCATACTTCAGCCATCTACAGATCAGATTATTTCCAGCATTTGAGGCAAGCTTGGCGAATTCCTAGGAGGAGTTTCATTCAGTTTGGGCTTTATTTATTTTCAGATCTACTTACTTAGGGTTTTGCAACAGTGTTTTCTAGGGTTTCTGGTTGGAGTTTTTCAGTTTTCTAGGTTGGATCTGATTCGTTATAATTTAAATATATTGTTGTCCGAATTTCAGAATTTATAAAGATCATTTCAGCTCCTTGTGAATTTTTGGAATTTTTAGGCAGTTTCAGCAGTTAAAATAAATAAATAAAATCATATCTAAGAGATAAAAATTATTTCTCTCTTGTTTATTGTTCTACATATTTTTCTAAGTTATTTGAAGCTTCTAGGTAGTGTTAGAAATTATTATTCTGAAAATACAAATTTTTCTTTGTTTCTGCATATTGCTGTCCTAAAAATCAGAAAAATCAGAATTTTAGTTTGTTGTTATTTTTATATATTTTGTGAATTTCAAGTGATATCCCACAAGGGATATTTCACACAAAATCATCCATGTTTCTCCTTGAATTGCTCCTTTCCTTAGTCATAAAACTATAGTCGTAAATTGAGAATATCTTAGCACTCCTTATCGAATAGTTGCTTTTCTCCTCAGCTCGTGTCATGGATTGTCCAGCCTAGATATAGTGATAGCAACAAAATACAAGATGATAATATTGGCTATGCTAGTACCTACACATAAGCCCCACTTGCATTAATCATGAAAGAGTCATTGGGTCTAGGACAGATAAAGAACATCACTATACCAAGTCCAAAGACCATCACTATACCAAGTCCAAAGACAGGTGTCCCTTGACATTCGTCATCAATAAGGTATCGCTAATTTAAGACTAAAACCAACTCATCTCCAGCATCTAGTTGAAAACCAAGCACATATCAACTCAATAAGTATAAGCATACTACATGGTGATTTCCAATCATCTAAGCTGTCATTGATCATATCATGTCCACTAGAGACAACTTGAAGACCCCACCAATAACAAAAGGATTTACAAGCATCTCCCTAGGGACCATTCATCAAGTGACTACACTATTAAAAAGATTCAAAAATGCCACCAATTTTCGCATGAAAACCATATCATAGAACAATTTGTTGATTCTTGATAACAGGAGGATTTATATACGGCATCTAGTGTTTTATAACATCCAACACGAAGAGGTTTAGAAACCCCCAATAACAAGGTTAGTTGCAAACACCATCTTAACAACCTATACTTCCCCCATAGGATAACTTACAAACTCCCACCACAAATTTGCAAATTCAGTCTGAAAAGATTGAAACAAATACATGAATATGTACCTGGACATGAATTGACTCTGCATTTTCCAGTAACATGGATAACTGAGTTACCTGTGTACCCAAAAGAGAGAAGATCAAATCCATATAATAAGTACATAAGAAGATATTAGCCGAAAGAAAAAACATCAGCATCCACATGATAAGACAATGAGGAAACACCAAAAAGCAATAGCAAAACAGATATGTCCCAATTTTACCTTCACACTTTTTGCATGACTCCCCTTGGTTGAATCCTATGTCCACTATGCTTCACTAGGGACATCAGAACAAGGACCTAGCCCATAGGGAACTTCCTCAATCTAAAAGGACAAACTAACGATTTTCAAATAGCAGGATAGGAATTTTTCCTAGTGCATAAGAAGGCTAACCAATCTACTATCACGGACATCTTTCTCTTTTGAAAGAGGTATTTTGTATTTGTCTGCCAGAGTAGCTAAGCAAAGGTCTTGTTTTGGTTGACCTTAATAAGATATCAATTTTAACATGATATAAATAACAAAGGGTATGCCTTAGGTTAAAGTTCTGTTATAACCATTTTAGAAATCTAACTAAATTAGAAATTGGGAGATGAGATGTTGTTTGTTATATAAAATACAATACCAAAGGAATGTCAATTACTCAGTGCAACGAAAAAGAATCTGAGAGTAATCACATCTTTATTTCATATGTAGAGCTCAATACAAGTTGTTTGATACTTAAGAAGACTCCAACGGTTGTCGGTTAAACACAACCGTCAACAATCGAGCATACTAAGAAGAGCCATTAAAATACCTCCTAATGCTGAAAATACAATCACTAACAACATCACAACGTCAGCTACCAAAACATGTAATTAATAATACCCTAATAATAATGACAATACTAAGATGACGGTCTACATTACCCCCTCCAAGAATGGACAATGGAAGATAGAAAACATTCCTGATGGGGCTGCTGCCAGAAAAACTTCAAAACACCTAAAGCTGAAACAACTTGGCAAAAAGTTTGAATGTTCCAACAAGTGTTGGAGATTGATGTCTTGCCCACAAAGAGCGACTACCCGTAAATTATGCTAAAAATCCACAAATACAATAGCTATTCTTTTCCTTTCTCTACCAACAAATCTGCCACGGATGTGAAGGACAAAGACAATGCAGCATAGACAATAGAGGGAACGGAGGCAAAAATCGGTATTTAACAAACCATACTCCATGTTAACAACAAAAGTAGGGTCGTATGGTGGTTGAAAAGCAGAAGGCAGGATTCCCTGAGCAGAAGCTTACAACGCTGCAGCTGCACAACAGCAATGTACAGAAATGGGAAGACCTTGGGCATACAACGAGGGTGTCACTAGGGTCGAAGGTCTATTAGTTGATGAAAGGGCGCACGAAACAAAGGATGGAAGGCTGTACATCTGAATAATAGCATATAAGGACTGGGCATATGTTCTAAAACCCTATAGGACGTAGGGCAGGGAGGATTGTTGGTGGTCATAAGGCTAAAAAAGGAGGGACATACAGTAGAATCAAAGAAAGGATCAAATACAACACCAATATACATAATAGTTCAAAAAATCGTACTTGGATGTTACTTGGCAGCCCAGATTTTGACTCATTACTCGAGATTCGGGAGTTCTCGACAGTTAGTCGCCAACTTTATCGCTACTTTAAAAGCATATAAATTCATAAAATAAACTTAAATAACACGAAAACATTGTTAATTAACATGAAAAATGAATGTACATAATGCATAAGTATATTTTCTATTACGTTTTTACCAAAAAAGAGTACAAATTACAATCATAGACTATAGTGATAGTCCTCATCGCACCAAAAATACTAATATTAGACATGAAATATACAAAAACAATCATCTCCAATGCCTAGAATAACTCTTATGCCCTCTGAAAGTGGAAGATAAAGATTTCTCCTCTACAACAATATCATACGCAAAGATATCTTCATCCTCACCACCTCTTGCAACTCCCGATGCCTCTTCCACCACACCATCGCTTCCTCTACCTCCCTCTCCAACTTTGCAATGTCCTCCTCGATAAACATGGGTTCCACATCATCAACAGTCCATTTGGCATATGGATCAATATCATCTAAGTCAATTGCCTCATGACTCTGTTGCCCCCTCCACTTGTCTCACGTGAAGACAAAGATTGTATCACACAAAAAGAAGGTCATTGAGGTGTTGTGTTGTCAATTTGTTATAAATATTTGTATCAACAAATGCAAACATGCTCTAATTCCGTTCACACCCAAAAGCACTACACCGCTAGCTCAAAATGTAGATGGCTAGCTTCTTAAAATTTGGTGTTTTTGCACCATAATCTTTCCAACACAAATTCGCATATAAGACAATTACAATTTTATAAGTAAACTAGGCTTGAATAAATGTAAGAAGTTCAATATCTAGTTCTACGCATAATGAGACTAAAAACAAATGACTCAATTTTTTTATTTGGTTAACTAAACGTTGTTTCTTCTTTTCACGCATATTGAAGAAAAGAACCTTCCCTCTATAGTCTTGTAAATTTGCGGGTAGTCAATAATTATATCTCTAATTTCTTCATCAAGG
This sequence comes from Taxus wallichiana var. yunnanensis, assembly GCA_018340775.1. Lineage (NCBI taxonomy): Eukaryota > Viridiplantae > Streptophyta > Pinopsida > Cupressales > Taxaceae > Taxus > Taxus wallichiana. The sequence goes on along the minus strand of CM031234.1, from coordinate 732,176,541 downwards.
ATCACCCTCTCTATGCATGTATTAAGGCCATTTGTAACCTCCTCATCGGCCTTAAATGATGGGGATATAAAAGCTTCGGTTTAGGTAGTAGAGCCACGTATGTATATGCCATGGAGTTGCTTAGTCCATATCCTATCAATTATGTGCCGAATGGGTTTAAATTTTCTATGATTTTGGCAATAATATTTTTTATGGTCTCATACAAAAATAACCCATTGGGTTTTTCTCCCCATCCACCAATCGTAGAACTCTAACCAAAGGTTCTAACACCTAAAAGTAAGAACAAAAGAATGCACAATTTGAAATTCAAGAATTAAAAATGAATGAAAATTAATATTTTGAGCTAAACAATTATAACAAATAAATGATAAATAAAAACTTTGTTAAGTTTAAGATTACCTTAATGATTTCCTCAACATGCTTCACAAACACATCATCAAAAATAATTTGTACAACCCTTTCCCCTTCAAGCTTCCTAGCATAGGAAGATTCTAACCACCATGTATTCACAAACATATGCTTAAAAGTTAAGAGATGTTAGTGAGGCTACAATGCTCTACAACGTGATGAAGGTGGTGGCGAATCGAGTGACTCTCACTCACATAAACTCTTTTCCGTTGGTGTGCTCTCTCATCAAGCGTAGCACCCAATAGTGATTGTGGATGTGTAATATTTCTTGCCTTTTCAACCAAATTCTCACCCATATCATCTTTCTTATGTCCTCAAGTAGGAGATCAATGCAATGTATTGCATAAAGGGGTCCAAAAAAATGAAGGGTGCCTCTCCTCAAGAAGTCTCTTTATGCTACATATATTGTTGCGTTGTTTGTCACAACTTGGACAACATTCTCCACACCAACTTCCATCACCACCTCATCCAACATATCACACAAAGTGTTGGCATTTTTCACTTGGTGGGATGCATCAATTGACTTCAAGAAGACCAATTACGCACTTGAAGCCACTAAAAATTAATCAATGTGTGGTTTTTGCCATCCATCCACCCATCAAACAAAATGGTGCAATGCTACTTTTGCCATATGTATTTTTGGCTTTCTACATACCTTGCATACGTTTGACAGAATCCTCGAACAATAGACCACTCAAATCATGAGTAGGAGCCTTGAACCCTTCCCAACAACGGTCGATAATGCAGCTGACTAAATTCTCCCCATATGGGCTTTTCGCCACATTGAATGGAATATTGTTGTAGTACCAAAATAAATCGTCAGAGATATCCTTGTTTCCTTATGCACTTCCCGGTTCCAAGTGGTACCTTAGAGTGAAAGGAGTGACCCAGGAGTACTTTGAGGAACAAAAAATGTACTCAAACTACCTTCAATGGATGAACCACATCTCTCTCCCCAACCCTTGAGAGACAATAAAGAGGCATCTCTGTCATAATCACCTCTTATTGCCCTCTTATTTACTAGGACTTCAAGTGCTTCAAGTTTCCTTTTTTTTCTTTGCAAAACTCACAAGGTATGCAGCCATCTCTCTTTGAGCCTCAAGAGGCGAACACAAACCACATCTTTTCTTGGTATTTGAATGACATGGTATTTAAGGCAATTGCAACCTCCACTTATCTTCATCCCACAATAGTTGCATATTACATAGTCAATATCTACCCATTCACAATGCTTCTAAGAAGGCTCATTAGACTTAGGCTTGCTAAGTGTAGTTGATCCTAAACCAGATGTCATTCTTGCAAAATGTAAACATTAGAAAGTAGAAACCCTATTAAAACCCAAAATAAGGTTTTAGATGGAAACCCTAGCTAGTAATATATAGAAGAAGCATAAGATTTTAATTTAAGCACTTGGATATAGAGTGATGAAAAGAAGAAACTAAGTCTAGAAACTTAGAAAAATGGAAAATCCCTACTTATATGCTCTAAATTCAATCTTTGTTTCAGTTTCAAACTTGTTTTTTGCCAAGTTACAAATTTGTTGTTTGTTATAAGTTGATGATTCCTAAAATTAGTCAAACGCCTACCTCAAACAATCACATTCACTTGACAAGTTGATTGTATCTTTAAGGCAGAGACCATGTAATTGTATAATACTCAAATCCAAAAAAATATGGCTCCAATCTTTGTTTCTAAACTCACCGAGTTATTGAAAACTCTAGCTCCAAGCTATAATGTATTCATTATATTTGCAAACGAAAAAATTAGAAAATCGCAGGCGTAGGGGTAAAAATGAATTTTTTTTAATTGGGCATTATCTACATTCTCGACCAAGTCGACACGGAAAATTCGGCGAGATTCGCCGAGTAATGACGAAATTACTCTATGAAACTTGTTGAGTTTTCTCTCTCTGAGTCAGCTCAGCGAATTTAGCACGATTTTTTGTCTAAGGGTTGCCTCTTAAGATCTCGCGAGTTGCGCCGAGTTTTTGAACAAAGCATATGGACATATTGTATGTCAAACATCTTCTATCAGACAATCATGCAATCAAAGAAACCATAGGGGTGCATGTCAAACTCCAAATGGGCAGCCATACTCCACAATGCACATTCGTACGGTGAGGAAGCATGAAAAAGGGTGTATGGTGAAAAATCCCTATTGCATTTGGATCTATAGTTTTCCTCTTTTGTGTTTATCTCCCCAAGTCTTACTTTTATAGGTACTTTTATTTTTCAAATTTTAATTTGCTCACCATGTGTACCCTAAATATTTGTACCTTCAATTTTTATTGTGTTACTCATATGGCCTATGTCAAATGGTCAAATAAGTTCCATTTGAACCCGTTCAACGCTTCTTCACCTTCACATATTGTATCATCCAAATGCTCTAGTCACATTGCCCCATTATTCATTACTTCATACATTTTAACCAGCCCTAGCCAAAGTTCTTGAAATATTCTAGGCTTTATTTTCCCTTGACCAATCTTTTTTTATATAAGTACCTCATGCTCAAAATTTGTGTGTTGTAAATATTTATCATGTTATTGCTTCTTCTTCCTTTTTAACAAAAGTTTCCTTGATGTGTTTGTTGTAAATATTGATCATGACAATATTTCTTCATCCTCAACAAATCATTAGTTGGACGAAGTGCAATAACTGTCTGTTCTCCCAAGAAAAGCATCCAACCATACTTTAGAACTAGGCCTTGCGTCGAGGGGGTGTACTTCACATTCTATTTTAACATTATCCCCGTTCCCTACATTCATACTCTCTATAATTGGATCTATGGGCTTCATGTTGGTTACACTTTGTCAAATTAACAAGCCAACTTATGATCAAACTATACATCCCTCATATATTTTGTAAAACATTGATGGGTAAGCTAACTACGACGTTTACGGTTCGAAAGAACTTGGCATCGCCAAATTTTGTGTCCACGCCTTCATCGTTTATCTCCATAAAATTAATTCTATTGAAATTTGGCTAGGACACCTCATAGTCTTCCACCTGCCAATGGAACAACCAGTTGAGGGAGTTTGTCTCATCCTTAGAGCACGATTGCAACTTTAAGACCCCTTCAACATTTGGATCCATCATACCTTTGTTTCCACCTACCCAAAAATCTTCTTTGAAGTCCAAATTTAATGAGTCGAATGAGGTTGTTTCCTCACTAAATGTGTGATTCTTCACATCTATGATATACTTTCAGCCTTTGTTTTCAACGAAGAGCATATTTTTATCCAATTGTTGACTTTGGCTGCAATCAACATAGGCCTTCTTTTTTAATAATATAAATACAAAAATTAGCATTAAAGGGTTGAATGCCAATAATTACTTTTTTGAGCCACTAGTATTCTAACCATCTTTATACATTGACACTCGAGAACCCACCAATTAGAAAGTTAGATGTCATATAGTCGGTTTCCCAACATTGTTCCAAATCTCTTCTCGAAGAATGCTCATGCCAAATTCTATGTCGATAATAATACTTGTCAAATCCTCGCTAACGGAGCAACGGAATGGTTTCACCATTTGCCCGCCAACTTGATTACAAAGGAGCCTCCCCATACATAGAGAAGGGACTTTGTCCCACGATACTGTTTTCAAAGCCATATATTTTGCACGCAACAAAATAATTTTCCAACAAGGTTAATGTGCAATTAAAGATACTCGAGGATGGGTTTAAAAAGTTCTTCAAGCAAAAATATATAAAAATTAGTCCCGAATACCTTGTTGCACGGAATTTCCCAAAAATCAATAAAACCCATACTTGGTAGGTTCCTAATGAGGGAAATACTGATATGGATATTTCAAAGGAGGATTGGAATTTGATTATGAATGCTTATTTTCACCCTTGTGACGATGGTCTGGAACATGGAGAAAGTTCTATGAGACCTTTGTTGCAGGGTGCCTCTCAATCTACTCATTTGGTTAAACAAGATGTCATCCTCAATGTTATTTACTCCACCTTCAACAGAATTGAGAGGAATGAAGCCAAGATTGATCTTGATGTTCTTTATGCTCCGGATGTAAAACACAGTCAAACATTTGTCATGGAAGAGGATAAACCTTCTTGTTCTCTATCATCTTTTTCCTCCTTGGCCCACTCTTCCATTCCACTCCTGAACCTGGTTAAGGTGGGGCGCTTCAAACTGGGTTGAAAATATTATTAAAAAGTAGGTCAAAAGTACCATTCGTTGCCTTGAAAATATTCTTTCAAACTTAGATGGACAACAAGCCACTCCTATGCAAGGTCTTCAAGGTCATTCTGATAATGACGGTGAGTCCTACACACACTGATGTTGCCCTGGCACCTCCTATAGATTCTATCGCTAATGTGTGGCCTGACCAAGGTAAGGGACCTGTGTTGCTGTTGAGTGATGGGGAGGATGAAGTTTACTCCATCAAGGAGGAGAAAGATATGAAGAAGCAATAGGCCTACTTAGTTGGATCTATTTTTTTGTCTATTTTGGCTATGTGATCGTGGGCATGCCCATGTTATTTGTAATATGTGGTGATTTTCACACTCGTCCTCGTATACTTTGTGTTCTTGGAGCTAATGTTTTTGGAAATTTGCATATGGTGATACTTGACATTGGTTTTTGATGTATTGGCTCTCTAGGCTTATATTGTTTTCTTCACATTACTCCAATATAAAAATATATATAGTGCACTAGCATTTCTATGTCATTTCATGCCCAAGGCTTTTTTGAAAATTGGCAATTCCACGTTTCGGACTTGTATCTGTTTATGTTTCCTGGCAACATAGATCTGTGTATGTGCTCATTGGAGTGTGTTATTTCCTTGCTGATTGTTGGGAATGGGAGGTCATGTGAAATTTCTACATATTTGACTTGGTATTGTGTGGGTTGTGAATATGTTCTGATTTCTCGTGATGGCTGGCTAAATCCTCTTTGATCTTTGGTTGTTGATATTGAATGACTAGAGAGGGAATGGCCTTCCCAAGTGATCATGCTCATGACAGATCTTGCAGTGAAAAGGGATGTTCTCCTAATCTAATGAATAATCCCATTCAATGCCTCACATAATCAAGATGATTATGTTAGGAAGGGGCTTATCAAGATCCAAATTGACACATGTCCTTGCAAGCATTCCCTAGTTCTTTGTGAATTCGTATTCTCCTATTGGATTTCCTAGTATTCTGATTGCAAATTCTTGGCAAATTTCACTAGGGAGAAGGGGAGTGCCTTACCCAAACCGCAACTATGCTAGGTAGGTCTTCGGTGGGGTGAAAGTTAGGGACCAATGATTCATGGTTAGGCCGAATTTCTTCAAGAACCGTGGTCATCCTTGGAAGGCTCAATCTTTCTCTTGCATGGGGAGAAAGTAGTCAAAAATACCCTGTTGGCATCACGAGGACTTCCACGGATCCGTACAGTTTTAGGTCAAGGAAAAGCGCCCATGAATATGGAGATCAATGTTTTCTCCTTAAGGAGCCAAAGCCTATTCTCCATTTCTTCTAGTGAAAAACATTCGGTCAGGAAAAACATCCAAAATCCTGGAAATAGATTTCTTGGTTATAGAGGTGTTTTGTTGTATAGCTATACTAAAAGAAATAAATGTACTTGTTCAAAGAAGAAGAGAGGAGATGGAAATGGGAGTCAAAATGTTGTAATGAAATAAATTAGAAATAAAATCTGTTTCTGGAAGAGCTTGGTTGGTGTAAGCATGATCTTCCTGTTTTATAACTTAACAAGTACACCTCAGCGGAACTGGAAGCAGAAGAAGTTGCCCCATAGGATAATTACAAGACATGATCACCTGCAATTTGCAAAAGAAGCAGCATAAGCTCTACCAGTTTCATATTCACTTATAGTTTTATCTGTACAGATACTTTTGAGATAGTTGCAGATCGACAATATCTATTATATCTTATATCTTTTATATATTTATTTTAGGGCCTATCCAAGGTGCACTTGGACAGTTTCTTAAACCTGTGAAATCCCTGGAGAGAGGTTAAAGTTTGTAACATAGTAATATGTCTTTTATTTCCAGCATTTCACGTCTAACTCCGAGACCCCTCTTCTGGGATTTGGATTAATTGGATATTCTAGCAGTTTCCTGGTCAGGAATACATCCAGAATCCTGTAAATGGATTTCTAGGTTGCAGAGGTGTCTCATTTTTGTATAGCTATTCTAAGAGAATCAAATGAACTTGTTCAAAGAAGAAGTGAGGAGGAAATGACAGTGTCAAACTTCTGTAAATCAGTAATGTGGTTTTGTAAATCCCTGAATATAGTTACAAAAATTTTAATAAAATAGAGTGCAAAGAAGACAAACATCTGATTATCACCTGAGTGCGTCAGCCAATGTAAAGAAGCCTTAATACTGATTGCAATAAAGAAAATGTTTGTCCAGAAGTTGTGAGTCTAAGAAGATTATCCAGGTTCACGTCCCTTGACCATGTTGGTGTAAAGAAGATTGATACATATGAATGTGAACCAATTAAAAATCTTAAGAATGTGAACCAATTAAAAATCTTAAGAACGTGAACCAATATCTTAAGAATGTGACTAAAAATTACCCAAAGCATTGTGGTGTCGTGATAAGAGCATGACCTAGGTTCAATTCCGTGCCCTAAAATAAGGCTGCCCATAACTTTAATGGATTGTGGCATAGCCATTATAGGGTGTCTTTGAGCTTGAACCATGTTTTCAAATTCCAAGAATGAGTTTCAAGGTTTACCACACAATGCACAATACATTAAAGGCTATCCATGACTGGTTTAGGTGTAGCAGTTATAGAGTACATTCGAGCATAGACCATATTTATAAATCTGAAGAATATGGTTCAAGCTTACCCTACACGGTATGCAGTACATTAAAGACTATTTATAACTGGTTTTAGTGTAACAATTTAGGGTTCCTTCGAGCATGGACCGTGTTTATAATTTTTAAAAATGTGGTTGAAGGTTACCTCACACACATTAAACATTGAATACTGTTCATAACTGATTTTAGTGTAACAATTTAGGGTTCCTTCAAGCATGGACCGTGTTTATAATTTTTAAAAATGTGGTTGAAGGCTACCTTACACACATTAAACTTTAAAGGCTGTCCATAACCAACTATGGTGTAATGATAAAAAAGCATGAACTATGTTTATAACTCTTGAGAATGTGGTTCAAGCTTAACCCACGTGGCATTAAAGGATCTCCATGCCCAATTGTAGAGTTGCAATTAGAAAGCATGAACTATCTTTACAAATCTTTAGAATGTGGTTCAATATTACACCCACGCCGCATTAAAGCCTAATGGCCCATTTTGTTGTAATAAATAGAGGATATATTCAATCATGGGTCTTTAAGAATGTAGTTCAAGCTCAACCCTTGCCACGTTAAAGGCCCTCATGCCCAATTGTGGAGTTACGACTAGAGGGATTCAAGTTTACCCTTACACCGCATTAAAGGCCATCCCATACCCCATTTTGATGTAACAATTAGATGATATTTTCAATCATGGACCTGTTAAAAGCTTAAGATTGTGGTTCAAGCAACCCACACCAAACTAAAGGCTTCCCATTACCTGTTCAAATTTTACCCCACACAAGAAAAAAAAATAACAGAAAATTTAAAATAGTAAAAATGTGGCTCAGGCTTTATCACCCCCAAAAAAAAAAAGTGAAAATGGGGGACTAATACAGATGAACCCACTCACCCATTAACGGTTCATAACCTTACCCAAAACTTACCTAAGTAAAAATAAATAAAAGTTACGACAGATTTAAAATCTTAAAAATGTGGCCCAAGCTTTATGCCCTCGTAAGCAGTGAAAAGGTGGGGTGAATAAAGCTGAACCCACATCCCCATTAAAGGCTGCTCATAATCTCATTCAAAATTCACCTTAGTAAGAGTAAATAAACACGTTTTCAAACTTTGAAAAATGGATCACATATTATCTGTGCGAAATTAGGGTTAAAAGGGGAGAAATATTAAGAAAGCCTATAAACACAGAGGAAGAAAAAGAAAGCTTGACAATTACAGATTAAGTTCATACCGCCGGACGCAAATATGACTCTGCAGCGGGCAATGTGGCCAGCATAACTAAAGCTGCCGCTGCCTTTGCCACTTTAACCAGATCCTGTCAACATATTTTAAATTTTCTCAATGTAAAGCGTGAAAATTTTGGAAACAAAAAAATTAACGCAATAACTTCAATAAATATACCTCTGAATGTAAATTTCTGATTTCATCTTCGATTTCTTTTCTAGTATCTTCGCCTGCGATGCAAATATTTCTGGCATGGATAAGTAGAGAGGAGATTTATATATAAAAGAATAATACAGAGAGAATTTAAAAAATCTATATACGTGAAGGACGAGAAGGAGTGTGAATGCTATTTCGAGGAGGGGGCGAAGGCTGAGCTGACGAATTCAGTCCTGCGGGAAGAGATGCTGCCATTCGTTATTTCTCGGCTGATTAATCGCTGATAAAATGCTCTGAGCAATAAATTTATTGGAGGTCTCAAAGTGCCGTTGGGAAAATGATGTTGATAAATCCTTTTATTCATCCACTTTTCCTCGACCTCTGATAAATTTATTGGAGGTCTGAGAGTGCAGTTTTTTTTGGGTGGGATGAAAGCGGTCTTTTGGCTCGCGACAAATTTTTTGGGCACTTTTTGGGTCCTAGAACAAGTTTAACGAGGAGGTATTAGCATGCAGGAGTGCCCTATAGCACTAATGAAGAAATAAAGAGGTATGTAAGAAAGAAGTTCAGAAATATCATGAAATAAAGAGGTATGTAAGAAAGAAGTTCAGAAATATCATGTGGAACAAGCAATTTGGTCGAAAAAGAGAATACTATGTCCAGAATTTTAATCCCACTTGTGATCACGGGCAAAAACACTACATTGGAGCGACGATAAAGTGGAAGGCTAAAATGTTAATTGTGCAACTAAAAACTAGTTCACATCACCTTAGGTGTGAAACTCGGGAGATGGAAAATTCCCAAGGAGGAGTGGTCTGAAAGGGTTTGTCAGTTTTGCAACTCGGGCGCAGTGGAATCAGAATGGCACTTCATCATGGAATGTGTCGCTTACGGGGACATAAGGAGAAACTACATGGATATTTTAAGAGGGGTTGATCTTACAACTTTGTTTGAAGAGGAGAGGGTGGCAAAGACAATAGATTTCCTGATAAAAATTCATAGCAGACGATTTAAGCAAAATTAGCAAAGAGCTGGAAGAAAGGTTGAAGTAGTGGTTTTTCTCGGGCATCTTTTGGTGTTTGGATGTCTTACTCATGTTTATCTTTGGGTCCCATAGACTGTTCGGTCTTGTGGACGTCATTAAAAACTTTCATTCATTCATTCATTCACGAGCACTTTTAGGAATGCATTCCCATAATAAAACCCCATGCACTTAATTATTTAGAATGAGACAATAATAATTATAGTTTAAACATTATAAGCAAAATACTAGCAATCGCATGTGTCTAATGCAATGTGAACGCTAATGGTATATGTTATTAGATTTAGAAACACAAGCTTATTACTTTTTTAATTGATGTTAATAAGGGGCGTGATTGATAATATTGATTTTAAAAATGCATTAGAAGGGATGTTAGATAACAAGATTAGTTGTGTAATGATTGAATACAAATGCAAGTGAGACATGTAAGTTTGCCAATAGTCACCCTCAAGAATGTTGTGAATGTGAAGTGTTGTTGTGAAAGTAGATTGAAAGAATGACTAAGTGCTTTAACATATTATCTCTCCATGAAACTAAAATGAGACAGAATATGCAATTATATATAAACAAATCTGAAATGGTTATGGTACATTCCAAATTTATTTATTACCTCAACGAGTTTGAGAGCATCATTGTTAGAGCTATTTTGTGCATATCTTACAATCATAGCATTCCATGAGACCACATTTCTTTGAGGCATTTTGCAAACAAAAACGGTATATGTTATTTGTGTTATAGGGATAGTTTTTTCTTTTGTAGTTGTGTTTGTTTAAACTATGGGTGATTGATTTTGTATGTGTAGAAATATAGATGAGTCACTTCATTTAAAAAATGCAAACATGAGGTCTAACCCTTAAAACTATTCAAAATGCAAAAAAGTGATATAATGTACAAAGCTTTGGATGGAAACAACTATAAATTGCATTGTTCTTTCTCGGTATTTTAAAATTCTAGGTATTTGTGTGCAGATGAAGACATTAAAAATGTGTTGTTGTTGGTTAACATAAAGAAACAGCAACAATAAAAAGGAAAAATTGAACATGTATGTTGAAAAGTGTAATTTTGTAATTGAAGATATATAGACCAACCACTTCATTTAAAGGTTTCATCTCTTCATTTCAAAGTTGTTACAAATTCATACATATACATTTACAAATCTCATATCATGAGTGGTATCGTTTTGCAGACTGTTTTATTTGAACTTAACATGAGAAGAATTATATCATGAATGGTAGCCTTTTGAGGGTAATTTTATTTCCGGTAAACATGAGTACATTTGATACCCTTGAACAGAAATGGCGTCTAGGATAGAAGAAGTGTTGAGTAAAGTAGTAGCGGAGGTGTTGAGTACTTGAGATTTACAGAGGTCTATCTTGTTTTGATTACCTATTTCAACCTTGTTATCATGATCTCTTGATCAGAAAAGAAGGTGGAGTCCAATTCACAAGATTTTCCTTACATCTACTATGGCTCTATTTTGCTGTCACAGTTTAGCAGGTCTACAAAGTTTCATAGACTGTCTCCTTAGAGTTTCTTCCCAGTTTTGGCTTAGAGGACAAAATATTAGGTCTATCGGTTTACATAGTTGGTCCTAAGGGACTGTCAATGATAAGATCTTTCCATCCTTGTTATTGAGCTATTTTCATACATCTTAAAATTGTTCTACCTTCCACTTGTTTGGTGGTCATCTTCACCTAGAAATTATCCCTTATAATCATAGAAAATAGCCCATGCACCTGTTACACACCTATTGGATTTGATTTAGCTATATAAAAATGAGATTGTCTGGGGGTTTCCATTTCATCTCTTTCCTACACTTACCTTTTACGATTGTTCTCACTTTTGGGAAATTAATACTTGATTTTATTTTCAAAGTCATGGTCTATAAATAAAATAACATTGATTCCATTTTAGCAACACATTGTTTTGAGCATCTCTAGATTCCAAGATGCTAAATATGCCTGTTAAACGAGTAGTTAGCATTAATAGCTTTGTTTTCTTTTTCCTTTCAAATTTGGTCATAGTCCCAGTTAAAGTTAGTCAATAGTTAAGTTTTTATGGATAATCAGTCAACATTTCTCTTGAATTGGCTTCTTTCAAGACAATTAGAGCCATATCTTCTGAATTTTTGTGATTTGTTCAGTGTAACTGACAGTTATGTCTCCCCTGAGCTATATTTTAATAAGTAGAAAAAGTTGTATATTAAATGACGCATAGCCTCAGAAAAGTATAACGAGAATGGTCTTCAGAAACCTTATAGAAGCAGGGCAGAGCTAAACCATTACAACTATACTTAACATATGTATTTGACCATAAGTGTGTTGCGTAATCCTATCACCACCATATGAACATCACTAAGGAGTCTGAAACATAATATATATAAATTCACATGCCTAGATATATGGATTGAGAATGTCTAGCCATGTTAGTTATATGACCTTGCTTCATTTTGTTTGCAGAGCTTTTTGTAAATGCCTTTGGATGATTTGAACGGTACAAAGCTATAATTATGCACAATAGTATTATTGAACCCAAACAAATGCAAACAATTATCGATTTTGAGATGGATGTTGTTCATTGCATTGGTCCACAATTTTGAATATGGAATTTATATGGTAATAAAAACTTTCAGACCTCATGTTTCCTACTTCTCCACACAAGAATTCCAGTTATAACTAGAGTCAAATACAAAGCCCAAGTATTTATAAAATGAGACGACCTCCAATTTCTCATCATTGCATGTGATAATTATTCGTATAAAACTATTGTCTAGTATCAGTTTATGGTAGAGTCTGTTTGAATTATTTTTAATCCTCAAATTGTTACCTCTTACGAGTAGTTCCCATTGGAACTCCACATGCATTTCAATTGTATATAGTTTATTGATTCTGACATACTATTGCCTCCTACTACTATGTGGATTGAAAGTACTTTTAAAAAAATAAATGAAAATTACTTGCACTTTTGTTATGTACGTATTTACATCCTTGTATACTATTGGAACGTACTATATCTTTCCATATAACTAATATTCTTTTCCTTAAGCAACAAATGTTGTTTTTTTATCCTCAAAATGTTACCTCTTACACATAGTTCCCATTGGAACTCCACATGTTATTTCGTGAAGAAATATTGTAGAAGGAACTTGGAGCAGTAGACTTTTGGTACGGGTAATAAAATCTACATGAACAACACTGACATTGTCTATGATGCATCAATGCCACCACCAACATTACCTTTATTTTTTGTTGTCAAATTTGATAGATACAATGGCCCATGTTGGGATCCCTCCAACTGTTACATATTTCAATACCCCCTATTTCGAGAGGGAATCGAAGACAATTGCCGCTTAAAATGGCATGGGCATTAACTATCCACAAGTCTCAAAGACTTACTATGCACAGAGCAACTATCGACATTGGAACCAATGAAAGGCAGGGTCTAACATTCACAACTTTCTCCAGAGTTCCCTCACTTGCAAATCTGCGCATTTCACCTCCTTTTTCATTCAAAAGGTACTCAAAAATGGTGCACGTAACAACACTTGGAACAAGAAAAAAGGAGGAAGCAAGACTACTATCACATAAATCTTCAAAACAAAAATAGAAATTCAAACAGTGTTGTCTAGCTACCTCCACAGCCCCTGGGGGATGAGTGGTTTGTTTATAAATGTGATGTTTTTTTCCTTTAATTTTATATGTTTCATTGCTAAACATTGTTGGGGATGCCTAGACACCCCCTTGAGGCACCTACTGTTCTCTACAAATTTCAAAAATTATTTTGGTAACATCTACCAAGGCCAGGGAGGGAGAAAACTTGAGTAGACATAACAGGGATGGACCACAAATATTTTGTCCCCATCCTAACATTCCCAAATTGATTTTTGATGTTGGTTCAGTTGTCCCGTGCATGGGGATGCATCTCTATATAAATGCCTGAATATGGAATAATAACAAGATTTTAAAAAGCATTCAAAAATGCACATAGTTAAGTTATTAACCGCCAAAAAGAAAGAAAGAAATGTATTATTATCCACAAATGACCAAAGTAGATCAATTGGTTTGGAAAAGTACAATTAATTTAGAAAGGCACCTGAAACGATCTTAATTATCTACAAAGAATTAAAAGGGAGAGGAAATATAAAACCATTTCATATATAATATGGGACAATATGTAAGAAAAACTAATAGAAAATACAAACCATTATAGATTTAAGGCTTCCATGTAAGCCACCGTTAAGCCTAGGCCAACTTCCAACATGTCCAAATAAACTTCATTGTGAATGTGTGTGAACATGTTTCTTTTTAGTCTTCTGCATGAACTATGGGATGAATATCTTTAAAAAATAGGGATTTCATAGGAGGTTGCATATACACAAAAAATATAGTCCTAGGAAAAATTAAGATTGCACCTAAGGAATATTATTAATACAATAATCAACTACTACACCTTTTTTGAGAATATTATTAATCAAGTCATTCAAGGCATATTGTATTGAGAATATTATTAATCAGGTCATTCAAGGCATATTGGATTTCGTCAAGTAGGCACAGTCATTGAATATCCATCCTTGAGAAACTGTGGGTGCACTTGGACGGTGGGTTGATGTACAAAGATTAGACGTAATAAAAAGTTGCAGTGTTCAACTGAAACTTGTTTGTAGCAGGATAACTGGATGAATGGAAGGTTGCAATGTACCAAGTATTTAATGTGAGCACAATCTTCAAACATAGAAAACATTGCCTTAAACAATTTGAGCTTATTTATATCTTGATAACAAAAAATCCATGATATGAAAAAACACATGTACTTTACCCTGCTAAGCTTTTAGATCTGTCGGGGCTTTCACAGTATTTGATTAGCTGGTTTGATCTTTGTTTTCTCCTTCTTGAAGCATGTGTAATATTTTCTGTTATACATTCCAAGAAGATCCAAATTTTCATGAAGGGGATAAAGGGGTCAGCAGGCGGTGGAGACATTATGTCTCCCCTAACCCATCCTATTGCTAGAGTTTCACTAGATCCAAAGCCTTCACATCTTTTTGCATGCAAAGGTTGTGCTAAAAGTAGTGGTAGCCTTCTAGGCAAAAAAATCCAGTTAATCAAAACCAAATAATGGATATTTGAAGGCCTTTGAAGGAAGACCAATTATTTTTTTGGAAACTCGTGGTTTTGAAAGAAAGTGGTACTCTTCATGAAATACTTTGGCATCTTGCCTGCAAACCCAAAGAGGAGATGCCTTCTATAGCCCCAGTATGGATCAGAATTTTCAGACATACCATCTCCAAGGGCATAGGTTTTTCATTGCTAGTATCTTGCTCTCATACGAATGGGCTTGTTTACTTGCTTGTTAGCCAGTATCATTCTTTAGATTTAATTTCCATATTTCCAAATTTCATGGTGTATTAAGATCATATGTATTAATTTCTGAATTTGAAGTTTTTTCTTCGTGACCTGATGAAAGTTGTTACGAGATGCACGTGAAAATTTATTTGTAGGTCAATCAAATTCTATTTTAAGAAGTTTTCTCTATCTCCCTCTTCATCTCTAGCACTGTTTGACATTTGTGGGTATATAAGGAGAGTTTGGGCAGACAACATCTCGAACAAGGTGTTTTTGTGATGAGTTCTGACAAGTCCACAACTTATCTCTCCTGCTTAGATACATGAAAGCATTGAATACTTAGAAGTGCTTGTTATCCAATTTTGCACACCTGGCAAGATTGGACAACGGGGTCCTATCACATTCAAAATAAAATAATAGTCCCAGGAACCCACCTTCGGTTATTATCGAAATGCAATAATTAAAAATAATTCCTAAATTGCATATGAAGAGATCACCTAGCATCGAAAGGCACCCAGTTGATCTCAACTCAGTGGAGAGTTCAGGGTCGAGTTGATAAAGAACCCGGTGTCAAATTGATAATCATCTCAGAAATCATCTCAGTGGAGACTCTCAGTTGTAAGAGCTCGACGATGGTCTTGTTAATGCAAAATATAGCTCGTTGAAAATTGACGAATGAAAGGAACTGTACAAGGATCCCGGTGGAGATCGATGCAAAAAGATCTGAAGGCCGAGTCAAGGAAAGCTAAGTTAACATGAGGCCAGGTCTAATCCATTAGACAGTGCTCGACCAACCACTTGGGAAAATTATCTTGTTTGACCAAGATGATATGAGATTATGCAGATATGACGATGAGGTCATCTGGTAGTGTTTGAATGAAAAAATGTTTGCAACCAAGCAACCAAATACATCTCAATCAAAATCTCGTAGCACTCTATGGAGAGGGTCGCTTGAAGGAGGCACTACACGTTCTTCTTACAACACATAATCCATCTGTAAATTCTTTAACATATCTTCATCTACTACAGGCTTGCATTACTAAGAAAGCCCTTGCGGAGGCCAAGCAAATCCACTCTCACATCAATAATAGGGGACACACATTTGGAAGACTCACGCTATTACCAAATAAACTTATCTACATGTATGACAAGTGTGGAAGTTTGATGGATGCTCGTAAAGTCTTCAACTGCATGACTGATCCAGATCTCTTCTCATGGAATATGGTAATTGTAGCTTACAGAAGGCATGGACATCCTATACATGCATTCAAACTATTTCATGAAATGCAATGAACACCTGACCACCCCGATCACCTGAACATTCGTGTATAGCTTGGCCAATGGAAAAGAATCGATCATTTGAGGATGGAGCTCAGACGTGGTAGCATTGGCTCACTCAGTCGAGCCTGACAAGGTCGTGAGCATCCAGAGTTTTGTTTGGTTCGATTGTAAGTCGAGAAGGAAAAGTTGGGGTTCAAATCCGTGCTAAGGCATTGGCTTGGGAGATTTTCATCCCTTTTGTCGGGTTGGACTTTGATGATGGCAAGCCATTGTAAGATTCCCACATGGGAAATATTTCAGTATATTGCCAAGGTCATAAATTTGATGATGGCAAGCCAAATCAGTATTTCCCCACATAGGATATCTTCATCCCGATTTACATGGTGGAAAATTTGCAGTGGAAAGCCAACACAAGGTTTTCGCGTAAAGGGGGTCCCGAGTTTCATCTTGCCAAGGACGTGGGAAATAAGGCAAGCAATGCCAAGGGGAAATGACGTGATGTCAAGCCAAAGAAGAAATCCCGGGCGTGGGAGAAGTTTGAGTCTACTGCCAAAAAATGGGAGAAATCCGGTCAAACTGCCAGTCGTGGAGATATTGGTTTGGCAAACCATGACCAAACTTCCGTGAAGGGGAGATTTGGGCAAACACTGCCAAGCGCGGAAATATTAAGATGGAAAACCATGATCAGAATTCCGCACGGGCCGTGTAAATAGGATCAGAGCACGTTGTGCGAGTCAAGAGTGACGCCAGGTTGGAGGAACGAGTCAAACGCCGAGTGAAGCGGCGAGTGCATGGAGATCAAAGGATGCATGTTGCAATACAGTAAGATTTCTTTTGAGCGCTTCCCACAGACACGGTTTTCCTCACGAGGCGTTCATACTGTTCCTCACGAAGCAACAGACAAATCTCCCAGCTCCCATTCAGTTCGCCTTTGCACACAGACGATTACTCAACATTCAAAGGTCGCGAAAAATCCCACGCATTCACGCACAGCGCAGCGTGTGCAATACATGGCAAGCCTTTTCTTAGTGCTTCCAAAGCAAGCGATTGCAGAGAAACAAATATTCACTGCCGTGTACGATGGATTGGAGTCACGACCTTCAAGGCTTCATAGAATTTCCATGAACCAGGAGATGAAGGTTTAAAACGGTGCAGAATGAAACGATTCATATTGCTCAGCATTCCTTCTCCTAGAAACGAATTGAATGCGAAGGTCAACTCAAAATACCTGGTCGGCCGTTTTGCATGTTGCATCCTTGTTACTCAAAAATGGTCTCTTAAAAAAACTCCGAGGGCAGTACGCAATATTTATACCCTTCCATTATGTACGTCCAATCAGACAATAAAAGTATTCTTTTACCAGATGCAGAGAAACTGTTTTTTTCAATGGACGATTATACTGCAGTTTCAAACTAATCTTATCGGGCTTTATTTCTATTAGCTTTGATCCACGACTAAGGGGGAATTCATATGGTTGTTACCTGTACATTTTTCCAAGGTCCTCTTGGCTGCCCCAGTTGTTCAACGTATTTTTCGAACGGCTTATTTCATGTGTTGCAAATTGTAACATAAAGGATCTTTTTAGTTCTCGAAAAAATGAGTATATTGTGTAGCTCACAGCTACCTATGCCATACTAAGATCCCAATAGTGGCATAATTGTTGATTGGAGCCGAGATTGCCGAGTGCACTGCCAAAATACCGAAGGGCTCTTTGGCCAAAAAATCAGTTTCAAGGGTGTCTATCGACATGTTATGGGCATAAGCCTAGGTCATCATCATGGCAGCATTAGGTCTTTATTGTTAATGGCATTTTCTCATCGTTTGGAGGGTACAATTGTGCTTATTATGGCCAAGCTAAAACATTCTTACTGCAAGTGTTATATGATAAGGAAGAACCGTGAGCATTGTGGTAAAACCATTCTTTTCAGAAATGTTGGGTTAAGCTCGACATTCAAGTGAGTTTGAGCCCAGGAAAGGTAAGATCGTTTGCTGGATGAAGAACTCGGTGACTTCGCAAGGAGCTCGTGGTGATGTTTCATGAAGTTTGAACGAGGAATGCGTAAATGGCCTCGAGTTAACAGAGGAAAATGATAAGAATCGAGTTTGATAGCTCACCATTCGAAGGACTCAATGCAAAAGAGCGCGATTACCAAAGCAAGGAAAGAGTTAATGCAGGGTCAAAAATCGAGTGCAACACCGAGTTAGAGGATTCGAAGCTCATCAAATTTGGCTATGTGCAGATTCTATCCACATGGACCCCCCTCCTCTTCAAGTCAAACGGGTCAACGGGGGGGTCCCAACATTATGTTAATTAAATTAATATTTTTATTTAAATATTTTAATAATAATATTTATTATTATTATTTAAATATTTTATTTAAATATTCTTTTAATTAATTAAGAAGACTTGGTCATCAGGCAATTAATGACCCATGATGGAACCTTCTCAGGTAGTTCAACTAACTGTAATAAATACATCATGGGCCTTCATTTTAGGAATGTAATTATGACCATTTCCTCTTCTTTCTCACATATTCTTCTATAAATGTAAGTTGGAAGCTCATTTCAAAGGGTTCCAAATTCCTGCATAAGTTGGACTTAGATATCTCAGGCAAGAGTGTATACTTTTCAAGGGTCCTCTCTCTTCTGCAAGTTGTTCTTGTGTGTTGAGAGAACTTTCAAGCCTCCTCTTCAAGACTGTAATGGCAACTATTGCCTCTTATGAATGTATGATGCATTGTGCATGTTATCAAGCAATAAAAGTGTGTGTTTGTGACTAATCTCGGTCCTTTCATCCTTCTATGCTTCTTTGTGCCTTTCTCATACTTGCAGTACACTTGTGCAAGTTTAAGTTTCTATTGCGGGGTTCTTGGAGTTCGTGTGCTTATCGAGTGGTGAAGTATCGTATGCATGCGGTTGAGTTGTGGTGTCTGTTCACCCTTCTTGAGTTCATCCTTCTTCACCGGGAAACCGGTATATTTCTCGGCCTCGATAAAGTTTAACAAAAGGAACGCGTGTCTCTTAGCTGTGGTATCCTGTACCCTCTCTAAGTTGCGGTAGGTGAAGTTGACTGTGGTGCACACACCCTCTTCAAATTAACCCTTCCTAAATCAAGACACCCTTTATTCTATGCATCACCATCCCTAGTATAGTTTCATTTCTCAAAACTCTTTCCTAAAACCCCATGAAAATGTTAGCATAGGACTAGATAATCGTTTTTGTTACACTAGGAGTAGTCTGAACACTTAGTTTAGGAAGAGGAAGCCGGCCTTCTCCTGAGGTTCACCTCGAGCCCAAGTTCCACAAACTTGAGAGGTGATCCCATGTGTCCCAATCACACCGAACGTCCTATTCACATCCCGGCCATTCGGAGGGTGCAAAGTGATTTGGCGACAACAGTGCTATTAAAACAAACGTTTAAAGTGCAACTTGATTGAATGCCTTTTTTAATAGAGAATGTACTTGTGTTATGCCCACAGGTGGAAAGAAATGACCTAAACTGAAAGTCTGAATGCACAAGATCAATGGCCAAGGTGAACCGAGTTGTTTCTTTTACATGGTCATTGTCAATTGTGGTCTGTCAATCCAAGAACTAACCCAAACTACAAGAAATTGGCCAAGTAGGTCGACAGACACTGCTTTATCAAGAACAAAGGACTACAATGGCTTACTCAGCAGCTTTCTTGCCTCATTCTTCATGGTTGGAAGTGACCGCAATGACTGATGGGCATTGAAAATAATTTAGCTTTGAGATTGCTTCTGAATCTATTGCATAGGGACTTCTTTTTTATGTAGTTGGAGGATCATATTCCCTTTTTTCTCTAGCTATAATAGGTAAATTTTCTTCCAACTTGTTTTTCGTTTGTTTTGATATTTACCAATTTTTTCCCTTCAGTCTCCTTTGGTTGACATTCTTTCTCAACTTGCATGTGCGCACATGCTTTTCTCAGCTTGCACATGTTTCTTTTTAGTCTTGCCGCATGAACTATGGGATGAATATCTTTAAAAAAAACAGGGATTTCATAGGAGGTCATATATACATAAAAATATAGTCCTAGGAAAAAGCGTCACAACCTATGAAAGAATCTACATTAATCTAAATCTTAATCATCTTTTTTCAGAGAGAATCAATTTTAAGATGTGTGAGATCAAATGAATTCAACCAATTGACTATGAATGTAAATGCATGCCTACAAAATTCAATTTAACACAGGGGATTGACTAGAACTTGGAGACCCTGAATAATAAAATTATAGTGTTAGTGACCAATATTTAAATGTTAATGCATGCAAAAGCTAGAAAATAAAATTTAAAAATAGTAAAGCTAAAGCAACGTGCAAAATTAGAAAAGGAAAAATTGTTAGAAAAGCAAAAAGCAAAATTGTTAAAAATAGCAAAAGCAAAATTGTTAAAAATAGTAAAACCATCATTTAGGCCATTAAATTTGGCACATTCCCATGAATGTCCGCAAAGCCTTTTCTCATAGAGGTAACACCTTCGGAGAATAAAATTAATGTTACAGCTAATCGAGGTGATTTGTATCTCATCAATAATCACAATTATATTATGTGATTGTGTGGTGAGCTACTCTAGCTATAAAGAAATGCAAAAGTGGAGATAAGTTTGTTAAATGGTTAAGGAAACAATATTTCAAATTAGCAATAATATTTTTTTATATTTAGAAAAATTATTACTTGAGTAGTATTCCACATAACTACAATAGAGGAGGGGGAAAAGACCGTAGAAGATTGTTTTTGGTTGAAAACAATGAAGAACAAATAAGGAACCGAGGAACAAAGAATGAACCATAATTGAGAGAAATTGAAGTATTAAGAAATAATTCATAATATTAAATGAACTAAGACATTAACTTAACCTTTAACATTAAGACTTTATTTGTAATGAATTTGTAGTAAAATATTTATTTAAAGAGCTCTAGTATGTAATCTAATTATAATGGTGATGATGGACTAAAGAGTGAACCACAAAATTTCATTTTCTAACTCACTCGAGTGTGCTTTTAACATTTAATCATTTTATAAATTATTGAAATGTAATGTTTTTTATGAAATAAGTTTTAGTGTAATGATATTGTTTTACCCTTTTTAGATTTGATTAAGATTTAAACCTATAGCCAAAAATGAATGAAATAGAAGTTACATGGGATTATTCTAATTAATTAACTTCCAATATTAATCATTCAATATCATAAAAATGCATTAATACTTGTAATAAATATACATGATACAATACAAGTTTACAAACACAAGGAATTGAGTGCACTTAGTTGATTACAAATGATTCTGGACTAATATGGGTGATCTAAATGATGGAATAGGGAGATCTAGACCTGAGAGTGTCTCGATACTAAAACTGTGACCTGAAGATCCTCCTAGGAAAGAACTATACAGCAGGGGTAGGAACGTCTGTATAGTCTTGACCTTGTACAGTCTTGACCCTACTCAGAACTATGATCTCAGAACTTTCGGGTTTGTCGCTTATTTGAATATCTTGGTCACTCTCTATCGTCACACTTTGTGGGGTCTTTAAATGCTCGGATCAATCTTTCAAACCCTAACCATGGATAAAAATCTTGTAAAACAAACATTAGTTTGGTTGTGGGCACCCCGTACACCAACGACATAAACACTACTATGAAGAGGTCTCAAATTGCACGTCGCTCTCCACCTAACATGTGATATCAAGTTGTAGTGCAATCAGATTTCTCATCCTTTCTTTGACAAAACTTGACTTGAGTTTCTCTCTTGCAAATCTACCTGAGTGAGTGACTTTGAGTGCTCTCAAATGTGGGAAGCAATTGTTGGACAAAACTCTCTCATTCCCCGCTTAGATTAGTGAACTAGTACTAAATAAAATAAAGCAACTCAAAATATGCAAGGGTTTATGGACCTTGAGATGGAATAATAATATAAATGTGTGCAAATGATGGATCCTTCTCCGTAGCGAGCTAAGTGACATGCAAATCAAGAAAACTCAACAGAGGATGGATTAGTAGATAGATGAGAGCATCACCTAACAAAGTCATTCCCGAGAAATAATAACTTCCTATGATGGATGTCAACCCTTATGCTTGATAAATTAGATGTAAGCGTCGATCAATGCAGAATTTGAAGCAAAGCGAAAAATAAAAGTTGGATCTAAGATGATAAAAGTAGATCTAATCTAAATATGATATAGTAAATTAAATCGATAGGGGTCGATGGAGGCCCGAGACTGAGAGGGCCACCAACGGTGAATGAGGCCGATGGATCAAACAATGATGTAAAATGTAGATCTTGAAGTTTGTGATGGTAGATCGAGAGTTGATGCAACATTGAGGTGATGAACAAGAACCTGCAGAAGATCTAGACATGGATAAACAAAAATGATGTAAGAAAATTAGAGATATAAGGGTGAATACTAGAAAGATGGGCTAGGTCGATGGCGATTAGGCCGGTCGACGGTGACTAGCCGCATTGACGGTGACTAGGTTGGGTCGTTAGCGATTGGAGGTTGGCATAATGGATTTGGGATGACAAAGGGGAAAATGACCAGATCTAAAGTTGGGTGGATGCAAAAACAGAAAATAGATGGTTATGGATCTGAATGGTAGATAAATTGATGCAATGGAGGTTGCGTCAATGATGAATGGACCAGTTGAAGGTGACTGAGGTGACCTGGACTTGAACAAAAATGGATGGGATGATTACAAAGACCTACGGATGGAAACAGAGGTGAATAGATAGAGATGAAGTTCCCGTGATGCATGAACCTACACAAGAAGTTAGAGATGAAAATGGATGAAAGATGTAACAAAGAAATGAAGAATGAAATGGGGAAAGATAACTCCCAAAATATCCCAAGTTGATGTCCAAAGGCTCCAAGGAGACTCTAGGATTGGTAGCAATCGTAAAGGCACTCAAAGATGAAGACAATATTGCAAGAGAGCTAAAGATTACAATGTTGTATCCCCGAGAAAGGAGGGGTAAAGGGTGGCTTTATAGGGTCAATGATGACTCATCCGGGGTTGCCACCGATCGTGGGCCTCTATCCATTTGGGCAGTGGAAGAGTGAAATGCTCAAGACATGGAGCCCATTAGGAGCATGATTAGGGTTTTAGGATGGTTAGGCGGGTTAGGGTTGCATAGGGAAGTGAAATGGATATGTGAGGGGTGAAATGAAGTAAATAAAGGAAAAGGGGTGGATGAAAACTATTAAATGGGTGGTTGAGAGCATAGAAAGGATAAAAATGAAAGAATCTAGAGATATGAAATGAATTAACGAAGGAATAGAATTAATTAGGGATGATTAGGGAAAGCTTATGAGATATTAATTAGTTGTGGGGAAATAATGATATGGGATAAAAAAAGGTGGGAAAATGATGTTATGTGGGATAAATTGAATTTAGGAGGGAAAGTGGTCAATTCGAAAAGACGACATGGAGCGGACACGGGGTGAAGGAAAGTGATACAAAAAATTTGTGTCTACATTTGCCCCCTTTTTGTTGAGTGGTTTGCGTTGGGCAAGCCACGAGACAAAAAAAAAAAAGATGAGAAATTGATTGATTAGGCGCTCCTCCTCAAACTTGGGGTCGACGACACAAAAGGAAGTCGATCACGAGTTTGAAAGAGATAGGTGAAGAAGGATGGAAAGGATGAGAAAAGAAGATGGGGGGATAAGATATCCCAGACAAGGATAAAAAAGAACTAAAAGGTAAATAAAAACATGGCGGAAATTTTGGAATCTACTCTTGTAGGGAACAAAGTACGGTCAACAGTGAGAGATGATGGCAATGTCCCATGGAAATGTGAGTCGGGAAAAATCACTCCAAGATGGAGGAAAACCAAGGGAATCCACTTGAATGGATTTTCAAGTCATGGGACCAATGGGTCAAAGGCGACATCAAGAATAAGCAAACAAATGTGAAAATGATCGAGATAAGAGTCGCGAAAAAAAGGAAAGTAATGGGCAAAGTGAATGTGATATCCTACCAATAGGTGGAATCAAAAATATGCATCTAGGATGGGATGAAAAGGAGGTAAAATAATGGTGCACTAAGAGGGAAGGCGATGATGGCCATAAAGGCAAACAAAAGTGAACAATAAAAATCCCGGGCGTGGACACAATAAGGATGTGAGATGAAGACCACTTAAAGAAAAAGTGGAAGAAAATATAGTTTTGAAAAAAGGATTGATTGAAAAGAGGAAAAGGAAGAGTGATGAAAAATTTAGGGTCAGTTAAGCGGTGACTAAGGTAGGTTGGCGGTGACCAAAGTGATGAACCAAAGGCGACCCAAGGGGGTGGTGGGCTATATAAGCCCTGGGTCGGCCGAATAAGCTCATTTGCACGATGTGAAGTGACAATTAAGAGCTATGAGCTATAAAGAGAGAGTGAGATGGAGGTTGGAGGAGTAGTGAGGAAGCACCAGAGGACCCATAGGATGGTAAGTGCCTAAACCCTAACTTATTTTTAATCATTTTTTTGTGTTTTTGCTTTTTTTTTTTTTTTTTTTTTAATTTTTAACTTAGCACAAGGGAGATCGCCGACGACTAGAGATGATCGTCGGCGACTAGAGATGGTCACCGTCGACTGGGCCTAAAGGGCATCGACCCAACTTGGGTCAACATCAACTAAGGATGAAATGATGGATTTTTATTGATTTTGATGTTTGATGAAATTTGGATGATGAGAGATCTAATGTTTGTGTATTTTGACTGGTTTTGTAAGCCCGAGAGACCTTATATTTGAGAGACAAAGTGTCTACCTTGATGATCATATTATGGGTGATATTGCAGATGTTGAGTGGGATCACTTAACAGCAATTGGATTGGGTGGATTTTAGTATTACCAGTAGATTCCATGAGATGTTGGTCTCATGATCAGTATTGGGTGCAAGATGGGATGTGCATACAAGCACATTCTGGTTTAGGATGGGTGAGATGACCATCACTCTCAAGGATGTATATCACATCTTGATATTGCCTATACAGGTGAGTAGATATGTAGTCATTTTTATACCATTATATTAACAAGAAAATCCCATGCGCGCTGTCGGCCTATCACCCATCGGGCGTTGGGCACTCACCTGAGGCACGCGCGGGCACCGAGTCTCTACTTTATGTGATTCTTGTGAGAATGCATCATCTTATGACATATATTCAAATGCAAGTGAATAGAAAATAACTATATATGAGAACCTAGGATGGATTGTTATCTCATTGCATCCAGAAAAGAGAAATAGCAAACAACATATGGAAATGGTTCATACATAAAGGAAATGCATAAGTATTATACTCCTGAACACATATATGATTCATAACAGATCCTTATATTCATATTAACAAGTTTAATAACCACATTACATCCCTTGAGGTCATAACAAACCCTCATATAACCATGCAGAGCCAAGTCATGCATCAGAACTACACTATGTTCATCACATTACAAAAATGAATGCAGACCCATCCCTCTAAATGTGCCATGATTCCTATATTTTCCTAATCCCAACCCATAGAATCCTCCATGGTATTTCGCAAAGCTTCGCCTCTTTCCTCATAGCTCCACTCTCCCAGGATGACTCTATGTCTCTCTATGCTCTCCTTTTTGCTACCCGTGCACCTCATTATATAGTTTTCCTACCTTCACCACCATGCCTTCTGAGGTAACAGATCAGTCGCCAAGTGTCCAAGCATGCCTCCTTTGATCCGAGCTCTCCATTCTCGCGCAATTATGTTCTTTTAGAACCTTCCATCGCATGCATGGAATATTCCCTTTTTGATCCTATAGTCATCAAGTTGGCACCTTATCCACTCCACACGCTAAGAGCCATACTTTTCTCAGGTGCTACCCTGGGACCCCGAATATCGCCAAGTCCAAAACTCCGTCCTACCTTACACGTGCGTTGTATGTTATGCAAAACACCGCTAGAACCCTTCCATGTGCGCCTTCAACCCCGTGTGCCCTTCTTCAACTAGGTCCCGCGCGCCCACGTTCCTTCTCATCCCTAGCCAATATTCCAGGGGCCCAACATCACCCCACACTACACATGTTCTTCATCTCGAAATACTCTTCAAAGAATAATGAATGACGGGATCTTACAAATGGTTAAAAGAATAAGGGAATGAAGAAATGGGAGAAATAATGAAAGAATGGGGAACTGGTTTATTGTTGGAGGAGGAGAGGGAAATCCTTCCCTAATTCTACCTCTAACTTCTCCCAAGTGTTGACCTCACTTTGGGGCTTCTGCTTTGTTTTCCCTTTTCCCCTCTTTTCTTGGCCTTTTACTCTTGATGTGATGAAACCACCACCACTGCCTGCAGCCGGTCTCGTGTCCCCCACTTGCGGTGGTTTTTCCTCTCCTCTTTTCTTGGCCTTTTACTCTTCCACCTGCTCGGGTAGGGCGGTCCTTTACACGTTTTCTAGAAAGCTCTTTTAACACAACTCACGTAATTTCAACATTTTACCAGCTTTCTTTCACCGCCATAAGCTTGCATTTATGATTCTGGTTCCCTGGAATAGTGTTTTGCCATTGTTTATAGTTTAAGAGTTCTATTTGGTTTTTACCTTGGGTAAATGCAAATGCTATAAATAGTTGGCTTGTGCTCAAGCAAATGGCCCCTCAAATTTGCCTCTGAATTTCTCTTTGCAATAGATTTAGTTTTCATTTTTCTTAGAGTTCTTAGTTTCTTTCATTGCATGCCTAGTTAGTATTGTTTTGCTGTTAGGAAGCCACATATCCATCTTGTGCAAGTGTTGTTATCATTTTATCCAATCCATTGGAGTAGAATAGTTTGTTTTCAATAGGAAGCCATTAAAGTTGCAGGTTTTGTTCTTCAAACAAGATAGTTTCAGGTTCTGGACGTTTTATGTTGCATGACTCACAATAAATCCCACTAGGAATTGCATAAGCCAAGCTCTGTACTCTTGCGCTATCCCTCTCCTACTCGCATTGTATTCAATCTGTATCTTGAGCTGCCTTTATCCCAATATCTACTTCTGTTGATGCTAGCATTACACACTTTTCTGGATCCACGTGAACACGAAGGAACGAGGAGATCACACTGAGGGGACAAGATCACACACACCATCGGATTCGCCACTATTCTGCAGAATCCAGGTTCTAGCTTTCAAAGTTCTAGTTAGAAACATATCAAATAAAGTAGCCAATCACTTTATTTCAGTCAATTCTACTCTCGATATTGCCAGGGAAGCTGTGGGGATTGATAGTTTACGAAACTATGATTCACTCCTCACTTATGAGGTAGGATCGAGAGCCTTGCAAATAGATTAAGTCAATTATTTCATTGTTTAGAATAGATTCACAATTACACAGACAAATAGCTACACTCGGTTATCTTGTTTGTTTTAATTTCGTCATTAGATTAATTGTCAAATTCTAGGTATGTTAAAGTAGTTGCTCTTTTAAAAATTCCTTCATAAAAGTTCATCAGAAAATACAAAAAAAAGGAGAGAGAAATCATATATGCTATAGATATACTTCACGTAGTTAAATTTCATTTTTTGCGATTCGTTTTTACATTGTTACTTTTGTATGACAATCACGGGACCTAGGGAGCCCGGAGAATACGTATTCGAGCCAATCGTGCCCCAGCCCAATCTCATCACATAGCAATAACGATATAGATCAAAATCTTAGGATCCAAGTCTTCCGAACAACGGTAAGCTTACACAAATCAATTCCCGTTTGAGCGGATTAAACATAGAAGATGACCAAGCGCACATTTTTGGTCGAATCAACCAAATTACAGATTACCTAGGTAAACATCCATATGACTTAAAAGGGGTTTGAAAGAGAGCAAACGTTTGGTTGTGATCCTTTGGTCCCATGACGGCCGGACACGGAGACACCCTCATAGATATAGATACTAGCTTAAGGATTCAGGTTGCACGAACACCTGTAAGATATTCTGAGAAGATCGCACAGTTATTGATTCTAAATATAGAAGCGGAGAAAGCATATGATTACTGGGTGTTAGGGATTAGGAACTAATTCTATGCATGACCATAGCAGGACCGCAACAACCAAGAGTCTACGGTTGCGATCCACAAATCCCATGACCCAACGAATCCATAAGTCAATCAGACATAGACACTGGCCTACGCACACTAGTATTCAGATCCACTCCACTTCCACCTATCATCATCGAATAGTTATCCTTACTAGATACATACAGCTAACAAAGCTAGAGAGTTCTGGACTAGGCCAGAGAATCATCCATAGAGTCAACTATATTTACCATCCACCATATGACCTTATCTGGAGACATACACGAAAACTATCCCAGGTCATTTTCCACGTATTCCACAACCCATAGATCGAATCACGCCAGAGCTCGATATTGATTGGAGCCTTCGAGCAGTCATCCTTGCGATCGATCTATCACACCAGTTCTAGGTTAGGAGGGCCTTCTTTGCCTTAGATTCACAAAGTTCCACTAGTGCGTATTGAAGACATTAGATTGCCTAACTAGTTTGTCTGCATCCCACATATTCCATCCCCACCGGCTGTCTCGGCACGACCTCGGGAGGTCGGGTGCGAGGAAGAGTTACTTGTAGATTCCCACGCTCGCTTGTCACTTTTCCATCGTACAAAATTGGTGAACCCGACGTGAACCTTTCTACTTTCTAGTCTGGAGTCAGATTTCTACTTGGTTCTTTCAAATTAAAAATTCTTTCATCTTTACTACCTCATTAGCTTTCACCATCACCTTCGCTCCTTCCCATTATTATGCGGTATTCATATACCCCCCGAATATGTCGGGATTCGATGCATATGGCAGGCCCCTCTTGGGCCTTGAGGCATACTACGCCCAAAAAAATAGGCAATCATCACCCTCACTCTCAGTATGGGGTGACAACTACTCAACTAACCAATTGTCACAAACTCCAAGGATCAGATATAACTCATCTTTTTTCAAACGAGGAGTTAGATCAGCTCACTCAAACACAACAAATAGGCCTTGAGGCTCGAATAATATGATGTTCACCGGAGAATCTGTTCATCTCCTCGGTCTTTGCTTAGACCACAAATTAGTAGAAGGCAATCGGACTCATACATGGGTTTAGATGATGAACATTCGGTACGTTATGCCAGGAATGACCAACGTTCTCGAAGTATGTACCCACCTATAGGAGGTTTACAAACACAACCTGAAACCTCTTTCCAAGAAAATACCTCCATACCACGTCATATAGGAAATGCCCTCGGGGAAACTTGGCAGGGCAGCGATCAGTTCATAGCAGGATATCACATGCCTAAGCAACACCATGATATACAACAAATTCCATCAAGGCAAAGTATTGTGACTTCACCAAATGAAGTCATTTCAGCTCTAGTAGAAAAGGTTAGGGAGTTAGAACTTACCCAAGCAAGTCAAAATTCTCAATTCATGCAAGCAGGAAGTTCCAATCCTCCACACCATCCTAGCCAATTAGACCTCCTCACAGGAGTAGGCACGTTAGGCATGACTCCTCAGTATTCACAACAAACGCCAACTAGACCCACCATCTCTAACACTGTTCCTCCCGGTCTAGTACAAAACAATCCATTCCTGGACAATACCCCGTCATACTTAAACATGTACTCCAAATCACCACAAGGGGATATGTTCTCCTCTCCCGACATGTTTTCTCAAACACAGTGTTTCCTTATGCCCCTACCAATGCATATACTATGCCATATCAACAACCCATTCCACCTCCACTCCCTCAGCAAGTACCATCAATGGTCGAAACCTATGCGATAGGGACTTATTCAGAATATTTGAAAGAGCCCTTAGATTTCACCATACGAAGCGTCATGCTTCCAAGACCTCTTCCCGACTTGCCCAAATACAAAGGTGAGGGAGATCCAAATGCACATATCAAAGCTTACGCTACAGCCATTCGAGAACTACTCCCATGGGATGGGGTTGTTGCTAAGATATTCCCAAAAACCTTGGAAGGCATCGCTCTCGATTGGTATTATAGAATACCTGAGGCTTCCATCCATTCGTTCAAGCAGCTCGTGTCAGAATTCATCAAGGCCTTTGACATGAACAAATTATTAAGGACAGAATCAGGGAATTCTTACACATCAAGCAAGAACACAATGAATCTGTCACCCATTTCATCCAAAGGTGGCGTACAGTTCTTTATTCTTCGGCAAGTGCTCCAAACATGGATCAAATGGAACTATGTGATTTATTCCTTCATTCTCTTAGCAGAGAGTGAAGGAAGAAGTCCAGAAGTTCCCATTAAGAACTTACGATGAAGTACTTGAGAGTGCTCTTCGAATAGATCAAGCGGCAATTGATAGTGGTCATAAAACATATGGAGCAAATGGGAGGTTAGTCACCTCCAACCAGAACACTACAACTTATCCTACTACCACGAATGTCAATCAAGGACCTAAAATCCTTAATAAAAATCGGGGTGTAACAACAGATGGAGTAACCGACCAGCCTAAGAAGGTAAATGTTGTCAATACTCCATCACAAATAAACAACCAACGAAACAACAACTTTACCCGACAATCAATACAGTGGATTTTAACCATCCACAACAACAACAACAACAACAAAAAATCCCACACAGGGTCCAAGCCAAAATTCAACTAGGTACCAAAACCAGAATTCAAACCAAAGACAACAAACGCAAAATTTTAATCCTAATAGACAATGGTTTGATCAAAATTTTGGGCCACAATACGCACCAAACCAACAAACTAGGAATTACAATCCTAATTCATATTGTGGTTTCCACAAAATTCGGGGCCATGACACTAGAACGTGCCGTGACTACAATAAATTCATGCAACGCTTGCCAGATGAACAAAGACAACTTTTCATGGATATGTTCTTGGCAGATCCTACGTCACCAGCATCAAATACTTTTTCAGGGGCAGTTTCCCCTCAAAATGCACACCCCGAAGATCTTTAATGATCCACTCCCAAATCACGATAACAACAGGCTAAATCTAACTGGGACAAACAAGAGCGTAATGACAGGAAACAATGATCATGAAGCTTCAACTTCACTAAATCCATTAGTTGCGCCACAACTAGGAAGTCAACCACGACCTAAGATAGTCGGTTTAGTAGAGTTAGACACCGAACTACCCATCGAAGCTGTAACAAGGACACGAGAGTATTTCTCTCAGCCAAGTCCAAGCCACTGCCGGGGACGGATAACTTCCAACAAATAGTAGCAAAGCTTGTGGGTGCCTATGATTTAATTAATGACCTAACAAAAACCTTCTCGCACATTTCATTTTTAGACTTACTAAAGAACTCTCTTGCCCACAGGGCTGCTCTTTTAGAAGCATTAGGTTTAGGCCATTTAATTAACATCACTCCACCTCCTGAAACACAGGTAAATCATATAGACTTTGATGTTCATCCTCCGGGCAGGCGGATAGGGATGTCGAATTCATATTCGAGATAAACAAAATGCCGACAGATTCTGAGATCGCACGTCGAGGTGATCCAGCCTTACATTTGCAAGTATGGGTTTATAACAACTATGTAAAGCGTGCAATGATAGACGATGGGGCAGCGGTTAACATAGTCCCCTTCTCTTTCCTTCAAAAGCTAGGGTATGGAGAAACCAATTGTTCCACAACTCGAAACACACTAAGGGGCTATGATAGCCTTAAAGCCACCTCGGTTGGAACTATAATATTACCGGTCACCTTAGGACCCAAAACCATCTTGACTGAGTTTTATATTATAGATCGGAAACTAACTATAATATGATCCTCGGCCGACCATGGATACACCGCATGAAGGCAATCCCTTCTACGCTATTTCAAGAAGTAAGGTTTTTACACTTAGGAAAGATATTTGTAGCCAAAGGTGATCCAAAACCATTCGATGTACACCTAGCTGACTTAAAGAAAAGACCAGGCGTGCACTCGGAGTTTGAACTCCCAACAAACCAACTTAATAAACCTACCGACGCAAAACCAAAAGAAAAGTTGGTACCTACGACAGATCTTGAAACTATGAGCCTAGCCAAGGCAACCCCAACCCCCAAAGATGAGGCTAACACTGTAGAAATAGTATCATTAGGAACTACTGCAAAAATCATTGAATTGATAGAACAAGATCTACCAATGTTCTTACCATTTGATTCTGTAGGCGTGGGATATTCCTTGGGTGTCGGTTCTCTCCCAGTGGTAGATCTCTGCATGGTAGAGGTAGAAGATGTTAACACAACAAATATCCCAACATCTATACTCCCAGTTAAATATTGGACTCTCCATTTTGATGGGGCTAGATGTCGTTATGGAGCTGGGGCAGGTATAATCCTTACTTCTCCCGAGGGGAAAGTCCTACCATTTGCCTTTAAACTAAATTTTGAATGCACAAACAATGGCGCTGAGTACGAAGCCCTCCTCCTTGGCCTCATCTTAGCTAAGAGAATCGGTGTTGATAACATCAGAGTCTTAGGAGACTCACAATTGGTAGAAAACCAAGTCTCTGAGATATATGAAACCAAAGCCGAGCACTTACAGCTTTACAAAACAGCTGTATTGAATTTAAGCAAGGAGTTTGACTTCATATCAATTGAAGCAATCCCGCGAGAGAAAAATCTTCTCGCTGATTCAATAGCAACTTCAGCATCACGTTTTACTCCAAACAGTAAGTTAGAGGATACCCATTTCATAGTATCCCTTCGTGATGAACCATTGATAAAAACAATGACAAATTCTCTTTTAAATGGAAATGAAAACAAATCTACTATCCTAGACCACATTGATAGTGATATGGCCACTCTGAATTACTTAAACACCTATGCGGCATTACATCTCTCCTATCATATGATAGATTTGTCCTTAATCCCACATTCGTCTTCCTACTTCGGAAATCCCATGATGGAGCTTCCCTCACAAATGGAACCTAGCGTATACACAGTAGAAAATGGGGACGATTTGGATTTACCTCCAGCCCCACCTGAGTTTGAAGAAGGTAATGCCTCTTTAATCGAAGAAACAATTGATGTTAACATCGGAACGGAAGATGAACCAAGGATATTGAAGTTAGGATCCTCGTTAACTCCATTAGAAGTAGAAATACACACTCGGATCCTCAAAGAACATCAGAAGGCGTTTGCATTTAATTATAAGGAAATGACAGGGTTGCACCCCACATTGTGGTGCACAACCTCATCACTAAATCAGATGCAAAACCAATTAAACAAAAATCGAGACCAATGAAACCCAAAGTAGCTCTCATGGTAAAAGAGGAGGTAATGAAACTCCTCCAAGTAGGATTCATCAAACCAGTCGATTACTCTCAATGGGTATCTAATATCATTCCCGTTCTCAAAAAAATGGAAAGATACGCATCTGCATAGACTTCCGAGACATTAACAAAGCGTGTCCTAAAGATGACTTCCCATTACCATCCATTGACGTCATTGTTGATGCGACAACTGGATTTGAACTTTTGTCTCTCATGGATGGATTCTCGGGATACAATCAAATCAGAATATCTGAACAAGATCAAGCTAAAACCACGTTTATAACTCCTTGGGGAACTTATTGCTATGTTGTTATGCCATTTGGTCTCAAGAACGCTGGTGCTACATACCAGCTGAGCTATGACATATATATTTCACGATCTAATTCATAAAATCATGGAATCCTACGTAGATGACTTGTTGGCTAAGGCCAAGAAGCGTTGTGACCATCCGGAAGTACTCCACATCATTCTTTCACGTCGATAGAATACGAGTCACGCTAAATCCGAGAAAAATGTGTCTTTGGTGTAACGGGAGGAAGCTCTAGGTTACATCATATCGTCACGAGGATAGATGTTGACCCACCAAAATTTGGGCTGTCCTCGAAATGGTCCCACCTTGAATGAATCTGGAATCGGTCATTTCTCGAAAACTTGGTGCAATCCGGAGATTCATCCCGGACTTAAGCTTTCGCCATCCATCCAATCAACAATCTACTCAAGAAAGATTATAGTATTGATTGGACCAAAACTTGCAATGATGAGCTTTTGATGCGATTAAGCATTTCTGTTATCACCACCTACGCTAATGCCACCTAAGCTAGATCACCGTTAATTTTATACTCGCGAGCTACCATGTCTCGCTAGCTTTATGTATTTGGCTCAAGAAGATGATGACAAGAGAGAACGTGTGATTTATTTCATTAGCTGAACGTTGCTCGACTATGAAACACGTTATACACAAGCAGAATGAGAATGCCTCGCCATAGTCTTTGCAACCAAACGCTTAAGACATTATATGCTAAATCAAGAAACAAGGGTCATGGTAAAAACAGACCATTTACGAACTTTTCTCACGCAAGGGTCCTTGTCTAAGAAGGCTGGACGTTTTATAACCTTAATGGGAGAATTCAAATTAACATTTGTAAATCAAAATCCGTTAAGGGACAAATCATCGTGGATTGGTTAGCTGATAACCCATTAGATGGAGGTGATCTAGTAGATCTGGATTTTCCAGATGAGTGCGTATACTACATTGAAACCAGACCTCCTATCTCTGAGTGTCCCTGGTACACTGATATCATTAATTATATCATGGACCATACGTATCCAGAAGGGGCTACACCACAACACAGAAGGCGGTTACGCATTATCGTAGCAAAATACGTCATTATAGAGCAAGTGCTCTATCGAAAAGCGTTCGATGGAATGCTTCTAAGATGTGTCGACACAGAAGAATCCAAGAAGATTCTCCATGAATCTCACAGTGGAATGTGTGGAGGCCACTTCGGTGGCCATGCCACCACTCGTAAAATACATCGAATGGGCTATTTCTGGCCCACTCTAGAACACGACGCAGTAGAGTTTGTATGCGTAAGTGTCATAAGTGCCAAGAGTTCTCCCATGAGATCCACATGCCGGCACAAACTCTACAACCAATCGCGACTCCATGGCCCTTTTCTACGTGGGGCCTAGATTTAATAGGGAAATTCTCTCCCTCATCTACAGATGGCCATAATTTTATAATCACGGCCACCGAATATTTTACCAAGTGGGTAGAGGCTATGCCTCTTACTCTTTGTATGCCGGGGTTACTAATCGCCAAGTTCATTTTGAACCAAATCATTTGCAGGTATGGTATCCCACAAATCATTATCTCAGATAATGGAACTTCTTTTAAGAATGACGAAGTTCACGAATTGTGCAATAAATTTAAAATAAGCCATCATACGGCTTCCTTGTATTACCCTCGAAGCCAATGGACGGTGAAAGCGACAAATAAAACACTAAAAGCCATTCTCCTTAAAACGGTGAAAGAAAACAAATGAGATTGGCACTTGAAGTTATATCCGGCCTTATGGGCCCACCAAACCTCAATAAGAACACCAACGGGAGCAACTCCTTTCTCACTAGTATTCGGGGCGAGCGGTTTCTCCCACTTGAGGTTGAAATACCCGTCTCCGTATTTCATTACAAGGGATTACGGATGAAGACGCTTACGAGAGAAGCACGTCTCTCCCAACTAGAAAGCCTAGATGAAGCTAGGTTAGATGTTGAACAATGTGCACAGAGCCTATCTTGACCGGATGTGCCGGCGGTATAACAAGAAAGTCTATATAGCGACATATATGAAGGTGATCTAGTTCTAAGGCTAGGCGGATCGGATCAAAAAGACCGGCGAAGGAAGGAAGTTCCGGCCCAAATGGTTGGGCCCATACCGAGTCATGAAGGACTATGGAAATGGTGCATACCTCTTATGTATGTTGGAAGGTGAGGAATTTGGTGAAACAGTCAATTCCCTACACCTCAAGCGGTTCTACGCATAAGCAACTAGCACTATTTATAATTACATTTACATTGCATCTTCATATAGATTAAGATCATTTTGTCCACTTGTTTCGTACACAAATTGTGATCAAGGAATTTTGTTCTCAAAGCAATTCATTACAAACTCATGATGTTGTTGGCATAAACACTCTAATCATACTTCTCCATTTTCATGATATCATCAAACTATCTCGGAATCATTTTATCAAATAAAGCTAGATATGACAAAGTCTTAACGGTAACCATGCCAAGATCTGCAGGTTTATTCTCACTTTTGGTTTCTTCTTAGGATAAGTGTCTTGCCTATGGTCTGTTCTAGAAGCTTCATGGTGTCACATCTATCCCATATGTATATCTCTTTGGAAATAAGCACATACTGACATTTTACTCAAGTAAACAAGTCAAATATTGATCAAACAGAAAATTTTAATTTTACACATTTCCTTGCCCCACCAACCTTTGGTGATGAGCTTGCATCTCTTACTAGTGACGTAGGGTTGGGAAAGGATGGAAATGCCCTTACTCACCTATGCTTTGCCCACGGTGATAAACCCACGCTTCTTACTAGTAGCATGGGGCAAAGTGTAGGGGGTCCTCTTGACAAACAAATGCAAAAGGTCATACACAAACAATTCAAATCTCGAAGTCTTTGAGTCAAAAACAAATGAATCAGATGTCCAAAATTCCAAAAGAGTTAAAAATCCTAATAACCCAGATTTTGTCTACTATGTGGCCATCTACGGATCTAAGTCTAGATAAACCACAAAGCAAGTTGCATCCAAAACTATGAAGTCACTCGAGTGGAGTGGGCTTGTGGTATCCTAATTTGGTTCCACCAAAGCTTTGTCTATCTTTCATCAATATCATTTCAACACATCTCATAACTTGCGCCCTTCCCAACTCTCGGTGATGAGCCCTCGCATCTTACTAGTTGCGTGGAGTTGGGGGTAGGGGCAAGTTTATCTGCTCATCATACCGGTTTATATTCATCACTTTGCCAAAACAAATATGAAGTATCAAAAATTGCTTAAAGAAACTAAGATTCAAAATCACATTGTATCTACATTATCATATATCAGCATCATGAAATACAAAAGGAAAATAAACACTTGCATCATTTGTTCTCCATTGCATACATTCTAAAAGCATGCATACATACATACATCATAATCTACATAAGGAAACTGGAAATGGAAAGTAAGCCATAGATGCCAAGGGTTTGATCCAAAAAATAATATATATATATATATATATATCAAATTTATATATATATATGCCATCATGCACTAAGCATGGTGCAAAAGCATGGTCAAAACGCTCAAAGAGCCCGGGATATACAAAAGAATGTATCATCTACAAAATCTAGAGAGCCAGTGGCTTCTCAATCCCTACGAGACCCCTCTGAAGGGCACACGCCCACGCCTAGGACTCCGGCTACGCCGGCGCTCTGAGTGCACGGAGGGCTCAGGATCCCGAGGGGCAGCCGCAGTCTCACCACGAGAATGGCTCCTCATCAAGCGCTCGGCCATCCTATACCCCACTAGCTCTCGTGCGGAGAGTCGATACCATCCTGGCCACATGCCGGGCTCGGGCAAAAAGATGTCAGTGTGTCTACCAGCTGCTGAGGGCTCCCCAGCATCTACAGATAACTCGGCACGGGTCCTCTCCATGGGGATCATCAGGGTATCGGTGCATACCCTGCGAATCAAGTCCCGCCACTCATCGGCGGTCTCTGCAAACAAAGGAGAAAACAAATTAGAAACCAAACAAGAGATTAGAAATACAAGATAAAACAAAAGGAGAGATAGCAACTAAGGAGATCCTAACTAAAAACAAACATTAAAAGGAGAGAGGGTAACTTACTCGGATCACCAGGCCTCCAGGATGGATCTATAGGATCAGCACCCACCACGGATGCCATGCCGGCCGGCGAGGGGCTGCTCTTGTGCTGGAGCAACGTAGCGCCCCACAACGGACTCATCCTCCCCACCATGGCCCTGGGAGAGTGGCTCCTCTGAAACCAGAGTCACTCTCTCTGCACTCTGCTCGGCCCTCTCTGCCTGCATAATATCCTGAGTGTCATGCCACTCAGGATCACTGTCCTCCTCTGTCTCTCCCCCTGTAAACTCCTCAGACTCGGAGTCTATGTCAATGGGGTCATCGCTGCTATGGGCAGGACCCGCGGCAATCTGAAGCAAGGGTGCCCGAGGCACACGGCTCTCCCTCAGCACGTCTACCCTCTCCAGCCACAATAGGAATGCCGGGAGTAACCACTATCCAACCCGGCCTCTAGGCCCCCTCAGCCTCTCGGACTGATCTGTATATCTTGGCTTCTTGGAAGCATGCCCATATAGGGTAGGCCAAGCTGGCTTGAGGAACTCGGCCAAAGGGTGTATCTCCACTCGCCCCACTCTATCATAAGCTGCCTGTGGTGGAGCGGAGATCAAAGTAAGAGCCTCCTCGCCCCATATACCTGCCATAGTCGATACGGTGTGGCCTCCATGTCGGCGGTGGTCGGAGAAGCAGGCCCGGCGATGAGGTGCTCGGAGCACCGACATATCTATCCATCTAGCTTGCCCTCACGGCTCAGGATCTGCCACCTCTACACCTCTGCCATAGGGGATGAAGTGCTCATAGACCCAACTCATGACTAGGGTCGGGTGGCTCGAGGATTGCCCACATAAAAATGGACTACCTGTATAAATCATGGTAGGTGGTCCCAGTATGTCTGCTCCCCGGCATATATCCGGCCATGTCCCTCTATCTGTGCAATAATAGGGGACCAACAATATAACAATGTGTCTCCTCCCTTGTCCCCGATCAGTCTCGAGGCAAGGATCCCCATAATGGCCTGGCGAAGTAGGGGGATGGGAAAACTAGGAATAGATCGAACTCTAACCCCCTTCTTCGACCCCATGGAGATGACTGCATCTCCCATATATGAAGCCCACTGTGCTATCTGGGCCCGTGAACCTGTTGTCTCAGGGTGAGTCGTCTCCCAATGATCGGGACCCCCAGGATACGATAAACATCCTCCAAAGTGATGGTCCACTCACCGCGGACCCCTGGTAATCGGAAGGTGTTCCGATCAGCATCCCAATATGAGAACAAGTCACAAAGAATGTGACTGGATGGAGCAACATGTGGGGCACGCGTGATATACGTAGTATACCAGCCCTCTGAAGAGTATCCTCCTCATCCTGTGAGAGGGCATCTAACACTCTTGGGAGCCAGTCACACTCCCTCTCTCGGCTCCACCGAATATACTCCTCTCTCTCCTGCATACACCCAAAAACACACAAAACAGAGCAAGTTAGCATCCGAATAATATTGGAAAAATCATGAAAACATGTAGAAATGCTAAAAATGCAAAAACAATCTCAAACAGATGTTCTTTTGGCATTCTATGCAAAACCGCCACCTGAGCAGGGAGGCGGTTTTGTAACCACCCGCCTTAAGGGTGGTGGTCGTGTAACCCCACCACAGGGGGGGTGTCATCGTGTAACCACCACCTTGGCGGGGCGGGCGGTCGTGGCCCGAAAACCCACGTGGGTTTTAAACCTAAAAAGCCTAAAAGCACTAAAAAACAACCATTTTACCTAAAAACAAAGCCTACCCAGTAGGCGCCCCCCCTAGATGGACCTTTTAACACTAACATTTTCAAAAATTACCCCCCCATGACAAAGATTTTAGCATTTCAAAATTAAGGGGGTAAAAGGATAAATTGAAGAAAACTAACTTGTGATCTCGCGGGTCGATGTTCCGCTCATGCGGAGGCATGATCACTATCCCGTCACGGACGTTTTGACTCTACTCACGCAAGAAACCATCACCGTGGGTTCCAGCTCAAAATCAATCAAATCAACTCACGCAAATGAATAGGAAAATGGGCCCACTTTCATATATATAGCACCCTGATTCATTTTAAATGCCTTTTCCATGGGTTTGGAGCGCCGAAACGGAGGTAAGTTCTTATCCCAGCACAAAATGGTACGTTCTCATTTCCTATTATTTTAGCGTTTATTTTCCAAACTATTGTGTCTATCTGCACTTGAGTTCTCTTTTCGTTTTGCAGGTAGCGGGAATTTTGGACGGCGTCATTTCAACACACGGACGTATCAGGTATAACTTCTAACTTCCCATTTCGGGACCACCATACTCGGACCCACCGTTTTACGCCTCTTCATGGCTAAAACACTTCTCCGAGGGGGCAATATGTACGTACCCAAAATTGTAAGGTATTGTACTGCCAAAACAACGTAACATGTGCCCCAATGATGATACAAGTCTCCTCGCAAGGTGTTCGGGATCGAAAAAGATCTCCAAGTGTGCGTTAACATCCCGCATGCCCCGCTTAGCCCCGCGTGCTTTGTTTTTCCCTTTTCCCCTCTTTTCTTGGCCTTTTTCTCTTGATGTGAAACCGCCACCTGCTGGGGTGGTCTCTCGTGACCCCGCCACCTGAATAGGGCGGCGGTCCTACTTTTGCACCTGCTCAGGGCGGCGGTCCTTTACGCATTTTCTAGAAAGCTCTTTTAACACGACTCACATAATTTCAACATTTTACCAGCTTTCTTTCACCGCCATAAGCTTGCATTTATGATTACGGTTCCTGGAATAGTGTTTTGCCATTGTTTATAGTTTAAGAGTTCTATTTGGTTTTACCTTGGGTAAATGCAAATGCTATAAATAGTTGGCTTGTGCTCAAGCAAAATGGCCCCTCAAATTTGCCTCTAAATTTCTCTTTGCAATAGATTTAGTTTTCATTTTGCTTAGAGTTCTTAGTTTCTTTCATTGCATGCCTAGTTAGTGTTGTTTTTCTGTTAGGAAGCCACATATCCATCTTGTGCAGGTGTTGTTGTCATTTTATCCAATCCATTGGAGTAGAATAGTTTGTTTTCAATAGGAAGCCATTAAAGTTGCAGGTTTTGTTCTTCAAACAGGATAGTTTCAGGTTCTGGATGTTTTATGTTGCATGACTCATGAATAAATCCCGCTAGGAATTGCATAAGCCAAGCTCTGTACTCTTGCGCTATCCCTCTCCTACTCGCATTGTATTCAGTCTGTATCTTGAGCTGCCTTTATCCCAATATCTACTTCTGTTGATGCTAGCATTACACGCTTTTCTGGATCCACGTGAACACGAAGGAATGAGGAGATCACACTGAGGGGACAAGATCACACACACCATCGGATTCGCCACTGTTCTACAGAATCCAGGTTCTAGCTTTCAAAGTTCTAGTTAGAAACATATCAAATAAAGTAGCCAATCACTTTATTTCAGTCAATTCTACTCTCGATATTGCCAGGGAAGCTGTGGGGATTGATAGTTTCTGAGAAACTATGATTCACTCCTCACTTCTGAGGTAGGATCGAGAGCCTTGCAAATAGATTAAGTCAATTATTTCATTGTTTAGAATAGATTCACAATTGCACAGACAAATAGCTACACTCGGTTATCTTGTTTGTTTTAATTTCGTCATTAGATTAATTGTCAAATTCTAGGTATGTTAAAGTAGTTGCTCTTTTAAAAATTCCTTCATAAAAGTTCATCAGAAAATACAAAAAAAAGAGAGAGAAATCATATATGCTATAGATATACTTCACGTAGTTAAATTTCATTTTGCTTGCAGTTCGTTTTTACATTGTTACTTTTGTATGACAATCACGGGACCTAGGGAGCCCAGAGAATACGTATTCGAGCCAATCGTGCCCCAGCCCAATCTCATCACAGCAATAACTGATATAGATCAAAATCTTAGGATCCAAGTCTTCCGAACAATGGTAAGCTTGCAACAAATCAATTCCCAGTTGAGCGGATTAAACATAGAAGACGACCAAGCGCACACGTTTTGGTCGAATCAACCAAATTACAGATTACCCTAGGTAAACATCCATATGACTGTAAAGGGGTTTGAAAGAGAGCAAACGTTTGGTTGTGATCCTTTGGTCCCACAGCCGGATGCAGGAGACACCCTCATAGATATAGATACCAGCCTAAGGATTCAGGTTGCACGAACGCCTGTAAGATATTCTGAGAAGATCACACAGTTATTGATTCTAAATATAGAAGCGGAGAAAGCATATGATTACTGGGTGTTAGGGATTAGGAACTAATTCTACATGACCATAGCAGGACCACAACAAATACAAGAGTCTACGGTTGCGATCCACAAATCCCAACCCAACGAATCCGTAAGTCAATCAGACATAGACACTGGCCTACGCACACTAGTATTCAGATCCACTCCACTTCCACCTATCATCATCGAACAATTATCCTTACTAGATACAACAGCTAACAAAGCTAAGAGTTCTGGACTAGGCCAGAGAATCATCCATAGAGTCAACTATATTTACCATCCACCATATGACCTTATCTGGAGACATACACGAAACTATCCTAGGTCATTTTCCACGTATTCCACAACCCATAGATCGAATCACGCTAGAGCTCGATATTGATTGGAGCCTTCGAGCAGTCATCCTTGCTGATCGATCTATCACACCAGTTCAGGTTAGGAGGGCCTTCTTTGCCTTAGATTCACAAGTTCCACTAGTGCGTATTGAAGACATTAGATTGCCTAACTAGTTTGTCTGCATCCCACACATATTCCATCGTAAGGCTGATTCATACTTCTAATCGGCGGTGCTAAATCAGGGTGCTTTAGGACAATTACATCTGTAATCATCTCCACCTTCTTGGAGACCTCGCGCACCTTAGCTTTTTCTTCTTTCAGCTCACACCTCAACTAAGCGTTGATCAACTCCTCCTACTTTAGGTTCTTTCTCTTCTCTACAAGATCCTTGTTTTTCTTCTCCAATTCCTCCTCCAAGAATTTCACTCTATCATTTCTCCCAAATAGTCTGGCCTTAATTTCGACTAAAACCTTGTTAAGTGTGTTACAGACTTGTTCATCCAATAGTTGTTGAGCATTCACCAATGGATTTATCCCTTTGGTTTCTGACACCTTCATTAGCGCTCTCTGACTCACTTCAAATTTTGGTTCATCCACATGGGACTCAAACACCCAAGATAACATCTTTATTGTCTGTGGGTACGCGCCTTCTTCATCAAATGATGACATTCTAGGAGTTACTCTATAGGTACGGTGCTCTAGAGGCACACACGTAGCACCTTGTTAGGATCATCAATGTATCCCATTCTCTTGCCCTTGTGCTACTATTATGCTTTTCCCACATGTCCGCGTAGCTTTTGGGAAGCTCACCGCCAATTTGGGATCTCCACCCATGTTGTCATACTCCTTCCCAATGCTCTCTTCTTCTATCTCCTTTATAATCTCATCCGCACTTCTTTCTAACTCCCGTTCCACCAAATTCTTAATGATGCAATCCACCTCTCTCTCCATGGCTTTCTCTACTTCCTCCTTGGTGAGGCTTGGGGTTCTTTGGTTCTTGGTGCTTACTTCTTCACTCACCCCCTTGCCTTGAGCTTTAGCTTCTTCCTCATCATTCTTCTCCTCATCTTCCTTGTTATACTCTTCATCTCCTTCCTCCTCATAATCATGTACATCATAGACTGGATGGTCTTCACCTCCTTCAGGCTCATCATCATCATCCTTGTTGCCGATGTAGGCATCTAGACTCTTTGTTTCTTCTAAGTCTGCCTCATCTTGTCACCTTCTGCTTCTTCCTTACTAGGGATTCCAACATAGGAGATTCTTCCTTTTCCTTCTCCTTGACAGGTGATCTCTTCATTGGTGATTCCTCATGGGTGAGGTGCTCTTTGTGCTCTAGCGCCTCTTCTTCTGGGGTCTTCGCCTTGATAGGAGACTTCTTTCTCTATGTGTAAGTGTTAGGTTTAGTGACTACTTCAGTGCGCCCACCGATTGTGTGGTCTACACACTTGGTGCTTTCTTCTCCTACCCCTCTTCTCTTTCTCTCTTCTTCGGTGTGGCCTTCTTTCTTCCTGTGGGGTCTTTTGGTATGGAGACATCATTCTCTAGATATGCACCTTTCTCAAAATTCGGCCTTATGCGAAGGTATATCCTTGTTGCAGCCCTTCCAGATGATTGGCAGCATTATTGGTTTCATCATTTGA
The DNA here is from genome assembly GCA_018340775.1 of Taxus wallichiana var. yunnanensis. Lineage (NCBI taxonomy): Eukaryota > Viridiplantae > Streptophyta > Pinopsida > Cupressales > Taxaceae > Taxus > Taxus wallichiana. The sequence goes on along the minus strand of CM031234.1, from coordinate 732,132,456 downwards.
ACCTCGTGGGAGACATACTTCTCCACGTATGCGCACTTTTTAGGGTACACAAACTTTCAAACAAACTCTCGATGGTCTTGTTCCACTTCACTAATGTTGAACCTTAGTCTTTTGGCTTCTTTGAACCTGTTAACCCATGCCTGAAGTATTGCGCAGTGAAGGAGAAGGGCAACTTGCACCATGGACCCTTAGTCCCATTTGTCAAAGTAAATCTACTAATGTAGAAATGTTGGTACACTCTGATTCTAATTCTCCATCCATGAGTGTGGACAACTCGCTCCGGGATCCTCCACTCGCCCTTACGAATGTGTCACGCATTCCTTTATACCACTTCTCTAAGCATGCTTTGTGAGTGGTCATCATGGTTTCACAAGTGTATTTCTCAAATGTCTTCACGGGAGAGGGATCTTCATCTGGATATTCCCGAACAAACTTTTCCATCCCATCTGGTGCTCCAATCTCTGAAAGACAATGGTGAGGAGGACGTTACCGAATAATAGATTTTCTCCCTCCCGCACGTTGCTTATGATTTTATCCGCGATGAAAGCGCATAAGTTATAAATGGTTCCCTCTAATATCCCCAACATACATTTAGCCATACCTAATTTACTTGCGTCCATCATTCCCGATTGTTGAGCTTGGTCACCAAGCACGCGGCCATCCTCATAACCGGTCTAGAATCTCTACGATGTCAAAGTATCACGAATCCTTCTTGTAGTCATACACAGCTACAAACAGCCTCTTCTTGATAGCCTCCTTTGTCACTTAGGTCATCATCTATACTCTCCCTTCACAAATAATACCTGTGAACTTGATACAACCTAAAATTCGGTGAGTGCAAGCCCAATAAGACCCTAGACACGCTGGCACATCACTCAACCTAGACTAAGAGCTCACCCGAAGTGCACAAAGGTACTGGTCCCTTTAGGGTTGTTGTGTAGGTTGTTAGCATGATGAAGACTTAACACATGCGCTTTCATTACTAATACATCATTTTATAGAGAATACCTGGATCTATATCTAAGGGAGAGCAGACTTTAAACAATAATCATGATGGAATCAAGTACATGCACAAATATCCAATTACACATAAGAATACACTCAGATTCAACCAATATCCTCCATGATATTAAATGCAATAAGTATATAGAAGCTTCATTACAATAACAATAGTATGCGTGTAACAAATTTAACAAAGATAATCTCACTACATCTCTCTCTATATATTCATCATCATACATTTATCTACTAAGCGAGCTCACTACATATATATAAGGGTGGGGACTTGCCCTTCACCACTATCTAATCCCAAAATAGGTCACATGCTAGTATTAGCCACGTGCCATTACAAAAATAGCCATACATGCAAGTGCACTAATAATAGACTACTGGTAGTTAATTGACAACGATAAATCTATTTCCGGCCTGTGTCCATGCAAAGCGCTTCATATCCGATCCTCCAAAAATAGCCAATGTGTGGCGCGCATGTCTCTGCCTCATATGTGTGCTCTACACGCCATCTCTAAAAATAGACCTTCATGAGTAAAAATGGTTAATTCTGAAAGTGAACTTCCCTCACGCGCATGTTCTCCTATTCGTTCACGCCTTTGAATATGACATGTTTTCCGTGCGGACTTCTTGTGTGCTTTCTATCAAGTTTTCTTTAATCAACATTACCCCACACTAATTACATTATCACCTTGACAATGGGTATCCCCAAAAATGAATCAAAGAATAGAATAATAGAAAGAATTTGAATGAATGAAAGAATGTTCTTATCATGCGGTTTCTTCTTCTGTATCCTAACAAATTAATTCAGGATATTCCTCCTTAATCTCGACCTCTAAGGTCTGCCACTCAACGAGTGCTTCCTCTGCTCTTTCTGGAATGTCCACAACAATAGACTCCAGTTCCTCCTTCACAATTTCTCCTTTCTCATTCTGCAAGACCAACACAATGCTGGACATTGTAGTCATCCTTCCCTCCAACAAATCCATCTTCTGCACGATGAGTTTCCCAAGCTCTTCTAGCTGATTTTTGTGTGGTTCTTGGGCATTGCCAAGGCCTCGCGCTTCTGTTTGACCAATGCTAATATATCTACATGGCCCAATGTGTCGTCCTTCATTACTTTCTGGACCTCATTGCTCTCCTCCAAGGTTTTTATGTTGATGAGCTCCTCTCGGAGCCGTCAAATGTTCAATGCTCTGTCGCCTTCTTGATTTCTTCTGTAGCGCTTGTAGCAATCCTTCATATGATGCAATCTTCCACATCACTGAAGCCTTTTCTCGCTCTGCATCTTGTGCTAGATCCTTTGGCACTGACATGCACAGAGGTTCATCTTCAAGCAATAGGTCCACTAATGTACCTACATAGTGTATTGCCGAAGGAAATGTCTTTGGTACCTTTGGCTCTAAGTGTGGCCTAGCTCTTATGACATTATCACCAATTTCCTCTGTGATGCTGATAAATACAGAGTTATTTTTATGCACTAAGTCTCTTTCCTACGTTAGGCATGCTATCTCCTTATCCTTAGTTTTGACTTCTTCCTTTAGTGCCCTAATTATGGCAGCCTTTTCCATATTCCACCTTGCCACCTCTGTTGAGACTTTAACCAATGCATTGCTCACTTGTTCATTTGATGTAATAGTAGGCTTTACTTGTTATGTTTCTAGCATGAGGTTTTTTTTTCAACCTCCTCGACACGTATGACTCTTCACACACATAAAAATCTAGTTCATCCATGTGTGTGTGCATTGACCATGATAATTGCTTCTGGTGCACACTGCTGTTGCCATATCTTCATCCATTAATTCCCAGCCATATAAGTCCTTTTATGTCAGCAGTGCTCTGAAATGGGCACCATCAGTAACACACCAAAAATACCAACACAAGGACAACACAAGTGAAAAGCAGGATAACTTTTTTTTTTTTTGACTTACTTGAAGATAATACGACACTACACAAGTTCTCTAGGGAATACGATCAACTAAAGACATGCTTTCCACAACACGGACCCACATTGGTTACGAGATAAACACACGAGGCACACACTTAGGACACAATGGTTCATCTAAAGTATGTAATTTTACAACAAGGTTTTCCCACATGAAGGTTTCTTTAGAATCATGTTTTAGCCGTAAGTGCTTTTACATTCTTTACTTTTCCCGGAGAGATCATGATAGGAGAATCAAGTTCATGTTTCCTTTGAAGAATTTTCTCCTACCCCATTAATGTTAATATACGGTGTAAACCAATTATTGGATAGCAAGAGGTTACTTCATTTACTTGATTAACTTATTCATTTGTGAGGAGGCGCTTAATTTCTCAAGGCTCTTAACTTTATCAACTGTTTTTGACGTTGTGCTTTTGAACATATATATTTTACCTTTTCAAGCGGTCAATTTTATTTTATTTTATTTTATTCCAAAGATATGACCTGCCTAACTCTTGGATTCATCATTAAGATCTTATTAGTTGTTAATAAGATTTCATTGGGAGTCAAGAGTCTAATTAGAAAAATTAAAGGTTTCACTTGGGCTTCACTTGAAGAGATAGAAATAAGTATACTGTTTACATTTTCAACGGGTAAGACAGATCGAAGAGTTTCTTAGGCAAGTTCCTTCTATTTATTATAATCTTGTTATCTTCCAAGAATTTAATCATTGATTTCACCTTAAGACCGTTCTAAGGACTCACCACAATAAAAGATTGTTGATTTGTTTACGTGGGATCACAAGGTATATTTGTTTCTCTTGTTTTCTTTTTGCTAGGTTCAAAACATAGTCCTCTACCAAACGACACAAGACCAAGGTAACTAGAGCGATGCAAGATGATTCAAGTTTGGATAATTAGAATTAGGTTTGACAATTCAAGGATAAATCATATTCTGAAAAGTGAAAATTCAACAAAGGATACGCATGTCAAAACAAGTTCATTTAATCTTATTGACAATAATATTTCTCAAATTGACTTTCAAACGATAACAACAACCTACATGAGAACAATACAAAATTATAACACAATGCCTTCTAGATAGTCTCCACAATTTCCATACCAATGTTGTAAAGCAAAAGAAAAACATTCGTACAACAGCAGTTCCTAAGAAGGCTGGAATCCACTTTCTACACGTGTTTCTTTTTCTCTCTTTTTTTTTTTTTTTTCTACTCAGGAAATCCTCCTGCACATTTGTTAGCACATGTCAGTTCGCAAGAACTGAGCACGATAAAAGCTATAACATTAAGACAATATGTTGTTATCTAACTGTTTCAAGGAAGAAAAGCACCGTTGAAGAAGAAAACAATAATTCAAGAGTCTAAACAAGAGCAATTAAAGAGTTGTCCAAAAGCATAAAATGTCTAAATAAAAGGGACGACACTAACTCTATTTAATTATCATTTTCTCATAGGAGCAGTTAATAAACATCATAGTGAATTTCACCCATATCACAATAATGACCGTCATTAACAAGATAACATTTCGAAACAAAAACAATTACAGGAAGAGAATTAATTTCAAACGTGATCTATGTCCTATTTGTTTAAGTTAGTTCACCAAGCCAAGGATTCACTATGCCACTGGAAGATCCCAAACAATCAATCGACATGAGAATATCTAAACCAACATGACTTATTAATATTAAGATGATGTGCCTATAACAGTTAATTTTATGTCAGTACAGAATAAATAAATTGGACAGAAAAGGGATGAAACGCACAAATGACCTCGTATGGGTTACATCCTATCCTAACAATCCTTCTATTAAACTTTCTTCTAATCAAGAGAATGTCTTAAGAAAAAGGACAAACTTGGCAAGACCAAACATAACCATTATAAATCTTACAAGAGGGTTACTCAATCATTCACAAGAACACAACACATGGTACATAGTTTCCAAAGGATCTGTTGTTAACAACAAGTTGACTTAAACCTTTTTGGTCAACACATAACCATTCTACTACAATGACAGCAAGGAGGTCGTATCACAATGATCATCACAAAAACTAGTCAACCAATGAGTTTCTAAACACACCAACCTCTAAGTTGCAGAAGAATGAAATTTAAGCATCTTTACGGAGCAAGACGTAGAGTAATTTCTCACGCATAAAACCAGCATCCCAATTTTAAGATTTGTAACTTCCTCACTAATGATCAAGTAGATCTCGTATCCTCCAACATGTGTGAAACAAAATCAAGGTACGAAAAAGAGTATTTCCTCTGACATTTTAAGCTATCTAAAAGAAATGTGAGTAACGTCTAAAGAAGGCATTCCATAGGATCAGCTACATTCCTCAAACATACAACAGTCACCAAGGGAGAGAAGGTGGTTCCAAAGAAAACAATCTCCAAACGGTGAACATGAATTGATATCAAATTATGAAGATCAACCATGACGCTTGACGAATAAAAGTATTTCTTCGAGCGATTTAAAAAAATAACAAAAGCAACTAACCTAGTTGAGAGTAATATCAACTTGGCTCAATTCGATAATCAGTCAAGCTAAGCACACACCAAGCCAACCGGGAAGGGTTACTAGAAACTAAAACAACTAAAAGAAAAGAATAGAGACAGGAAAAGCATCATTCACCTATACACAATGCACTCACAGTACTCAATCCCTAATTCGCAAATACCCGACATAACCCAAGACTACAGATCTCGAACCGAAACAAGAATAAGAACAAAACAGGAACTATAAGGTTGAGTCCAACAACAATGTTTGATAAAACATTCAAATCGTGAGACCAACATAAGGAACTAGGGGGTGTTCATTACAGGACCCCCACCTCTTTTGTTTTATTAGACTTAAGAACAAAGTTCACCCAACTAATATTTATTAAAACCCGGAAAACAATATAAAAGGCTTCAACCAAATAAGCATAATCATTTCTAACGCCAAAAGGAATACAAACGAGCAAGGAAGTGGAAACCAAACAAAGATACCACCACACGAGACATTTATATGAAGAGTAGAGTTATTTAATGAATCGGTTAAATAACAACATAAGAATCAATGGTATAGAGAATATCATGCCCGATTAAGCTCCCATGATCGATAACAAGATGGACAGGGGCTGCAACAAAGACGAACTCCAACCAAACGCAACTTCTCTTCCTCGGCCTACTGAAGGTCCAAACTCTGTTAACGGCCATGCTCTTGTCCTTGTCGGTGAACAAACTGGGTGCCACATCTATTACATACAACAGGGGATGAACCATACTGGTAACCATTACCATGAGCTATACTCTCTGAAAGAGGCCCTTGCTAAGTGCAACCGCTCTTGTGGTGCGGCGATGAATCACACGGCCTATAAAGATCAACCAATACCAGATTTGCCTCTTGCACTGCCTTTGAATCTGTATCGGTAACCAAATACCCATCATAAGGGCAGGCCCTAGTAGTACTCAGCACATAAGTTAGGCAAGGCTTGCAGAAAGGATGTGTACATTGGGTTTGCAGCCCTCATTAGGGTAAACACGCTTTGCTACCAATCGACAGAAATATTCTCCGGGAGTGATTGTATATTTATGATACTCTCGTTGTCAAAACCATGACCTCCCGAGAAAGCAAACCAAATGTATTTTCACTGTGAAGAAGCTGCCACAAAATATCAAGTGTGTTGCTTGTGCAGGCAAAAAAACATTTCAGTAGCTATACAAGGTGTGATAATTCCAACAACACCCTTTATGCCTGCCAATATAGTGACTCGTTGAAGATGCTCATATCATCATTGCAAAGCAAAAGTGCTTCATAAATATTCGATCTCAAACAGATCCGCCTCCATGGGATACTCTTCCATGAGTTACATCGAAAGACAAAGAAGAAAACAATAGAGAAACTTATCAATAAATTTCATCGGGTCTTACGTAATACTCCCACTTTATCATGAATCAATTTTTTTTGGATATACAACTCAATGCAAGCTCGATCTCGAGAAATATCCTGCTACCTTCATCTCCCAAGACATTTTCTCCAACATTGCATAGATCTCCTGTGCCTGTGGGTGTGATCTGTCACCTTATTGTTTGGTGCTGAAGTTGGCTTTGAGCATTGTGAAGAGCATTCTTCCAGGCAGTCACATCATTCCACTTGCTTAGAGGCGGTGGTTCTAAACCATAGCGTGACATGTCCATAGCATGAGGAGCCTTGCCAGCACGTATTCGCTCCTACTCCTTTGCCACCATATACAACATTATATGAGCTTGTATATATATAAGTCTCCTCACACCACACTTTACGCAGACATCCAATACAAGGCAAGTCCCATTTATTTTACTTCATCAATCCGTCCCGCTTGAAGCATTTCTTCGGTGGCCTGCATTAATAGTAACAATTTCATCTCATCTTCTTCTTCACTATGAGCAGGTTGTTTGCCATAGAAAATGGTATTCGTAGAAGAAGCAGGAGCAGAAGAAGAAGGAGAAGCAGAATTGTTGGGCTGTTGAGCTGTTGCGAGCAAGACGGCGAGGGCCTCCTGTAACTGTAGCTGAGAGGCATCATCGAGGTCGCTGCCTGCAGACTGCATTCAATACTGAATAGATAACAACATAGTTTGACAGCCTGCCTGTTGGAAGCGCTCAAAAAGGCTTCAACTAAAACTTTATCTCGTCCTTCTACTACGGCTGCAAGACCCTGCAACAATCGGGTCTCGACCGGGTAGCGTGCAACCGAACATCGGGATGACACCACGGTTCCTTGGGCTCACCTGCAGCAATTTGAATGGTGCCTTTGTTTGCTTCCAAGGCATCCCTTGTTCATGGCATGGTGTCAACAACGCACACTCTCATCAAAGGAACACTTCAAAGATAATGTGATCGACATGATGCCCATTGGTCCTAAACTGAAAGGATCATATATGTGCAGCGAGTGATCTACCAAACGAATTTCATATGAATCACTGCACTTCTGGCGATAGGTCAAAACGATAAACCATTTTGACTGGATCAACATATGTGGAAGCGTAATCATATGTCCATGACGAATGTGAAGGATCTGGTATGCTTCCTGGATCGATCGCTTGCCTAGATCGAACTCGCCAAACCGACCTTGAAAGCTTGAATGATGTCGGCGACAAATTTGCAGAAGACATGATACCTGGTTGCTCAAGCTCTGGCACATGTCATCTACAGATCCCAACATAATCTCATTTGCCTCACAAATCCCAACAAAACCAACCTCCTTGTTCACGCGGCCAAAACATTTCAAACGGAGCAGGTAGCACGGGGCGCAAGGAAAATGCAAGTCAACGGAATTAAAGGAGGTGGGGCGGCTGGCAGAGGAGGCAGGTGGGAAGAAAGGATCCGATGCCCAGTTGGGCATTACAGGCACAGACAATTTTACCTGTATTCTCAGCATAACCCATGGCTGGTGGAATGTGCTCTCCACTTTTTATTCTTGACCTAGGCTGCTTAGGAACCTGAGCCTCCAGATTTGGAACTTGTGTTTCCATGTCCTGAGCAGTCTCTGTAGTTGTCTCATCTGTTCTCTTTTCTTCCTCTTCTCCTTCCTTCATTTCTTCACCTTGCTATCCTTCAACGTTCTCAGGAGGTGTAGGAGAATTAGGCGCACTTTCCTCTGACTCTTCCGCTTCCTCATTCAATTTTAGTTTCCTCCTTTTCGCGGTTGTCTCCTTCATGAGAGAGTCTAGGTGATCTGCGCATTATTTGCGGAGTAATACCTTAGGTCCTTGTTCTCTTGAACACTCTCTTAAATTTATGCTCCCCTTGGACTGCATCTAAGTCCTCTTGATCCCCCTCTTGTGGTTGAGGTGGTGTAGTTGCGTGCTTAGCTTCATCCTTATTCAAAGGATGTCTTCTACCTCTATGCTCCAAACCCCCACTATCTTTGCACTCATCCTCCTCATCCTCCACTTCAATTGTCTTTACGGGCTTAGGCTCTGAATGTTCTCTATGGTATGCTTACCCTTCAAAGCAGCCTAGGAGCATGAAATCATTCTCTATGTACTTGTTATTCTCCAACTTGGGCTTTAGTTGAAGGTACACCAGTGATGCTCTAATATCTCCCATAGCCAAACTTATTGGTTTAATGCTCAATACATCTGAAATGAGCCTTTCAATATATGCACCCCATCCTTGGATACACATATTTCTTCCTTAGCATGTGGTAGTCACAATCTACCTTATCCACATTGAATGTTAGTTGTCACACATCTGAGAACCTGTGTACTAACACCTGGAAGTACCTTGCTATGAAGGCATATGGTAACTTACACCAAGGGCTCCATGCTTCATCTATCATGGTGAATCGTGCTATGTAAAAGTGCTGGTATACAATGAACAAAACTTCCTTTCCAACCACCAAAGGCAAGTCCTTGGGATGCGTCATTCTTCTTCAAAGGCTATGCGGAGCCTATCGTACCATTTCTTAGCCCTTTGCTTGACCGATTCTCACATGGATCCTTTACATAGGTATTTGTGGAACCACTCCGTTAGTGACTTATTCTCCATGATATACTCCCATATCTTCTCTTTTGGTCCATCAGGTACTCTGATCTCCATGAACACCAGTGACAATAGAACAACTCCAAAGCTGATCTTTCCTCCTGTGTGCACTTCTTCAACAATAGTTTCTATAATATAGCCTAAAATATTGTAGACTACCCCTTCAAAGATTCTCTTCGCAACATGCAAGCCACATGGTGTTCACTTGTGACCACCTTTCTTGGTCATTTAGCTTTGTCACAAGGTGTGTGGCTACCTGCACAACTAGATACTTCTTCAGTTTATTTATGTCCATGTTGCATGGACCCTTTGTGTACCCCATCTCCTTTCTGGTCTCCAAGATTGTGGCCTTGTATGTTAAATCATTCTTCAAATCTTCTCCTGTGCCCTTCAATCTGTTATTGTGGAGATTAAAGCATGGTTGAAATTCTACCTCTACATCCTACAAAGTAGAAAAAATCTTCATGCACTCTGCTCATGAGCCACTGGTACAAGGGCTCATATTTCCTGAAGTAAGGGAGCTCGTATAGCTGGTAAAATCCAATCTTCTTCGAAAGCTTATCGCCAAAGATCATCATACACCGACATGTCTTTCACCATGTATTTATTCATCTCTGTGTTCAACAAGGCATCAAGCTCCTTCCTATTCTCTATATTACGGTGGTTGTACTCACTCACCTTTCTTCTTCTTATGTGAGAATCCCACTCTTGGCCTACGATGACCCCTTCTGGATATTGCATTTTAGAAAAATTGCTTTTGGGAGCCATATCCTCTTCTTCTATGACCACCTTCTTCTTTCCCTTCACTCCTGCTACAACTACTTTCTTGGGTGCCATTTCTACCTTGTAATCCTTTGTAAATACTCACCTCTTGAATTATGTAATGTGCAAATCAAACCCTAGCTCAATTCAATGTGCCCTAGGTGAAATTCCATGCCCTCATTCCTCTCACTGCCTTGCTTCGCTCAAACCCTTCACCACCGGGGGATGCAAGCTCTTTCGGCGCATAGATCTCTTCGTCATGACTAGCTACACACCTTTCGCACCTCAATTTGATCACTCACTCTTTGCACTTAGCTCCTTTTCAAATACTCTTAATCACAATGGTAAAAATGAAATCGCATCCCATCCTTATATATATTTTCAAATTTTTGATGCATTTATTGCTCCTTCACCTACAAAATATCCTCTCATTAATTGACCAATTCCATTCTTTCCATGTGGTACATCTTCACACCCTAGCTACAACCTTCTAGTGTGCCTTCCTACCCTTTGGTCATAGACTTCTCTTCAACGCGCTTCCTTGTACCCGAGTACCTCATCACTGCACCTTCTTCTGGTAGTTGTTATGGCCTCTGCTTACCTTGCGTTATACTGTCCCTTCATTCATCTCCATCTTTGGTCACTTTTTAGAGGCAATCCTTTGACTTGAAAAGAACCCGTAGCAACTTATTCCTTTCACCTTTCAATTCCCACAATATTATACCTAGATATTGACAACCACCCCACACTAAAAGTATGTGCAGTCCTCTGCGCATAAACATGCTTCATATAGTAATTAGCTTCATGCACACAAGTGCGCTTATTACACAAGAACAATAACTAAATTGACAAAGCATAACAACAAAGAAGGAAACACATTAAGGAAATACATAATTGAAAACCTAATCTAAATGGAAATACTACCTTATTACAAACACCAAGAAGACTTATTTATAGTAGGGCTTCAACCTACTCCCGTTAAAGTAACCAAGTAGCCATGTTCCATCAAGTGCTTCTAATCGATAAGTGTGTGTTTCAAGGATGTAAGTGATAACATACGGCCCCAACCAATATACCTTAAGTTTTCTGGATGACGTAAGAACTTAGAGTCATAGAGAGAAGTACCATTTGTCCAATCTCAAGCTTTTTATCCCTGATGTGCCTATCATGCCATGCTTTATGCCCGGCCTTTTTTGCTTCTAACTCCAACGTGTTATGGCTCGTTGCTCATCTAACTTAATTATTTTTAAATCCGTTCTTCTAAAGCTTTCTCATCACCAAACCTCTAGTGCGCACAATACACAAAGAAGGTAACATAAATTCTATAGGAAGACCTACTACTGCGCCAACACTAATTGAAATGGTGTGGCTTTGTTCAATCTCTTATATGTTGTTCGATATGTCTAAAGTCTCGCGCAGAGATACTTTATCATCCCAATCCTTTCATCCAACATCAAAGATTTTTGTCAATGTCCGACTCAAAATTTTGTTGAAAGCCTCAACAGCTTTCATTTACTCCGAGGATGATAGGGTGTAGTCTTATGGTGTGCAATCATGAACTCATCCAATAAAATTCCGAGTGTATCATTAAGAAAATGTGTGCCCCTATCACCGGCCAAACTCAAAGGACATCCATACCTTGTAATAATATTTTCCCATAGAAACCGGGTCATTGTAGCTACTGGCATAAATCCTTTGTAGGTGTTGCTTTTACCCACCTCGCCGATAATCTGTAAAGTTATGATGTAGCATGATCTAGTTCTCCACGCAGCTGGTGAAATAGGACCCACAAAATTTATAGCCCATTTCTCAAACGGTCCCCAGACTAGCAATAGGTCTCAGAGGCATTTCATCTCATTGACCTAGTTTTCCAAGACGTTGACAATGATCACATGCCTTACAAAATTCCTTACAATCTTTATATAGGGTCTCCCACCATAATCCAATGAGTAGAATCTTGCACATTGTGGCATCACCGACATAGTGGCCACCTGCAATACCACCATGAGCTTCTTCCATAATATCCATGTGCTCATGTTCCAATACATAATGGTGCAATACCTCATCTCGGCCCAATTTGTATAAGTCACCACTGATTAACATATAAGGTGTGGCGCGTATAGCAAGTTGTTTCTTCTCCAAGGATTTCATTCCTTCTGGTGCCATCCCTATTCGTAGAAAGACAACAATGTCCTCTAGTTCTGATGGCGCGTGTTGTAACCTGTATAACTGTGCATCTAGCATGGTATCCTCAATTGCTTGTGCTTCTTCTCCTGACTGTATTCTTGATAGATGGTCTGGTCCAGAATTAATTTTTCCTAGTTTTACCACAACTGTGAAATCAAATTCTTGAAATAAGAGCACCCATCGACATATGCGCCCTTGTAAAACAAGTTTATTTACCAAATACTTCAATGCCATGTGATCTATATAAAAGATGAATGGTGTAGCTAGTAGGTACTAACAGAGTTTATGCACTTATAGATCATTGACAAAGATTCGCATTCTGTAGTTATGTAATTTTGTTGTGTAATTCGCTTTGATTGGTAGGTCCCTTAGACCTATAGTGACTCGAACCTTTTCCGGATCAACCAACAAACCCTCCTTGCATATTATGTGTCCTAAAAGTATCCCAAATGGTGTAGCAAATATGCACTTCTTGATGTTAAAAGAGATACTCAATTGTCTACACCTTTCAAACATTAAGAGCAGATTGTCACAGTGATCCTTAACTAATCCATACACCGTCCAATCATCTAAATATACTTGTAAGAAGTTGTGAATAAATTCCTTAAATGTTTGGACAACTATGTGCGAAAAATACAACAGGCACATTTTTCAGACCAAAAGGCATGATAGTATAGGTGAAGCTACCCCATTCAATAGTAAATGTAGTCTTTTCCTAATCCTCCTAGGCAATTCGAACCTAATGATACCCAGAGAACCCATCTATAAATGAATAGATTTTGCACCCTGCAACACCTTCTAGTATTTCCTCAGTGAATGGCATAGGAAATGGATCAGTTACACATGCAACATTCAACTCTGTAGTCCATGCATATCCTAATCTGTCCATGCTTCTTTGATACGATCACCATTAGACTAACCCATTCGACTCATCAAGGGCTTGATAATCCCAGGACTTCAACATGTTATCAATCTCTTATTTGACCTTGTCGTGTAAATTGGGGTTCATCATGTAGGGTCTCTTTCTTCTTGGGTGTGCACCCTCTTTATGCTTTATTTTCATCTCTCCTAATGATTCATGCACGCCTTTAGGTTCATGGTACCCCCTAGGAAATAAGTCATGGTAATCCTTTAGTAACTCTATGATTTTTTCCACTTCAGAGTCTAACCAATAGTCTCTAATTATGGCTTCCTTAGGCTCAGTATTTGTTCCAATATTCACCCGTTTTGTATTCATAGGTTCATGATAGACGTGCATGGTCTTATCCACACTTTCCAATACCTCACGCCTCCTGTTGAATGGTTTACATCTAGATTATCTACTTCTTCTTCATCCACTAAGTAGACCATTTTTCCTTTCTCTTTCTCAAGGAAAGCACGTTGAAGTACTATTGCATCGCCTTTGGTTCTTCATCAAGACGTGCTCCTGAGTTTTCTTTACCTAATAAATCCTGAAGGAGTTCTTCAACCTTGGCACTATCTCTCATAGTTAAGTGCTTTATGACTTTCAATGCTTCTTCCACCAAAGGCTTTATAGAGAAGAAGTCAAATGTTTGGGTCATTCTGCAATTAAATTCTGCCAATTTCTAGTTTCTCTATGGATTTCTGCATACACATACCAAGCACGCACGCAACCTTGTAAAGTGGAATAAAACTTGTGCACCCATACCGAAGGTGGTAAAGCTTCCTGATCTCCTGTCTAGAATCTCTCACACTTCCTCGAACGTGGTGCTTTGAATAGGTTAGTTACCGTGATAAGTACTAATTTGAGTAGGTGCATTACTCTTGAAGAACCTAGTAGTAAGAGTAATCCCAATTTCATTCCATCTGACAAGATTATCTTTGTGGGTCACCCACCAACATGCTGCTATCCCACGTAGTGTATATGCTAGCATAGTTCTTATTTCCAGTGGGTTTATCCACTATTCTTCCATGGCACGCAGGAATACCATGGAATCCCCTTCTCTTGTGTAACAAGGTACCAAGTTGTTTCCTATCCTCTTGACATAACATGGTTTTGTGCTTCGAGGAAATATGCTCTTTACTTTGTGCCCTACCAACTCATAAGTGTTGTGAGCCCAATTATCACAAGTATCACTAATAGACTGTGCATCCTCCCACTGAATTAGTCCTTCTTTGGTTGGTTCAATCATCTCTGGGTCTCGGATGGTGCATACATAAATCCTATTAAGATCTTCTTCACTTAAGGGCTTTACATAGGGTACAAATTTTCCATATGTCAAAGGGATAATAACTCTTTCCTCTTTGTTTTCAAAACTGATATAACCCTTGTTGAACCGAAGATCATCATTATTTGCATAACACAAAGGACACCCCAATAGAGCTGGGAAGCTATCTGACTCTGCCAGTGCTAAAACTTCAAAGTCTCTAGTGAACTTGGCTCTTTGTATGGTAATGGATGCATCCTTCAAAACTTGAACGGAGTGGCCTTAGTCAAATTAGCCATGAATAATACATTAGAGGATGGCTGCAATGGGGTCTTCCCATTTGTACCCATGCATCCAAGGTAAGAACATTGACTTCCACCCTGTATCAATCAATATATTACTTAATAGCCACCCATCCAAAACAACATTCAGAGTGATTTCCTTGTCATAATCTAGGCTATGAAGAGGAAGATTCACATGCAAGATTTGTCGTCCCATCTCAGTACTTTCATGTGGAGTGTTTCCTTTTAACCAACTCCCTAATAGTGGAATGATGTTTTCCCAACGTGCAATATTTTACACACCTCCCTCAAGTCATCTATATCAGTTTGGACCGTCTCTGATGCTTTCTTTTGCTCCTTTAAGTACTATATCTCACCCTAAAGATTCCTTAGAACTTCCATGGTTTCTTGATAAACCTCCTTCTGATAGGCAGGATATGGGTATCATGCATGAAGAACTTCTTCTTTAGTGATGGTCGGTTTCTACTGCAATGCTTCCTTGGCATGTGCCGCCTCAACGCAGGTCGTGATCTTCACTTGTAACTCTTCGGACTCTGCCACCAACTTGGGCATCCATTGATTGTCCACAACGTGACGTATCCTAACCATCCATGTGTCTTTATTTTCTTGTTTATGTTTCTTACTCAAATGCTCATATAAGTCTGGGCACTCCTCATAGCTATGGTTATTTCTATAAAAAGAACATGCAATATTCTGGGGCATTTGTGCCTATAGTGATCAAGAGATCCACATGTATAACACGTTCCATAAGGTAACTCACTTCTCCCATCACCATGGCCTCATCCTTCGAATCCATTGCGATATCCTCGGCCTCTCCGCCACGACCTCCTTCAAAATGCCCTTCATTCTTGTCATAGCGTGATTGATTGTGATCCCTATCTTAGTGCTCATTCTTGTTTTTAGAACTATTTGTTGCATTGTCTGTCATACCCCAATGTCTATAACATCATGGATCCGACCAATCAATCTACAATCTTCGATATCATGGGTTGTGGACCGGAAAATTTTACAATAGCAAGATTGTTGGCTAGATTTTCTGCATAGCTAAAAACCTAGCCGATCATGAGATAAATCTCCCTCATTTATTAGGAGGCTCTGTGTAAGATTTGTCAATTAAATATGCTAGTATCTATTTAGGGGTATTACTTTAATCATGCAGCTCATGAACCATAGTTGTATAGTTTTGCAGCACGTAAGCAGCTGTTAAAGAAAGGAAATATCTGATGAAGAAGGAAATAATAAAAATAGGAAAGAAAGAGGGAAGATGTGTGACCCAATCAATAGATTACAGAGTTAATTACATGCACATAGACAAAACCAATAGATATTAACACACAAAATTATAAGCAAAGGCAACTTTCAGATCTAGATCTAGAATAACACAAAGTTTATAAGTAGATCTAAGACAAAAAGTTAGAAACAAAATGCATTGTCGACACAAAGTTCTCTAGAAATCTGCTCCTTTCTATTCCTTTGCTTTAAATAGCTATCAGGGGTTTCGGCACAAAGTCTGGAACACAAGAATTCTGCTTACAAATTCTGATGATTTACTCGAAGGTTCTTTCTCTACTTATAGAATGTAGAGGGGTAATTACAAGTCGGAAGCTTTTAGTGAATTGACACATGTGGAAGTTATAAAGAAACAACTAGCAATCTCCCTCCTAGAATTCCTCTTTGCATGACATGCACGATTTATAACTGAAAATAGAACCTTATATTTTACATGTCTACCACCTATTTCCAAGTAGTTGACTTCTCTAAGTAATGGCTTTTAAACCAACCAATCACTTAAGTTTTATAATTTAATTGATCGCTCAATTACTTTATTGGAGGAAATAAGAGAAAGAAGAAGAATGAGAAAAGCTGCAGTCTTGTTTTTTTTTCATATTTTGCATACAACCGATTCTTTTGCCTTTAATTCTCACCAAACTGGATCTGGAAATAGCTGGCTCTAGAAGCAAGTGACTATGATTTGCTTGTGGGTATTGCCTTTGACTTGTCTTCCTTCTTATCCTTGAAGTTTTTGTAGTTCTTCTCTAGTACATGCATCAGTGTAATGTTTTCCGTAAATAACTCATCATTTTTATTTTTAATTGCATATGAGCAATTAAAAATTCTAGAAAGCACTCCAAGTGAATGCAAATTCAATGAAGGCTTCAACTGGAAGATTGGGAGAACATGCACAAGGTCCTAGAAAGAATTCTCCATGCATTGACTTTTTCACGGGCTGCATTCAAAACAAAAGGATGAAGCCTTTACAATTATGGATTTGGATTTGGATCTGGAATCTAAATTTGATCTGGAAGCTATGCATGATTCTACTGATCCTTTTCTTTCATCATGCTTCGCCATGGCCAGAGCAATCTTTGTTTGAGCAACTCTTTTTCTTTTTTATTCGGCTGGACATTGATTTAAGCTCCCTTTCTCTTATATAAGCACCTATAATGAGTACCTACAATTAATTCAGATAAAGATAGAATCCAGAGCATGAACACTTGATTTTTATCATAAAAATCTGCATATAAAGCCCGCTGCCCTAAAATTTGAGGCTTTGCTTGCATGCAAAGCAAGCATAAATATTTGTAACTTCACCTAGGCACCTATAATACTATGCAAACAATTAATCAAACTTAAATCAAGCTCCTTCAAACCTAGGTGCCAAACTTTGAAGCTTTCCGGCAATGAAAACACCTTTTTCTGAGCAAAATTCCTCCTTCTTTGGGCGCCAAAATTTCTGGGCTACACTCCTTTGCTAAAGAATTAATAACTCCATTAATATGGCAGCCCATGTTTATATAACCTTCATCATTCTATAATTAATTATTGCCTCTCCTATTCCTGCAATTAATTAATTAATAAACATGCTTTTCTCTTCAATTTGGGCGCCTATTTTGTGCATGCTCATGGCTGCCATTAAATAAATTAAATTTATTTAATTTTAGCTTTCTACTTCTAGTCTACATTGACTTCACACTATGCTTTGACCTCATGCACCAAAAATAGGAATTAATTCCATCAATAAATACTTTAAAAAGTATTATTTCTCCTCTAGGTGGGTCGCACTTTTTGTCATAGCTGATTTCTATTTTTAAAAGTCAATTTCTAATGGGATTATTCACCCTGCACCGCAGCTCCAAAAATCCCATGATCCACTTAAGCTGTTTGACTTTCATAATGATATTTTTACCCTGCAAGACGGGTAGAAATTCCTATCAATGCCTTAAGTGATTTTCTTTTATTTCACAATGGGAATTTTCACCCTGCAAGGCGGTAGGAAATTCCCGCCTGCGCATGTTGCCTCTAATTTTTCCATCATGACTTAAGTGACTTTGCTTCCATGGGAAAAAGTACCCTCCTAGAAAGTACAAAATTCCTACCTACCGCTTCTACCAAAATCCCATTGTAGCTTAAGACTTTCCTTTCCCAAAATGCGACTTGCTAGAAGAGGCCTTTTTGTGCATGACTCCATCTTTTTAGAGAGATGGCATGACATCCGTAGATGATCTCTAGATACTACGAGCACGAAACAATCGAACCGTGAAGGGATTGATCTAGAGAAATTTCACGTAAAACAAAACGAGAAAAATACCAAAAACACAAAACGTTGTCGAAGTCACAAATAAAGCCCGAGGATCAATGATCAAATTTGAAGGGCTCCCCATACTTTAATTTGAAAGGCTAGGTTAAGCCCGACCCTTCATAAGTGACACTTAAAAAATAAATTATTATTCAATTGAAAAAAGAAAATCTTAATTACCTTTCTATATATATATTATTATTTTATATAAAATAAATTTCAAAAATGTTTAAATTTTAAAATATTCAACAATCAAATTATGTGTAATTTTACATGTTCTTTTCCGATGATGACTTCAAATTTAAAGATGAATTTCTTCCACTTTATTAAGCTCCTAATCTAGCAAAAAAAAATCATGCAAGACATCCATGAAAACTCTCTATTTTTGTCTTATGCCATAATTATAGTCATCCCTAGTGGATAGAAAAAACTAAAAAACAAATATTACTATTATGAAAATAGAAACACCCAACTAATTGCTAATTTTGTAGTGACTCATCCTTATTCCCAGATTTTGTGCATGATTTGTGTAAAGTGAAAGCAAATTTTTAACATAGAAAATAGAAAGAAAGTATGAATTATGCATTAGTATATTATTCATTTAATAATTTATTCAATAAAATAAATCTAATATTTATAAAAAGTAACATAACATAATTTTTGTATGAAAAGTTATTTTTTAGTTGGCCCTTCTAATGAAAAATTAACACAAATGACCACTTTTCAATATTGACGTGTAATTTTAAATTTTAGTTTTCTTTTTAAGTGTAAGTTCTTAAAGACTTTTAGTTGGCCCTTCTAATGAAAAATTAACACAAATGACCACTTTTCAATATTGACGGGTAATTTTAAATTTTACTTTTCTTTTTAAGTGTAAATTCTTAAACACCCTTCTATGACAAGTTGAAAGATGTTTGAAGGGCATTGACGACTTCAAATTTGATCACCGCCAGATCCATTCCTGGTGGAAACCCTACTAGTATATGGGAATATTGACATGTAAATCCTCAACAGGGTTAAACTGGAGTACAATTTACCTCAAACGGGGCTTAAAATAATTAAATAAAAAAATTCCCGCAGTGAAACCCCCAATGACAAAATATAACGAGTTTGGGCATCTGGGTATTTGGCGAAATTGGCTTATATGAATCTCTGGGAATATCCTGACATAAAAGAGACAATTTTTAGCAATTAAAACACAAAACGACCCATTAGTTTAAAAGTATGATTTTTTTTACATGGGGTAGTCTCAGATTTCAGGGTGAAATCTGGGGACACCAAGGATACATTCTTCCTTATTGCGCAGTTAGCAAAGGAAAGTGGCTAGCATCATGATTCAAATGACAGATCTCACATTTTAACAACAATGAACACATGGACATGCAAGGTCAACTATCCTTGGTGTGTCCCTCCACTTCACAATTGATGTAACCTAGAATTTGCAAGATAACACCCTAGTCGCGCTGCACATCACTCACCTAAATGAGCGCTCACCTAAAGCATGCAAAGGTACCAGGTCCCTCTTTAGGGTTGCTGTAATAGGATGTTCAACATGATGAAGACAAAAACATATAGATTTATAACTAATCCATCATTCTATAGTGCAAGCTACCCATATATTTATGAAAGAACAAGCTTAAACAATAATCATTATTGAATTAATAACATGCACCACTCAATTACACATAGAATGACACTTAGATTCAGCCAATATCTTCCATCTATTAATAAATATAGAAGCTCCTTACAATACTTGTCAATTTATATCAAGGCACGTATGGATCTGATACACACATTCATATGTCTAGAATCATACATACACCACTCTCTGATGATCTCTCTCTATTATGCACCTAACATCATATATATATATAGGGTGGGGACTTTCCCTTCACCACTTAACTACTCCAAAAATAGGTCGTATGCTATTGATAGCCACACACCATTTACAATTATAGCCACACATGCAAGTGTGCTATCTATAGTTCTCTTGCAGTTATCCAAAGTGTTAATTCTATTCTTAGCTTGTCTCCATGCATAGACACTTTGAACCGCTTCTCCAAATATAGACAATGCATGGTGCGCACATCTCTACATAGTTGATGTGTTCCACACGCCATCTTCTAAAAATAGGTCTCTATGCCCAAAATCAGCTAAGTCTTGAAATCTGAACTTGCCTTCTTTGATCTTGGCCTTCTATCCCATGTGGACTCCTTGTGTGATTTTAGACAAGTATTCTTTGATCAACATTACCCCACACTAATCTCATTGTTGTCCCGACAATGGTCATCTCCAAAATTTGAAGGAAAGAATAAGAATGAAAGAATAAGAATGAATAATGTGGACAAATAAAGAATGTATATGAGGTTATTTAAGCAACCCCCTCGGTATCAGTTTGTAGCATTAGCTCTAGATATTCCTCTTTTATTGCTGCCTCCAAATCCTGCCATTCAGTGAGTGCCTACCCTGATTTTTCTGGGATGTCCACAACAATGGATTCCAACTCATCCCATGCAATTTCTCCTTTCTCATTTTGCAGAACCAACACAACACTGGACATTGATGTCATCCTCCCTTCCAAAAGGTCCATCTTCTACGCAATCAGCTTTCCAAGCTCTTCCAGTCGAGTCTTGTGCGGCTCTTGTGCTGCTGCCAGGGCCTCACGCTTCTTTTTACCATTGAAAACCTTTCTACAGGCGGCCCAATGTCTCATCTTTCATGGCTTTCTAGACCTCATTGTTCTCTTCCAAGGTCTTAATGTTGATGAGCGCCTCTGAGCTATGCATATATTCAAAGCTTGGTCTGCTTTTTTCAACACTTCTTGTAATGCCTACAACAACCCTTCATAGGATGTGATTTTTCTCATCACCGATGCTTTCTCCCATTCGACATCCTTCTCTAGATCATTCGGCACTTACATACGTAGAGTTTCATCTTTGAGCACCAAGTCCACCAACTTTCCCACATAGTGTATCACTGAAGGAAATGTCTGTGGTACCTTGGGTTCTAAGTGTGGCCTTGCTTTGATTACATTGTCCCCAATCTCCTCTGCGATGCTTATGAATACTTCATTCTTCTTTTGTGTGAAGTCCCTTTCCTATGTTATGTGCACTATCTCTGCATCCTTTGTCTTCAACTCTTCACGCATAGTGCTTTGATTGTGGCAGATTTTTCCATGTTTCTTCTAGCCACCTCTGGCAAAACTTTTACCAAGTGCATTTTTGACCTGCTCATCGGACATGACAGTAGGCTTTACTTGTCATGTGTCTATCATGGGGTGCCTTCTTCAATCACCTCGAAATGCATGACTCTTCACACACATCAAAGTCAGGCTCATCCATGTGGGTGTGCATCGACCATGATAGTTGCTTTCTTGTTCACACGGTTGCCATATCCTCATCCATCAACTCCTAGCCGAATAAATCCTTTGCGCTATTGTGCTCTGGAAGTGGGCACAGATAATCTTTCCTAGCATCCTCTACATACCCCATGGCTAGTGGAATGTGCTCCCCACTTGTCCTCCTAGACCTTTGCTATTTAGGAACTCTAGCCCCCAAATTTGGGACTTGCGTCTCCATGTCCTAAATATCTTCTATAGCAACTATTTCCTCTGGTCCTTTCTCTTCTTCTTCCTTCTCCTTTGATGCCTCATCCTTTCCTTTTGTGTTCTTTGGAAGTGTAGGAGATGTAGGCACGCTCTCCTCTGACTCTTCCGCCTCCTCGTTCAACTTCAACTTCCTCCTTCTCTCGTGGTCACTTCCTTTTGTGGGGAGAGTCGGGGTGATTTGCGCACAGTGGTTGGGGTAGCACCTTGGGTCCTTGTTCTCCTGAATACTCTTTTAAACATGTGCTCCCCTTGGACCACATTCAAGTCTTCTTCATCCCCTTCTTATGGCTGAGGTGGTGTAACAACACGCTCAACTTCACTCTGACTTGTAGGATGTCTCCTACCCCTATGCTCCAAACCACCACTATCTTCGCACTCTTCCTCCTCATCCTACACTTCGATTTGCTCTGTAGGCTTAGGCACTTTGGGATATTCTCCATTGTATGTTTCCCTTTTGGTGGTGCTAGAAGTGTGAACTCACCTTCCACATATTTGTTATTCTCCATTTTTGGCTTCAACTGGAGATATACCAATGCTACCCCCACATCTGCTACAACCAAGCTTATCGGTTTGATGTTCGAACCTCTGAAATGATTCTCTCCATATAGGCACTTCTGCTAGGATATACATACTTCTTCCTCAGTGTATGGTAGTCACAGTCTACCTTGTCTGCATTGAAGATCAGTCTACGCGTGTCAGTAAATCTATGAACAGATTCTTGAAAATACCTCACAGTGAATGCGTAAGGTAACTTGCACTAAGGGCTCTAGATTTTGTCCTTCATTGGAAAATGTGTGATGCAGAAATGCTGGTATACAAAAACTAAACTTGTTTTCCTACCACTACTGGTAGGTCTTTTGGAATGCACCATTCTTCCCCAAATGTTGCGCGGAGCCTGTCATACCACTTCTCCACCCTTTGCTTTACTTCATCGGTCATGGTCCCCTTGCATAGGTATTTGCTTTGAATCTTTCAGCTGGGGACTTGTTCTCCATGGGGTATTCCCATATTTTCTCCTTTGGTCCATCTGGTACTCTAATCTCCATGAAGACTAGTGATAGTAGAACAACCCCAAAGCTGATCTTTCCCCCGTGTGTGCCTCTTTGACTATCTAGCTCTGCAATATAGCCTGTAATGTTGTAGATCATCCCTTCCGACATCTTTCGCGCCACATGCAACCACATAGTGTTTACTCGACCACCGCTCCTGATCATTTAACTTGGTGACAAGGTGTGTTGTAACTTGTACAATTGGACAGTTCTTCAACTTATCTATGTCCATTCCACTGGACCCTTTAGGTATCCCAACTCCTATTTGGTCTGTAAGATTGCGGCTTTATCTGTAAGATCACCTCTTATGTCTTCCCCTGTGGCCTTCAGACCTGTCACTGATGAGACAAGCGTAGATGAAATTCTAACTCTACGTCCTGCAAAGTAGAAGAAGTCTTTGTGTACCCTGCTCATGAGCCACTGGTACAAGGGCTCATACTTCCCAAAATATGACAGCTCATACAACTAATATACCCCAATTCTTTTAAAATTTTTTTCACCCGCATCATCATATACTAGCATGTCATCTGCCATGCATTTGTTTGTTCTAGCCATAAGCAAGGAATCGAGCTCCTTTTTGTTTTCTCGACGTCCTGTGATTATATTCACTCACTTTACTTTTTCTAATGGGTGAATCCCATTCTTGGCCGATAATGACTCCTAGGTATTGCATCTCTCGAAAAATGGCTTTCGGTGCCATCTCTTCTTCCTCGATGACCACCTTCTTCTTTCCTTTTGCTACTACTGTAGATGCCTTCTTTGGTGCCATTTCTACCTTGCAATTGTCTCTTCTTCAACTCTACGACTCTAAATCAAACCCTAGCTCGATTCAATTATGCCCTAGGTGGAAACTGACGTAACCTAACTCTTATCTTTGTCTCCTGCTTCACTCAAACCCTTCACTACGGGACACAAGCTTCTTATAGCACAAATCTGGTTGTCACTCTTGGTTTCACACCCTTCACACCTTAACATGATCACTTGGCTTCTCGCACTTGGCTCTTCTCATGAATACTCTTAGTTGTAATGGTAAAAATGAATCCACATTCCTTCCTTATATAAATTTTTCAAATTTTGATGCATTTATTACTCCTCACCTACCAAATGTCCTTCATTTATTGACCAAATCCATTCGTTCTGCGTGATACAACTTCGCACCTAGCTATAACCTTTTAGCGCGCCTTCCTACCCTCTTGTTATAGAGCATGCACTCTTCAGCATGCTCCTCGAGTACCTCGTCTCTACCTTCTCCTGGTAGCTAACATGGCCTCCACTTACCTCACATTATATTGTTCCTTCATCCCTCTCCATCCTTGGTCACCTTTTGAGAAGCAATCTTCTTTTGACTTAAAGCACACTTATAAAGCAGCTTATTCCTTTCATCTTTCAATTACCTCAGTCTTTTTCTACATTTTTCTTGGGTTACTACAACCACACCACACTAAAATTATGTGCAGTCCTTTACGCATAAACATTCTTCATACAATAATTAGCTTCATGGTGCAAACACGCTTATTACACTAACAACAACTAAATTGACAAAGCGTAGTGACAATGAAGGAAATACATAATTGAAAACCTAAACTAAATGGCAATATTGCCTTATTACAAACACCAAGAAGACTTATTTATAGTAGGGCTTCAACTTACTCCCGTTAAATTAATCGGGTAGCCGTGTTCCATCAAGTGCTTCTAACTCGGCAAGCACACTGAGGCAAGTATAGAAGTGATAATATACGACACCAACCGATGTAATTTCAGCTTTCCTGGATGGCACAAGAACTTTGAGTCATAAAGAAGTACTATTTGTCTAATCTCAAACTTCTTATCTCTTATGTTTTGTCATGCCATGCCTTCTGCTGGCCCTTTCCTATTCGACTCCATCGTGTTATTGCTTGGCACTCATCCAAATGAATCATCTTTACAATACATTCTTCTAAAGCTTGTTTATCATCTAGACCTCCAGATTATGCAATGCGCAAAGAAGGTAACATAAATTCTATAGGAAGAACAACTTCCATGCCAAACACCAATTAAAATGGTGTGGCCTTGTTCAATCTCTTGTATGTTGTTCTATATGCCCAAAGCACAACTGACACTTTGTCATCCCAATATTTTCTTCCAACATCACATATTTTTATCAAAGTCTGGCCCAAAATTTTGTTTAAAGCCTCAGCAGTTCCATTTTCCCGAGGATGGTAATGTGTAGTGTTATGGTGTGCAACCATAAACTCATCTAATAAGATCCTCATTGTCTCATTCAAAAGTGTGTACCTCTATCACTTTTCAAGCTTAAAGGACATCCATATCATGTAAGAACATTCTCCCACATAAACCTAGCTATTGTAGCTACCGTACAGTCTTTCGTTGGTGCTGCTTCTGCCCACCATGTAGATAATCTATGTAAGTAATGATATAGTGTGATCCAGTCTTGTGCGCGACTAGCAAAATAGGTCCTAAAAAGTCAATGGCCCATTTCTCAAATGGTTCGGCACTAGTAATCGGTCTCAAAGGCATCTCATCTCTTTTCCTTGGTTTTCCTAGGTGCTGACAATGATCACACGCCTTACAATAGTCTTTACAGTCTTTATACAATGTCTCCCACCATAATCCAGCAATTAAGATCTTTTGGGTAGTCGCATCACCTACATAATGGCCTCCTGTAATACCACCATGAGCTTCTTCCATGATATCCTTACACTCATGCTCTAACACACAACGACGTAATACTTCATCTCTTCCTAGCTTGTAGAGGTCACCATTGATTAACATAAATGGTGCCACGCGTATAGCAAGCTTCTTTTCTAATGATTTCATTCCTTCTAGTGCCATACATGTTCGTAGAAAGACAACAATGTCTTCTAATTCCATGGGTGTGCATTGTAACCTGTATAACTGTGCATCTGGCATTGTTTCTTCAATTGTCTATGCATCCTCTCCTGAATTGATTCTAGATAAATGGTCTGGTCCTAGAATTACTTTTCCTTGGCTTCACTACAACTGTGAAGTCAAATTCTTGAAATAGGAGCACCCATCTGCATATGTGCCCCTATAATATAGGGTTGTTTACTAATTACTTCAATGTCATATGATCTATATAAAACACAAATGGTGTTTCTAACAAGTACTGTTGAAACTTGTATAACACATAGATCATTGACAAAGCTTCACGCTCTGTAGTTGTATAATTCCTTTTAGCATGAGTCAACTTCCTACTAGCAAAACAGATTGGATGATCAATAATACCTTCACCAGGTTGAGCTAACACAATGCCAATGGCCATACCAGAAGCATCCACATGCACATGAAATGGTTTATCCCATGAGGGAAAGCACAAAATGGGTGTGGTAGTAAGTTTCTCTTTTAATACCTCAAATGTACGCTGCTACTACGTTCTCCCCAATAAAATGTACCTTTCCCCTTTAACAATTCTTCCAAGGGTGCAACAATTTTGGCATACCCTTTTATGAATTTTCTGTAATATCCTATATGACCTAAAAATCCGCGCACCTCACTTTGACTGGTAGGTGCTTCCAAGCCTAAAATGATTGCAACCTTGGCTTGGATCAACTAACAAACCTTCATTGCAGATTATATGTCCTAATAATATCCCAAATGGCGTAGCAAATATGCATTTCTTGATGTTCAAAGAGATACTCAATTGTCTACATCATTCAAACATTAAGTGCAGGTTGTCACAATGATCTTTCACAAGCCCATATACTGTCCAATCATCTAGATAAACTTGTAAGAAGTTGTGAATAAAATCTTTGAATTCCTGAACAACTATGTGCGAGAATACATCAAGCACATTTTTCAATCCAAAGGGCATCACAGTATAGGAAAAACTACCCATTTCATAGTAAATGTTGTCTTTTCTTGATCCTCCTGAGCGATCCTAACTTGATGATAACTAGAAAATCCATCTGTGAAAGAATATATTTCGCGCCCTACAACTCCTAGTATTTCCTCGGTGAAAGGCGTAGGGAATGGATCAGTGACGCATGCAACATTCAGCTCCATGTAGTCCACACATATCCTAATCCGTCCATCCTTTTTGATACTAATCACCATTGGGCTAACCCATTCTGACTCATCAAGGGGCTTAATAATTCCATATTTCAACATTTTATCAATTTCTTCTTTTACCTTTTCACGTAAATTAGGATTCATTATGTAAGGTCTCTTTCTAACTGGCCATGCACCATCCTTGAGTTTGATCTTCATTTCCCCAAGTGATTCATGCACGCCTTTAAGTTCATGATATCCTTGAGGGAATAAGTCTGATAATCCCTGAGTAACTTGATGATCTTTGCTACCTCTCGAGTCTGACCAGTAGTCTCCAATTATGGCCTCCTTAGGCTCAACCTCCGAACCTATATTCACATTTGTTGTCTTCATGGCTTCATGGTAGGTGCACACATCTTTATCTACACTGTCCAAGACCTCATGCACCCCGTGTGAATGTTTAATATCTAGGTTCTCAACTTCCTCATCGTCCACGATGTAGACCATCTTTCCTTTCTCTTTCTCAAGGAAAGCGCACTCAAGTAGTTTGGAGTCTATTTCCTCATCCCTTTCAAAACATGCTCCAAACTCTGTCTCACCGAATAATTCCTAAATATGCTCTTCTACCTTTGCACTATCTCCCATAGTTAAGCACTTGAAAAATTTTAATGCCTCTGATTACAGGAGGTTGAGTTGAGAAGTAGTCAAATGTCTAGGTCATACCTGCAGCCAACTCCTGCCAGTTCCTAGTTTCCCTATGTAGTTCTACATATACATACCACGTGCGTGCACATCCTTGGAGTGTGGAATACAATCTATGCACCCAGAGTGAAGGTGGTAATGCTTCTTGTCCTTGCTGATTAGATTCTCTCACACTTTGCTAAATGTGATGCTGAACAGGTTGATCACCATGATAAGTGCAGATTTGCGTAGGTGCATTATTTCTTATAAACCTGGTGGACAAATCTATTCCAATCTCTTCCCAGTTCATAAGATTATCTATGTGGACTATCCACCAAAGACGCTTGTTATCCCGCATAGTGTGTATACTAACATATCCCTCCTTATAACTGGATCTACCCATTGTGTTTCCATGGCCTTCAGAAAGGCAGGAAGATCTTTTGTCCCTATATACCAAGGTACTGTGCTTCCTATCCATCGAATTGAGTGAAATCTACTCTTGCGTGCAACCACGCTTTTCACTTCACGCCCTACTAATTCATATGTACCATGAGCCCAATTGTTATAAGCAATACTCATAGTATCACTAATAGAATGGGAATCCTCCCATTGTAGGATGCCTTCCTTTGATGGCTCATTAACCTCCGAGTCCTAAATAATGTGTACATAGACTTTGTTTAAGTCCTCCTCACTTAGAGGCTCAACATATGGTGTAGAATTCCCATATGTTAAGGGTATCACAACCATTTCCTCCTTGTTTTCAAAACTGATATATCCCTTATTGAATCTCAAGTTAGCATTATTTGCATAACACCAAGGGCGTCCAAGTAAGGTTGGAAAATTGTCTTCTTCTACAAGTGCTAATACCTCAAAATCCCCAGTGGACTTGGCCCCTTGTATAGTGATAGATGCATCTTTCAATACTCCTATGGGAGTGGCCTTAGTCCGTTTAGCCTTGAATAACACATTAGATGATGGCTGCAATGGAGGTCTCCCCATTTGTACCCAAGCATCTAAAGTCAGCACATTGACTTCTGCACTTGTATCTATCAATAAGTTGCTCAAAAGCCACCCATCCACAACAACATTTAGAGTAATTTCTTTGTCATAGTCAATGCTATCAAGGGGAAGATTTGCATGCAGAATCTATCATCCGGTCCCAAGACTTGCACGTGGATTGTTCCCTTTCAACTAACTTCCTAACAATGGAATAATGTTCTCCTAGCGCAACATCTTGCACACCTCCCGCAGATCATCGATATCAGTTTGAACTATCTCTCGAGGCTTTTTTCTACTCCTTTAGGTACTATATCTCACCCTAAATATTCCTTAACACTTCCATGGTATCCTAGTAGAGTTCCTTCTGATGAGCAAGATCTGGGTACATCACATGCAAAACCTCCTCTATGGTAATCGTAGGTTTCTGGTGCAATGCCTCTCATGTGCGAGCGTAGCTTCCATGCGGGTAGTAATCTTTACTATCAATGCCTCAGGTCCTTATGTTATTTTGAGCATCCATTGGTCTTCTACCACGCTTTGGATTCTAACCATCCCAATACCTTTGTTTTCTTGCTTATCCCGCTTTACTCGGTGCTCATATAAGTCTGGGCACTCTTCATAGCTATGGTTCTTCCCGCAGAAAGAACATGCATTATTCTGAGGACATTCATGCCTATAGTGGTCAGGAGATCCACACGTATAATACGTTCCATGAGGGAATTCTCCTCTTCCTCCACCTCGGCCTCGTTCTCGATATCCACCATGATATCCACGTCCCCTTCTACGACCCTCCTTCAAAATGCCCTCATTCCTCGGTCATAGCACGTTTGATTATGATCATGATCTCGGTGTTCATTCCTACCCTTAGCATTATTTGTTATACTTGTCTATCATAATCCAATGTCTATAAGCATCCTGGATCTCACCAATCAACCGACAATCCTCGATATCATGGGTCGTGGACTCAGTAAATCTTACAAAAGCAAGATACATTCTTCCTTATTACACGCTGTAACAAAGGACAATGACTCGCATCATGGTTTAAATGATAAATCTCATAGTCCAGTAATAATGAACGTACAGATCTATGAGGGCAACTATCCTTGGTGTGACCTTCCACTTCACAATCTATACACCAAATTCCTGAGTGCATTTCATGGGCTGAATTTGCTGATAGATTCTCTAACTACTTAGCCATAGCTACGATCTCGCCTCTAGAAATGGGCTAACGCCAGTGTCAATGCTCCCAACTGCCTCAAATGACACAAAGCTACTTCTAGTGCTTCACGTGGATCTGTGTATGTCTTATGGGACAACGTCCCTCCTAAAAGGTGTAATCAATCCTCCAACAAACCATTGTGCATGCTGGCTCGCATGGATATCATATGACAATTTAGATAGAAGTGTCTTAAAACAAGCATCATACTCACGTACACTCTCAGTAGTGCCTTGCTTAATATCTTTGAGTGCACTTATACTCTTCTACTCAAACTCAGGGATATGGAACTATTTCAAGAAAGCATCCCTCAGTGCTGCATAATCCACGCAAGTTTGATCAGGGTCAAACTTCCTATACCAACTGTGCGCACGCCCCTGTAATGTAGTAGCAAATTGACTTGCCTTTCACTCAACAGCTATAATCCCTTTAGCGTGCCACAAGATTTCACACATATGCACATGCTCGGCAACGATCCTCTATACCTCTATATTCCAGGAGATGAAGAGACATCTCCATGTAGATATTCTATGGTTCTGCGGACCTTGACCACTTGATCTAGAACCCCCTGGGTTACCTCTACCTCTAGAACCACTAGATCCACTAAACTAGAACCACCTATACCTCATGATCTCGCCTGGAGTTGGAATAGGGCTTGTAGATGTAATTCCTTGTGCTTTGTGTAGTACTATACTGTAACCCCTACGGTTTGTGAGGAAGTAGTTCCACTTACAGAGGTGAGTCCAAGATTCTACATGCTTACATTCTCCATGTGCGATGACATGCCCAAGAATGCTCCTCCAAATGACATTGAAGCCGTTTATCTTACCATTGATGTACTTGATGCCTGAATTACTCCTGCTTTCCTACTTCCCAAGTTAGTTTTTGGTTACTTGTCATACTAGATACTGAAAAACCAAGCACAAAGGCTAGGTCACTAGGTGGATTAAGATGCACGCCTACGACCCAAGTAGTCTCTGCTAGCACACTTCTATGTGAGGCCGAGAAGGAATCTCTATCATGCTTTCCAAGATGGGGAGTTCTGATGCTCTAGCTCCACGTCTTCTACGTGAGCCGTAAATCC
Organism: Taxus wallichiana var. yunnanensis; assembly: GCA_018340775.1. Classification (NCBI taxonomy): domain Eukaryota; kingdom Viridiplantae; phylum Streptophyta; class Pinopsida; order Cupressales; family Taxaceae; genus Taxus; species Taxus wallichiana. The sequence continues at coordinate 732,101,357 of CM031234.1, read as the reverse complement.
TTCACGAGCTAGCTCTCTCCTCAATGCCATACTTTCTCAGAACGGAATGCTGCTTCTCTATTTCCCTCTCACACCCTCATTATACTTAAGCCACCTTTCCTCTCTCTACTTTTCTGCCGCTAGGTCTGCCATCTTAATACAAACCTATTCCTTCCTTCACGCGTGGTGAAGTTTAGTTAGCCATTGACTTACTTTCCAAGTTCAAAGTTACCATTAAGATCTTGATCGCCAATGGAATACCATGCAAATATGTTCCTCTTGGATACCACAAAAACTGAAATTCAGCTACCTCTGGGCAAGAGTACGTTGAAATTGAATATTCCAGAATATAACTATTTAGAACACCATGAAACCATGTATCCACCACATGAGTCCAGATCATATCAACATCATAAAGGGCTTGAAATTCTTCCTACATCTAGACAAGTGTGTGATACCTCCAATTCCACTGAGATGCATAAGTAGTAAGCCACTTATATAGTTCTACTGGAAAGATAGCAAAAAAAATCTCTCATATAAGTTGTCATACAGGTTTTGTTCTACCCAAGTGCGTGCGTTAAACTCAGATCCACTGTTGAACCATCATGCATATTCTTCCTCCTATAGATAGTGTTCCATTCCTTAATACTTTGCTAGAGTTAACTAGTACATCTTCATCGCGAACCATCCTAAAACAATCAAAAGAGGTCCTGGCTAAATGGAACCAATGATGCAGCCTAGAATTTGCAAGATAACACCCTAGTCGCGCTGGCACATCACTCAGCCTAGACTGAGTGCTCACTCAAGCGCACAAAGGTACTAGGTCCCTTTTAAGGTTGTTGTAACATGATGTTTAATATGATGAAGACATAAACATATAGATTTATAACTAATCCATCATTCTACAAAGCAAGCTACCCACATATTTATGAAAGAACAAGCTTAAACAATAATCATTATTGAATTAATAACATGCACCACTTAGTTACATAGAATGACACTTAGATTCATCCAATATCTTCCATCTATTAATAAATATAGAAGCTCCTTACAGTACTATCAATTTATATCAAGGCATGTATGGATCTGATACACACATTCATATGTCTAGAATCATACATACACCACTCTCTGTGATCTCTCTCTATTATGCACCTAACATCATATATATAGGGTGGGGACTTTCCCTTCACCGCTTAACTACTCCAGAAATAGGTCGCATGTTATTGATAGCCACACACCATTTATAATTATAGCCACACATGTAAGTGCACTATCTATAGTTCTCTTGTAGTTATCCGAAGTGTTAATTCTATTCTTAGCTTGCCTCCATGCATAGACACTTTAAACCGCTTCTCTAAATATAGACAATGCATGGTGCGCACATCTCTGCATAGTTGATGTGTTTCATACGCTATCTTCTAAAAATAGGTCTCTACACCCAAAATCAACTAAGTCCTGAAATTCCAAACTTGCCTTTCTGCGCCTTTTATCTTGGCCTTCTATTCTCGCGCAGAGTCCTTGTGTGATTTTAGATAAGTATTCTTTGATCAACAAAATATGTACACCAAATCCTGAGTGCCTTTCATGGGCTGATTTCACCGATAATTTCTCTAACTACTTTTCTATAGCTATAATCAATGATTTGGCCTTTAAGAATGGGCTAATGCCAATGTCAATACTCCCAACTACCTCAGCACGTAGGGCTACCTCCAATGCCTCGCGTGGATCAATATATGTCTTATGTGACAATGCCCTTCTAAATGGTGTAATCAATCCTCCAACGAACTATCAGTGCATGCTTTGGCTTGTCTGAATATCATAGGAAAGCTTAGACAAAAGCATTTTAAAATGGGCATCATACTCACGCACACTCTCAGTAGTGCCTTGCTTGATATCTTTGAGCGTGCTTATACTCTTCTGCTGAAATTTTGGAATATAGAACTCTTTCAAGAATGCATCCTTTAGTGTTGCATAATCTACGCAAGTCTGATCAGGGTCAAACTTTCTATACCAGCTGTGGGCACATCCTTGTAATGTGGTAGCAAATTAAGCGTGTCTTGTGCTAAGAAGTTGTGATCTTTTTGCACGCCATAGTATTTTACACATATTCACATGTTTAGCTACATCTTCTATGCCCCTATACTCTCTAAAGACAAAGAGACATTTCCATGTAAATATTCTAGGGTTGGTGTGGACATTGCCCACCTAATCCGTAACCTCCCGTGTTTCCCATGCCTATAGAACCTCCGAGATCCACACCGAATCAGAGCTAGCTATGCCTCCCGATCCCGAAATTATAGCTAGAATAGGTCCCATGTAGACGTACTCCCATGTGCTCAAACGGGTGAGTACTATACTAAACCCCTATAATTTGTGAAGTAGTTCCACTTCCAGAGGTGAATCCAACATTCTGTGTGCTCATGTTCTATGCGAACGATGTGCCTGAAAACACACCTCTAAATAACAATGAAGCCGTCTGCCCTATCATTGATGTGCTTGTTCTCTTACTTCCCAAACTTGCTTGCTGATTACTTGTTGTACTAGATACTAGAAAACCAAGCACAAGGGCTAGGTTATCAGGTAGGTTTAGATGTGCACCCGTGGCCTAGGTCATCTCTATTGGCGTGCTTCCTTGTGAGGCCAAGGAGGGTTCCCTGTCATGCTTTCCCAAATGGGGGAGTTCCTGATGCTTTGGCTCCACGTCTTCTACATGAGCTCTAAATCCTTCACGAGCCATCTCTCTCCTCAACTCCATCCACTCTGCAACGTCACGCTACTTCTCTATCTCCCTCTCATGCGCCTCATTATACTTGAGCCGCCTTTCTTCTCTCTGCCTTGCCACCACTAAGTCTACCATCCTTCACTAATCCTGTGCTCCCGCCCCTATGCGTGGTGGGGTTTAGTTAGCCATCGGTTTACTCTCCAAATTCAAAGTTACCATTAAGATCTTGATTGCCAGTGGAATGCCTTACAGGTAAGTTCCCTTGGATATTGTAAAAACTGGAATTTAGCTACCTTTGGACATGAATAAGTGGAAATTGAGTATTCCAAGATATAGTTGTTCAAGACACCACGAAACCATGTATCCACCACTCGATTCCAAATCAGATCAACATCATAAAGGGCCTGAAATTATTTGTGCATCCAAACATGTGCATGATACCTCCAATTCTGCTTAGATGCATAAGCAATCAACCACTCGTATAATTCTATTGGAAAGATAGCAAAAAATATCTCATATAAACCGTACATACAGATTAGTGTTCCACCCACATGCGTGTGTTAAAATTAGATCCAGCTTTGAACCGCCATGCGTATTCTTCTTCTAGATCATGTATCTACTCCTCAACACTCGCTAAAGTTAACCGATACGTCTTCACCGCGAACCATCCTAGAAATAACCGAAAAAGAGGTCCCGACAACGGAACTAATGATGTGGCTTAGAATTCAAGATCTGCAAGCCCAATAAGACCCTAGGTGTCTTGGCACATACTCAACCTAGAATGAGAGCTCACTCGAAGCATGTAAAGGTACCAGTGTTCCTCTTTAGGGTTATTGTGTAGGTTTTTAGCATGATGAAGACTTAACACATGCGGTTCCCATTACTAACACATCATTCTACATAAAGCATACCGATCTATATCTAAGGGAGAGAAGACTTTAAACAATAATCATGATGGAATCAAGTACATGCAATATCCAATTACACACAAGAATACACTCAGATTCACCAAAATCCTCCATGATATTAAATGCAATAAGTATATAGAAGCTTCATTACAATAACAATAGTATGCACGTAATAGATTTAACAACATAATCTCACTATATCTCTCTCTGTATATTCATCATCATACATATATCTACTACGTAGTTCACTACATATATATAAGGGTGGGGACTTTCCCTTCACCGCTTATCTAATCCCAAAATAGGTCACATGCTAGTATTAGCCACACACAGTTACAAAAATAACAACACATGCAAGTTTGCTAACAATAGACTACTAGTAGTTAACTGACAATGATAAATCTATTTTGGGCCTATGTCCATGCAAAGCACTTCGTATCCGATCCTCCAAAAATACCCAATGCATGTTGTGCACGTCTCTACCTCATTTGTGTGCTCTACATGCCATCTCTAAAAAAAGACCTTCATGAGTGAAAACGGCTAAGTCCCGAAAGCTAACTTCGCTCCGTGCTTATGTTCTCCTATTCATTCATGCCTTTAAATATGATCTGTTTTCCCACACGGACTTCTTGTGTGTTTTCTGTCAAGTGTTCTTTGATCAACAAAACTTGGATATTAGTTGTGGTGTTATGTACATCTTGTGTCCCACAAAATAAAAGTGATCCTCATGCCCGCACGACATCAACCACCGGTAAAGGCGCTCAAGATTGCCAAAGTAAGGCAACTCATATAGTTGTAATAATCTTGCCTTCTCCAATTTGACCTTCACCTCGTCGTTATAAATGGGCATCCTATCTGGTGTCCTTTGGTTAGTTGGTCGGACCAACTCTAATGCCATTTCCTTATTAGTTGTGCTCGTGCGATGGTTATAATTGCTCATGGTCATCTCGCCTTAGATGCGACACCCATTCCTTTCCTAGTAATATTCCATCTAGGTATTACATTTATGCGTACAATTCTTTGTTGGTGCTTGCGACAACATCGGTTTGGTTTCCCTTGCCCTTTCCCTTTTTTCTTGAAAGAAACAATTACTTTCTTCTGCCATGCTTCTTTTGGGATAAACTATGAACTCACTCTGCTCTCGCTACTCTGCTACACTCCAAATTCAACTCCAAAGCTCAACTCCTTGAATAAATCCTTCTATCCCCGTATCCTAGTTGCCAAACCCTAACTTGGAGAACCTTTTACAAAAAGACACCCTTCACACAACCTTTCCTCACACCTATGTACTCCTTCCTTCTAGTTTGCAAATCTACTCTAGTCACACAATCGATTTCTCGATTCTTCTTCCTTTACACAAATTTCTTTTTAGATGCCTAGTTTGCGAGAGTGCTTCAACTTCGTAATAGAAAGATAGAAAATGACTTACCCGACCTTGTATTTATAGTTTTTTCTTCCCTCCAAAGAATAATTGCCATGCCACCTACCAACATACCTTTACATTAAATGCGGCTTTTTCCACCGAGTTGACTTTAAGCGCCCTTACTCACATGCCACATCCTGCGCGTAAAAAAGCCTTTACAACCTTTTGCGTGCAAAAATCCGACCCGACCAAAGACTCTTATGCGTACATCTACAACACCAAAGGCACTTCTTTTGTCCTTTATTTGATTCTTGCCTCTAGCCTACCTTATGTTGTTCTTGCACTCTTCATCCTTTCAGACGTGGTCTTTGTTACAACCTTATTAACACCATAATTCATCATCCACTATTTCCTTATGCGCTTGCTCAACCTTACGTGCTTCCTTCTACCGACCTATACCTTGCATTACATTACTCCACCCCACACTAAAATAGATACGCAGCCTCTCTCGCACATACACAACCTTGGAAAAATAATGTGGTTACTAGCGCACAAGACGTAAAATGAAACAAAAAGAAAGGAACAAACAACGAGAAAGGGAAACACAAGAAAAAAAAGCATAAAGGTAAATTCTAGACTAATTGGCAATACTACCTTATTACAAACATCAAGAAGACTTATTTATAGTAGGGCTTCAACCTACTCCCATTGAAATGATCTGGTTATCTCGTCCCATCCAATGCTTGAACTAGCAAGCACTGAATCAAGAATGTACGATATGATGTAGGGTCTTAACCAATTGACTTTCAACTTCCCAGGATGGCACATATACTTGGAATCATACAACAACACCATCTACTCAACCTCAAACTTCTTGTTCTTGATATGATGATCATGCTATGCCTTTTGTCTTACTTTTTTGTCTTCTAACTCCATCTAGCAAGTGATCACCTTTCGTCTAACTACATCAACTTATCAATCCTTTCTTACAGTGCTTTCTCATTAGCTAACCCTCCTACACATGCTATACGCAGCAATGGTAACATGAATTCAACTGGAAAAACAGCTTCTGTGCCAAACACTAATTGAAACGGTGTGCCCTTGTTCAACCTCTTGTAGGTTGTCCTGTATGCCCATAGAATAGATGATACTTTGTCATCCCAATATTGTCTTCCAACGTCACAGATCTTAGTCAACGTGTGGCTTAGTATTTTGTTAAATGCCTCAATAGTTTCATTCACTTGAGGGTGGTAGGGGGTAGTCTTATGATGGGCCACCATAAATTCTGCTAACAAAATCCTGACTATTTCATTGAGAAAATGTGTACCTCTATCACTTGTTAAACTTAAAGGACAACCATACATGATGATTATATTCTCCCATACAAATCTAGTAGTTGTCACTACGGTGCAATCCTTTGTAAGTGCTTTGCCTTTGCCCACCGTGTCAAGTAATCGGTGCAGTGATGATATACCACGAACCAGTCCTTCATGGAGAAATTGGCCCTACAAAGTTGATTGTCCATTTCTCAAATGGTTTTGCATTGGCTATTGGTTGGAAGGGCATTTCATCCCTCTTCCTAGGTTTTCCAAGGTGCTGAAAATGGTCACAGCCTTGAAAACTCAATACAATCCTGGTAGATGGTTTCCCTTTAAAGCCCTACTAGTAAAATCTTCCACTCGGTAGCATTTCTTTCCTAATGTCCTCTTGTAATCCCACCATGCGCTTCCTCCATAATTGCTACACTCTCATGCTCCAATATGCATTGGTGCGTAACCTTATCATGACCTAACTTATACAGTCTCCACCAATCGTAATGTAAGGTACAATGCATACTGCTAATTGCTTTCTCTCCAGAGCCTTCATCCCTTCCGATGCCACACCTATTTTTAAGAACATTGCGATATCTTACAAGTCTGAGGGCATGCACCGCAACCTAAATAGTTGTGTGTTTGACATGGTATCCTCAATGCTTTATTCATCCTCCCTTGGATTAATCTTTAATAAGTGGTCAAGTCCTGAATTACTCTTTCCTAGTTTTACGACCACTATGAACTCAAATTCTTGAAATAAAAGGACCCAACGACATATGCGCCCTTGCAACATGGGCTTGTTGACTAAGTACTTCAATGTCATGTGGTCCGTGTAGAATATAAATGGTATTGCCAACAAATACCAGTTGAACTTGTGCAATGTGTAGATCATGGACAATGCTTCATGCTCGATGAGTTATGTAATTCTGTTCTATCGGTTGGTGTTAACTTTCTACTTACAAAACACAAGGTATAATCAACAATTCCCTCACCAAGTTGTCTAGTACTACTCCCATAACTATCCCCGAGGCATCAACATACACATGGAAAGGATTATACCAAGAAGGAAAACGTAGTATGGGCGCGTGACAAGCCTCCGTCCTTAAAAGTGTCAAATGCCTTTTCTTGCATTTCTCCCCAATGGAAGGCACTCTTGTGTTTTAGCAATTCCTCCAAGGGCATAACGATCTTGGCTCACCCTTTGATGAATTTTCTGTAATACCCCATATGCCCAAGGAATCAATGCACTATGCTTTGACTAGTAGGCTTCCCTAATCCTACAATAATCGTAACTTTGGCGAGGATATAATAGTCATCCTTCTTTGCATATAATGTGTCCTAATAGGGTTCCAAATGGAGTAACAAAGACACATTTCTTAATGTTTAGGGATATCCTTAATTACCGACATCTCTCAAACATTAACCTTAAATTGTCACAATGGTCTTTCACTAATCCATACATAGTCTACTCATCCGTAAAATTGAAGAAACTTATGGATGAATTCCTAAAATGCCTGTACCACAATGAACGAGAACACAACATGCACATTCTTCAATCCATAAGGCATAACTATGTAGGAAAAACTTCCCCATTTAGTGGCGAAAGTTATCTTTCTCTGGTCTTCCTTTGCAATCCTGACTTAGTGATACCCTAAGAACCCATCCGTGAAAGAGTAGACTTTGCACCCGGCTACTCCCTCCAAAATTTCTTCAGTAAAGGGGGTTGGAAAAGGTTTAATGACACATACTGCATTCAGATCCCTGTCAACATAGATTCTTATCCTCCCATCCTTCTTGATACTAATGACCATTGGGATTATCCATTCTGATTCTTCCACTACCTTAATGATACCAGATGTTATCATCTTGTCTATTTCTTCCTTGACCCGTACGTGCAAATTTGGATTCATCTGATAAGGCCTCTTTTGAATCGAGCACACACCTTCCTTCAACTTGATCTTCATCTCCCCTAAGGAATGGTGGACACCTTTGAGTTCATGGTACCCATGAGGGAACAAATCCTGGAACTCATGCGCAACATATCAATGACCTTTGAAACTTCTTTTTCTCGACCAATAGTCCCCAATGATAGCTTCCTTAGGTTTTGTCTCCATCCCAATGTTAACCTTATTTATTTTCAAGGGCTCATGGTAGGCACGTGCTCACTCATTAGTGCTATCTATGACTTCATGCGTACCTTTAGAATGACTAACATCCAAAGATTCCATTTCTTCTATGTCTACTACATAGACCATCTTTCCTTTTTCTTTTTCCATGCACGTGCGCTTAAGTCATACTTCCTCCAATTCTTATTCATTGAGGCACATCTCTAAATAAGGCTCACCCAAAGAATCTATGAACAACCTATATTCTCGTAATGGCACTATCTCCCATCGTAAGGCACTTGATCACTTGTAACGCCTTATCTATTGATGTCTTTGTACTCTATACTTGAAATCTTGACAAGATCAACCGCCAACTCCTACTAATTACCTATTTGACGACGCATCTCTGAATGAATATACCATGCATGCGCACAACCTTATAAGGTGGAATAAAACTTATGCACCCATAAAAAGGTAGTAACACTTTTGAGCTTCCCATCCAAGACTTCTCACATGCTTGGATATGAAATGAAGTGGCCTCTTTACCATGGTAGTCTTGTATAACCATGGGCGTGTTGCTCCTGGAGAACCTTAAAGAAAATGTGATTCTTACTTCATGCCATTCTAGGAGGATCTCTCGATGTATATCCCACCAAAGTGCGTTATGGCTCGAGTAGGTTATAATTGATCATTTCCCTTCTCTCGTCCTCATTCTTCCACTGAGCCTCCATTTCTCGCAAGACAATTTCAGGATATGCTCCTCTGGAGTAACTTGGAAACTTCTTTCCCCCTAGGTGCTTGACTGAGTGTGCCTTTATTACCCTTGTTACCAATCCTCTCAACTGTCACCGAATAAACTCAGAAGTCCCATGCGCCCAATTGTCACATGTCATACTAGTGGTATCACTTAAGGACTGAGCATCTTCAAACTGGATAAATCCCTCTATGGGATGAATTATCTTAGGATCTATGATGGAGTGCTCATAGATTCTATCAAGGAATTATTCTCCTAAGGGCTCAGTATAGGGTGATTACTTTCCATCCGTTAAAGGGATGATCACCCTTTATTCCTTGTTCTCAAAGCTGATGTACCCCTTGTTAAACCACAAGTCAACATTGTTCTTATAACACCATGGGCACCCAAGTAATGATGGAAAGTTGTCTACGTCAGCGAGCACCAATAATTTGAAGTCTCCAGTGAACTTGGCCCCTTGAATGGCGATAACTGCATCCTTTAAGACTCCAATAGGCATTTTCATAGTCTTGTTTGCCATATAAAACACATTCAAAGATGGTTGTAATGCGGGCCTTCCCATTTGATGCCAAACATCTAAGGTGAGAACATTGATCTTTGCTCCCATGTTGATGAGGATATTACTCAAAAGCCATCCATCAATAACCACATTCAAATTAATTTCCTTGTCATAGTCAAGGCTATAAGGAGGAAGGTTTGCATGTAAAACCTACCTTTCGCACTCTGCTCTGGTGAGTAGTACCTTCTCTTTCAGCCATTCTCCAAGTAAAAGAATAATATTCTATTGCCTTAACATCCTACATACTTCCTTGACTTCATCCGTAATTCTTTGGAGCCTCGACATTCTTCCTTTGTTCCAACCGCTTTGATTACTCCTTTAGACATTATATCTCCCCTTGCAAACTTCGAATCACTTCCATAGTCTCTTGATACACCTCTTTCTAATGAGTAGGGTCTGGATACTTTCCATGTACCACTTCCTCTCTTGAAACTAGTGTCCTTTGTCTTGGCATCTCCTTGGCGCGTGTGCCTCTGCTCGCATCATCAACAAGACAGGCTCTAGTCCCGACTCATGTGCCACTCTTTACATCCATTGTGAATCAGCCTTGATGCTCACCATCCTGCGCCTTTATTCTTCATGTGCTTTGTTGGTTCCTATGCTCATAGAGTTCTGGACATTCTTCATACTTTTTTTTCTTTCAACATTATGAGCATTGTAATAGATCCGGACACTCACATTCGTAGTGTTCGTAGATCCACAACTATAATAGGTTCCTCATGGAAACTCAATTCATCCTCCGCCATGGTTACTGCAACCAAACAATCCTCCACGAATACCTCTTCCATGCACTCCTCCATGTACGTGCCCTTTATAACGATGGTCATCATCCTTGGAACTACTTGTAAGGCTAGTCTTGCGCACACCCATATCAATAACATCATGGATATGATCAATTAGTTTGCAATCCTTGGTATCATGGGTCGTAGAGGTACAGATCTTGCAATAGCAAGAAACATTTTTGTTGATTATGTGCTATAGTAGATGTACCTACTTGCATTATGATCCCCATGGAAAATCTCATAGTCTACCGCCATAACGCGCACCGACTTCCAAGGGAAACTATCCTTTGCATGCCCTTCCACTTTACAATCTTTACACAAAATCCAACTACAAACCTCACGCGCTAAGTTTACGTGACAACTTCTCCAACCTTTTAGCCATTGTAATAATTTGAGCCTCCGAAAAGGAATAACACTAGTATCAACGCTCCCAACAGCTTTGGTGCGCGGTAACTTCCAATGCCTAACATGGGTCTCAAAATTTTTGTGTGATAGAGCCCTTCTAAATGATGTTATCAATCCTCCAACAAACCATTGAGCATGTTGAGAAGGATGAATGGTATAGGATAGTTTGACAAGAGAGTTTTGAAATGCACGTCATACTCCCGCACACTCTACCATTCCCTATTGGATCTCCTTCGAGCGCCTGATGCTCTTCCTCTCAAACTCGGGGATATGAAATTATGCTTTAGGAAGGTGTTCTTTAACGTGGTGTAGTCTACCACCATTTGATGGGATCATACTTTGTATACCAACTATACACGTGACCTTGCAACTTTGTTGTAAAGTGCTTGCCTTCCACTCCGGGTAGTTATTCCTTTCACGTGTCATAGTAACTCACTCTTGTGCACATACTCTGTAGTGTCTTCAATACCCCTATAGTATGGTAAGTGCAAAGACATCTCGAAAAACACTTGGGGAGGTGGCTAGGGTCCTCGTTCTTCGATCTAGAGCCTTGGTTCCCTCTAGTGTTTTATCCTCCACCGAGATCTACCTGGATCCGCCGTGTCTTGTTCCTCCTGACCCACTAGATCCACCTCCTGCAGCAGTGTGACAAAGGGCATGAAGTGGTCGCGCTAAGTGTTCCCAATGTACCATTGAAATTTGTGTCGATGGTCCTGTGATATTGTCCCACCACCAGTTGTGTGTCTCATGCCACTCCTAGACGCGATACCAAAACCTTGTGTTCTTGCACCTTGTCCAAAGATTCCTCCAAATACAGGAATGGATTGTGTAGCTATGGATGTTCTAAACAAGAAATTATATCTCCTGGGTGTAGATCGGTTACTCCCACTTATACCAATTAGGCTAACAATACTTCTCCCTTGATCTGAAAACCAAGCACCAGGGATTGGTCTTTAGGTGGGTTCAGATACGCGTCGACGAATCTCCTTTATCCATGTGGCGAACTCTCATTAGAAGCTGAAGGGGCTTCTCTCCTACGCTTGCCAAGATGGGATAACACAGACTGCTTAGGTTCCATGTCCTCTGCATGAACCTCAACTCCTTCCCACAACGTCTACCTCCATTGATCCATCACACTTGCAACCTTGTGTTGTGTAGTCATCTCCCTTTCACGAGCTTCACTATACTTGATTCGTCTCTCCTCCCTTTCCTTTTTAGCCGTAATGTCTTCCATCTTCCTCCACCCTATCTTCCTCTCCCAATGCTCATAAAAGCTTAGCCGGCCATGGGAAATGCCTCTAGACTCAAGGTAATGACCAAGATCTTCATAGCCAAAGGAATAACATGTAAAAATGATCCTCTGGGCTCCCTCAGAAACTTGAACTCAACAACTTCTGGGCAATAATGCATAGAAATGGTGTATTCAAGAGCATAATCGGTCAACACTGTCTTCCACTAGTGATCAGCAACATGAGTCTAAGTCGATCTCGCATCCCGCATCCTTTGATAGTCATCTTGGGTCCACGCGTGTGATCTATAGTACCACTGATCTGGATGCATATGTTGAAAGCCATTCATATAGTTATATTGGAAAATAATAGAAGATTGTCTCATATAGCTCATGGTACGGGTTCTCTTCTACCCATCTACGTGCATCGAACTCGGGTCTAGTCTTTGAATCTTTGAGCAAACTCGTCCTCCATGCTCTTGAACCATGTTTTAACACTTTCCAAGGTTAGACATTTTGTCATCATGCATCATAGGGACAACTATGCATGTCATTTCTCATAACTTCAAAAATAGGTCCCAAACAACATGGAACCAAGATGTAGTCATTTTTATACCATTAGATTAACAGTAAAATCCCATGCGCATTGGCCTATCACCCAGTGGGCACTGGGCGCTCACTCGAGGCACGCACCGAGTCTCTCCTTTATGTGAGTATTATGAGAATGCATCATCTTATGACAAATATTCAAATGCAAGTGAATAGAAAAGAACTATGCATCATTCTGAGAACCTAGGACGGGTTGTTATCTCATTGCATCCAGAAAAGAGAAATAACAAACAACATATGGAAATGGTTCATATAGAAAGGAAATGCATAAGTATTATACTCCTGAACACATATATGATTCATAACAGAGCCTTATATTCATATTAATAGGTTCAATAACCACATTACATCCCTTGAGGTCATAACAGACCCTCATATAACCATGCAGAGCCAAGTCATGCATCAGAACTACACTATGTTCATCACATTAAAAAATGAATGCAGACCCATCCCTCTAAATGTGCCATGATTCCTATATTTTCCTAATCCCAACCCATAGAATCCTCCATGGTATTTCTGCAGAGATTTGCCTCTTTCCCCATACCTCCGCTCTCCTAGGATGACTCTATGTCTCTCTATGCTCTCCCTTTTTTGCTACCCACGCACCTCATTATATAGTTTTCCTGCCTTCACTACCATGCCTTCTGAGGTAGCAGATCGGTCACCAAGTGTCCAAGTGGTCCTCCAATAGAGCATGCCTCCTTTGATCCAAGCTCTCCATTTTGTGCAATGATGTTCTTCTGGAACCTTCCATCACATGCATGGAATATTCCCTTAATTGATCCTACATTCGCCAAGTGGCACCTTATCTAATTTACATGCTATAAGGGTTACACTTTTCTTGTGAGCTTCCTAGGATGCCGAATATGGACAAGTCTAAAACTGTACTACCTTGTGTGTGCACACCGTATGTTCTGCGCAAACATTGCTAGAACCCTTCCCTACGCACCTTTAACCCCGTGTGCCCTTCTTCAACTAGGTCCCGTGCGCCAACGTGCCTTCTCATCCTTAGCCAATATTCTGGGGCCCAATAAGATACAACCAATTATATTGGAGAGTAGATTGGGGGTCTTCACATGACTATTTGGAGCCAATGACCTACAAATTACCTTTTCATCTAGGGAATTTTCATATGAGATGAGATATGAGCGTGGGGATGCATGGATTCAATTAATCTATTTGGCGATGATGGCGATATCAAACTATGCACTACTAGATTCAAGGGTGTGAGGTTATCATGTACACTAGAAGGGGTTCTTGTAGATATTGTGGATCGAGGACAATGTTTTCTTTTTATACAACACTATTGGCACAAGTGTATCATGATCCGAGCATGTACATAGAGAAGAGGAGAACCGGATTGGATATAGGGTTTCTCCCCAGCTGCACGAGCATATGAACACATATTAGTGATCGTGGCCACCGGGGCTACCATGGGTGATGGTGATCACATTGAGTTCGTAGTTGGATTTTTGAGAGGCGAGCCGATCGGCCTTCGGGATAGGAAAGAGAGGGATGCAGCATGGTATGTAGAAAAATTAGTAGAACTTGAGATAAAACAAGTGAGATGGAAGCCATACTTTGCCACTTTTCTATGTGATGTGGAGTTGATGTAAAGTCTACTGGTATGAGATAGATGAGGTGGGTGTAGGGGCGGAGCCTCGATATGATAGAGGTTGTCCGGTTTAATAGAGTGAGGTAATAGTTTGGAGTGGTACAGATAGTGCCACAAAAGCCTATCATATATAAATGAGATGAGTTAGAGAGAGATTTTTTTGAGTCCTGACATGGCAGATCCATTAGAGGATGCAAGGGAACCATGGGATGATGATGACCATGTAGGAGTTGGTGTCAAGTTCGAGATTGGATGACCACTACTTGGGCAGCTCGGATGGCTACCAATGGAGTAGAGGGTGGAGATGAGGAGGAGGAGGTGCACATATAAGAGGAGGAAGATCCTAGAGGTGAGAGGGGAAATGATGGAGGGGTTGCCATAGAGATAGTGCACCTACGCATAGAGTGAGATCTAGCTCGATTAGAGAGAGATATCACATGATAAGAGTGAGAGGCAACTCACCAAGATGCCTTGGACCTATGATGGGAGAGGGACCGGAAATTGCGTAGAGGGATTGGTATAAGAGGTAGTGAGAGGCATATAGAGCCGATTTGGAGATCTTACACTAATCCTAGTAGTAGAGTCGTAGTGGTGGTGCTCTAGCAACATCACATGGAGTATGGTAGATGGCTCCTTTAAGGACTGTACCCTTGAGTTTGTACACATCACTAGTGGTAGAGGCATGATACTACGAGAGGATTGTGACACACAAGCTATCATAGACATTGAGATACATAGAGTATCTAATTGAATGGTGAGCAAAGCATATGGCACAACTCCATCTAGGAGCACAACGAGTGTGACATAACCACCACGAGATGTGAGCCGGGAGAGAGGTGATGAGGCCCAAGTATTGATTTACGCACCTACCCTAGGAGGGCAAGATTTGAGGCTTTCGATGTATGGTTTACCAATTTAAATGATGTATCTACTTTGAGATAGGACCCTTAGAGGCATGCGACATATGATGTATTTTGGACTCATGATGATACATACATACATACATACATACATACATACATACATACATACATACATACATACATACATACATATATATATATATATATATATATATATATATATATATATATATACACATGTATTTTGGACTCATGATTTATTTTTGGAATCTTGGTTGTGATTCATGATGTGTTATGTGTATGATTTATGGTTTCGATGATGGTTAGCTTTAGATGTGGATTATTGATTATGATATGATTTGTGTTTATGATATGTTAGAGCTAGATGATGATTTTATGGATTGTGATTTAGATGTGGATGTTAGATATGGTTTAGATGTAGATGCGATGGATTGTGATCTTATTTTGGAAAGTTAGATATGAATATGATGTATTATGTGATGATGTATATATGGATGAAAAATGATTTTTATATGGATAGGTTCTAATAGAATGAGATAATGGACACAAATGACGTGATGGATGTGCAACTATGTTTAGTTATAGATGATGTGAATATGAGTTAGATTGTACTTAAAAGTAAGCACATAAACATGGATACAATAGTTAGATAGGAATGATATACGTTATGTGAGAGAAAGGATATGACTTCAATAGAAGGCGACCAAAAGGAGATAAATGACACATAATCGTAGAAAGGGGCACATGAAGAAACAATGCTTCAAACTGGATTGGAGGTAAATAATAAAAGGAGCCGATTAAGGTAATGCACTTGCAACCAATAATAGGTGTTAACACATAACCAATGATAGTTAGTTATTCCAAGGATCATGTGGAAAATATGGAAAGTGAACTTATGAACCTAATGTTGACATGAAAAAGGGGTTTATACGTAACTTGTATGCGGTAATATATATTCTTCATAGGTAGGTGTCCCTAGTTCTATTCCCCACTGCAAATGTGTTTTGCAAACTAATTAATTCGTGGAAGTTTTCTATGGATAAGAAATTTGATCGATACGGGAAGCTTTCTGAGGATGCTTGCTTTTGCTTTATGAGATAGAAGGTTATGCAGGAAGCCTTCGCTACCATGATATAAGATGGTATCCATCCTTCGAGGGAGTGCTTTACTTTTTACTTTATGCCTTTTTTTTACTTTAGATTTTTGCTTTTATGAATGATAGGGATAATATATATACATGATAGTTGCCCTTCAAGGGACCAGTCTATACTTTTGACTTTTTGATTTATACGAACAACTCTCCTTCAAAGGAGCATTCTATTTTTAGATAAGATAGCTTTTTGATATGAGCATCCATGGAATTTTGACTTTTTAGGGAAGTGTTGATGATTATCTTTGCGGATGAACCGTCGTAGTTTTGGATATCTCGGATAGTGTGACATGCACCCTAAGGTAACCTCTAGATTTTAAAGAAGTTGGCTCTTCTCTAGTGTGGGATAGGGTTAGGAGAAAGCTTTAAAAGAAACGTAAAACTAACTAAGGTGATGCGCCATAATAGATCCTAAAGAGAGAGAGATACCCAGGAGATTATCTAAAATAGTTTGAAGAGCATTATAGCATGATCCACCTATTTTAGAAATACCTTAGATTTATCAGAGTTTGAGGAGACGAAACACATGACAAACACAGATAATAGATAAGTCAAAAACCAAGGGTGCATGACACGATAGATTTCTTAAATTATCTAGAACTACTTAGTAGAAAAGAAAGACTCAAAACATGAAAGCCAAAGTGCACAGAACAAGGACTCTTATTTATAGAGAAAATGATACATAAGGCTAAAGTGGCACAGATTACAATTCCCTTGTATAACAGAGTGCTTGTAAGGCTAGCTATTACAAAAAACTAAACATTTAATCTACTTTGCAAACCCCATCCCTCTTCCTGGATCGGGCTTCCTTTTATAGATGTTTGTGGGTCTTGCTTTGACATTTGGAATTAGATCTTCTATTGGTAGCCTTCAATTCTCTTACATGATCTTTTCTTTCTAGGTCAATATCTCAACTACCTATTGAGATATTTTTGTTTGTCTTTAATTTGCCCAACTTGCGCTCTTTGATTTGGTGATGATATTTTCTACCACATGGAGGGTGGGTGCTCTTTTGAGAGTCTTTCCTGGGACTTGGCTCTTTTCGAATCTGCACTTGAGAGACACGTGGTGGGTACACGCTAGTTTGGGAGTCTTCCTCTTTTTATTTATTTAAAAGTGCGCCTGGGTGACACATAGAAACCTTCTACATTCACTTTATACTTAGTTGATTTTAAGCTTGAGAGAAAAAGATGGTGATCAAAAGAGTTTTATGCAAAAATAACTCTACAGTTATGGCGACTCACCTAGGGACTCCGTGTCAGTCATGGAAGAACCCGATGATCCTTTTGTCTCAAAAATCAAAATGTAGGTCACAAAATGCCACTCAGAGCTGCTATAAGGCAGCTTGATATCCAAGCCACTCTGCCTCCATTGGATAGGTCCTTCTCTGCAAGGCTTAGAAGGCTCGATCCACTCAATTATCTCCTTATGTGAGAAGTTTTGGAGGTTCTGCACTACTATGTGCAAGTAAAACTCCAATTGTACAATAGGATTTAGAATCACCTCCACTTTCGCAACACTTGAGATCTCCTTTAAAGACTGAAAGACAGTCTTGTCTTGGTGTTTGACAACTAGGAGTGTTGAATTTGGTCCTTTGTGAGGACTGTAGAATCATCGGGGAAGGGGGAAGGGAAGCCTAACTGAACTAGTTCGTTGATGCTTTACTTCCTCTCTTTGATTCCCTGGTGGAGCTATGCCAAGAGATTTTGGAACTTGATGGAGGCCTTGTTGCAACTCAAAATCTCATTGATTTTTGTAGCGATCAACTACCTGTTAGTAATCCTTGCCCTTGAAGTGCAGAGTTTGAAGCATCATAAAGTTTTTGAATCAAGAGCATTGATTTAGGGACCTTGGCGGACACTATGTTGGTGATGGTGGAAGTTGTGGTTTCCACATTAGAGCACAATCCCTGAGCATCATATATAAATCCAAGAGTGGGGAAAAAATCCATTGCCTTAGTGGCAATTTGGTCATAGCAGAAGCATATATCTCCTATACTTATGTTACAATTCCCCCCTTCTGGGATTATTGCCCGAATTTGCGGGTCAAGTCTTTGACCGCATCCTCAGATGATTTAAGCTTTGTTTGGAGGCTACCCCTTTCCACCTCGAAAACACATAACTTGTCTTGGATTGTCACCACCTTTGCATTGCTTAAATCAGCTAGCTCCTAGAGTGCTCCCTTTTCCTGTGTAAGCGAACTGACTGAGGCCTCAGATGTGGTGAGTTTATTTCTTTGAGAGTATTAGCCTCTACATGGGAAGCCAGGGCCTCTGTGATGAGGACCCCTTCAAATCCTTGTGGAGCTGGTCTATTTCTTTTCCTTTGGCCTTGATTTCAACCATATGGCTAGCCGCAGTGGCCTCCACCATTTGAAGGTTGGATTGCACCTTTTTTAGCTGATTGTTGAGCTTCAAGTAGTCTCAGAGTGACTACTGCCACCGTCTCATTCATTAATTCGACCTTATCTTGAGGCCAGAACTTAGAAAGGTCAACTGCAATGACTAATGAATAATTATCAGCCGCATCTGCTCAACAGTGGTTTGGCTGCTTGAGGAATGAGTCGGGTGATTGTTAAGGAGCTCTATTGATGGTCATACAATGACCACATCTGCTTCATTTCTCCTATTTCCATTTCTTTCTTCTTCTATTTTTCCCTTCTTTGATCTCAAATAACCTTGTATGACTAACTTGACTCAAAAAATCGGAGGAAGAAGGGACCATTCCTCCCGCGAATGGGAACCTAGGTGGTAGACCATAGGGAATAATAACTTGTGATTGAGGCATTGAAGTTACTAGGTCCAAGAAAGGGGATGTTACCATGCACGGGGGAAAAGGTTGGGATGGTGGAAAAATATTGTGGAAAAAAGGGAGCACCAGGTGGAGGGAGAGTTTGCGATGGGGTGATAGACAAGGGGATACTTCTAGAAGGGGAAAGTGGAGGTGGAAGGGGAGTGGGTTGAGGAGCCTCGGGAGGCGAGAGGGGTAGAGGAGAAATAAGAGCCGTGACTGACTTTAACTTCTCGCGTGCTAATCTTGAGGCCAATTCCTTCGCAATTTTCTCATCCAAAGGAATGGTCGCAGCAGTGGTGTGTCATAGCCTGGACTAGAAGATTGTGTTGCAAAATGGAAGGCGGAGGCGGAACAAAAAATTGTTGTTGTTGGGGACCAAAGGATTCTACGGTCGATTTTGTGGACCACTCTGAAATGATTGTGACCATATCCTTACTCTCCTCATTAGAAGCATGATCTGTATCCCAACATTCCTCCCACATCTCATCACTGGAGATGGCCTCAAAATTCAAGGTGGTCTGAAAATCTCCTGCCTATATTTCCAATAGGCTTCAATTTTCTTTGTGCTCCAATCTCTTTTCTTTAGGGCTGCTCGAGTCCCTTAGTCATGGTGAGAGTGGGGTCATATTTGTGCTTTACCTAGTGGAATGCCTCCCACTTGGGTCGGTATGTCTTTGAGCTCGACGAATATGTTGGGTGAATCTACCTTGGGGTTCCACCTTGCTTCAAAAATTCCCTTGGCTCGTGCTTGCAGGAGTTTGGGACCCTGTTAAGAACCAGAGTCGTGGCCATTGTCCCATCTGGGTCATACCTCCATGAGTCTCAAATTAAGGCAAACTCGTAGGAGGCCAACTTCTTTATAAGGCTATGATCCACCTTTCTCTTAAGCACAATGATTCCTCCCTTGCTCAAGGGGATATCAAAAAGTGCCTTTTTCTTTTGGCCTGAGCTAAACTCAACATCCATGAGTACTAGCTTTGCCTAACTATTTTTGATTCCCACCACCCGATGCGTGAGGACATTGGGAGCATAAAGGATTCTCCTTTGAAACCATGCAAGTGAATCATGGAATGTCCTCTAGTGAAGAAGTAATCACAAGGGTGCAGGGGGTTTGCTAGGATAGATTATAATGAGTCATTCATCCTATTATTGATCCCTTCAGGATCAATCTCGAGTAAGAGGGGATCCATAAAAGAATTAAAGAATTCATATACGTCTGATGATCGAGACAATATATGGGTCCATGTGGACACTGGAATGACCTTTTGAGGATCTACCTCCGCATCCCGAGAGTCAAGTCATGAATTGACTAAAATACTAGGCATTATGATAAAGAATGAGGTGGAATAGATAGGATGAATACCTAAAAGTTAAGGTCACTGAGAATTGTTTGAGTGTTTGCACATGAATCTCACATGACTTCAGCGAATTCAAAGAGATACATATGCTCCTTGGTGACAAACCTCATTCAAAACAAGGCTATCATCTATCAATCATCAATGCCTCTGTTTGAATCCTACCAAAAGATGAATGTCAACATGGAACATGCATCTTGAGAATCTGCTAGAAATGATTCAATGGGATGGGAAAACCCGTGGTCCCCGAACCACATGTATCTGCTTGTCTTAGCTCCTTGTTAAGGAATGAGGCTTTATTCTAGAACTAAACCTAGACAGCTTTGGAGTTTGTCCATATCATAGAAACTGGCCGTTGGGTCGTGAGTTAGAGCCAACATGTCCCTAATAGCTTGTGGTGTAATCACCACCATTAAGTTCCTTCCCTAAAAGGTGTGGGTTCTTGAATCAAAATAGACTGCACACATCTCGTATAAGTTACGGGCACGGTGCTAGAGACACCATGTATTGGGTGAGCGTTGTAATCCAAATTTTTATGGAGTCGAAAGATTCTAAATCTCACGGGTTAAGAAACCCGGTGAAGGCTTCCTCCTCGAGCTTTGGGTTTCTTATAGAGGACCAGTCAAAGACATCATAAGTGGGGTTGGAAACCATAGTAGGGTCACTGAACCAAGACCCTCCATCGGGAACTTCAATTTTGGTTACAAAGCATTAGGGGAATGGGTTGTCCTACATAAGATTTTTCTTGATGGTACAGAGTGGAGGCTGCCATGACATTTTTCTAAATTAGGAGAAAGCTAGAATTCTTTTAGCTCGACACTTAAAAATTATTCAGAGACTTTGACGTTTAAATGAGCTTTTGGATGCTCCTAATATCTTAAATAGCTACCCTCACTTTTAGGAGTAATGTATCGCATGTAAACAAGGTAACTTCTTACAATGGTCCCTTTCTAATTAATGACCTCAAGCATTGATTTCTATATTCTTTGAGAGATTTTGTATCAATTCAAAATCTTTTTCTCTCAAGTATTAATGTCATTGCTGGATCATTAATTTTGGAAAAAAATAAGAAGGTAAACTCCCTCCAAAATTCCAAAAAGAGGCAAGGGCATCTCGTAAAGGACACGTGTCCAAGACACTTATTAAAAGGGAAACAACATACAAAGCAAAGAACAAAGAAAAGAAAAATATACATATGATACAACCCTTTATAAAGGGATTCACATGAAAGGCTTCATGTGAATTCTATTTACCAGAATTTCTAAGGAGTCACCTTTCATTGTTTCAAGCTCAAATGCATTGTGTTGATTACATGCACTGATCCTGAAGGGTCCCATCTATAGTGGGTCAAATTTTCCATGATTCCCAGGCTTGGCGACTCTTGCGTCCCACTTTAGGGCTGTAGTTCCGACTTGGAAATTTGGTTATGACGTCTTCTGATCAAACCAAGTCTTAACCACTTGTTGGTGATTGATCATGGCCTCATGGTAGATTCACATTTCTCTTGGAGCTCTACTAGCTCAGCGAGTCTTACTTGCATCGCTCCATTATCCTCTATCTCAACCTGTTTCAATAGTTGTAATGTAGGGATCTCGAGGGAAATTGGCATTACGACACTTTTCCCATAAACTATTTCATACGAAGAAGTTTTTAGGATCTACTTTGGGGTGATCCGATCAACCCATAAGGCTGTTTTGATATGTTCATGCCATAATTTCTTATGCTCATGCCCCATTCACTTTATGAGTCTAATTAAGTTTTTTTGGTAGACTCCATGAGACCATTTCCCTATGGGTAATAATTGGAGGACATTTTTAGGTAGATCCTATGTTTTACCACAAAGTTAGATACCTTGGCTCCTACAAAGGCCTTAGCATTATCCAATATGACAGTGTGGGGGGGTGAAGCATGTAGTTATATCATGTAGGAGCCCTAGGATTACATTCTCAGTGGCCTCTTTAAGGGGATTGCCTCCACCCACCGGGTGAAGTAATCGGTTGTTGTGAGGATCCATTTATGGTCGACACTCAAAGTTGGATTAACCATCTGATGAATTCTAGACCCCATTGTGTGAAGGGTTCCTCAACTAGGATGGGGTTGAGAGGCAAGGTTGCATTTCTCTAGAAACTGGTGTAAACTTGGCAAACCCTGCATCTGTTTACCTCTGTTTGGCTATCGAGAAAACATGTTTGGTCAAAAGTATCCTACTTACAAGATTTTCATGGCTATGGTTTGGGTAGAAAAGTGGCCTCCCGAGCTCCCATGGTGTAATTCATGTAAGACTCTTTCAACCTCTTCATTTTCCAGGCATCTTAACATTATTCCATTAAAATTCCTTTTAAAAAGGAAATTGTCGATGATAGTGAAATAGGCCCTTTTTTACCTATATTATCTTCTCTTTTTTAAAGGAGAGATGGCTTGGATACCTTCCCGGTCTACATAAAATGCACCATGTCCGAGTCCTAGCTATTTAAATCACTTTCATGGAGATATAGTATCTCCTCATGTTCATCTTCAATTAGGGGCATGGAGTCCTGTGTTAAATATTGACACAGACCCCTACCCCTTACAAGCTTTGTGGGCTTTACCTCAATGTCATACTCAAGGATCTTAGTAATCCAATTTTCTCTTTTATCGGTTATCTCTCCCTCCATTATGTATTCTTTGATGCAAGAGTGAGCCACCATGACCTAGACTCTATTATGAGTGACAAGGTGTCAGAATTTCTTCAGGCCTTTAACTATGGCATAAGCTTTGTCTTTCTACAAAATTGTACCTTATTTCATAGTCATGGAGGGTTTTTGAAAAGAAGGCAATCGATGCTCCTCACCTTATGACTCTCCTTTCTGTGTCAGTACAGATGCCACGCTATTCTTTCCCCATATACATACATAATGAAATATTTTGAGAAATCTGGATTACGCAACACCGAGGTGGATGCAACAACTTCTTTTATCACCTCAAAGGCCAAGACCTTTAGTGGTCCACTTGAAATCAGGGGTTGTTGAGTGAGTGGAGCTTAATTACTTCAATTTAGGATGCAATGGAAACTTGCTGGAAAATACAGTAACCATCATTGGTTAGGGGAACCGACATCGGTCACCCATGACCAGGCATCGATCGAGTATGACCGCATCGGTCGAGCAAGAGGAGGAACCAATAAGCGGTTAGGTCTAACCGACATCGGTTACTGTGTGAGGATGTTTTAATTAACTATCGGGAGTTAGATCTATTTTTAGCATTAAATTATTTCTATTGATTGTAATTACATGGCTAAGTGCCCTAAGTCTATAAACGACTATATAAGCATAAATCTAGGGTTTAGAAGAGTGAGATTAACAAGAATTAGAAAGAACTTGCAAAAAGGTTGGTGAGAGAGAGAATTCTTGGTGATGAAGTAAAAGCTTGAGGAAAGAAAGTACTGTACATTTGAGAGGTGTGGAAGATTGTAAATCTTCATTGTATATCTTGTCAAAGCTTTGGATAATAGATTGACTTGTTTCTTGGTGGACGTAGCCCACATTGGGTGAACCACATTAAATTTGATGCTGATTTATGTCTCTTGGTTTGTATAATTCTTCTGGTAGAATATCCAATTTTATTTGCATGCATGCTTAGATCGATATATTATGCATGCACAACTGGTGTGCTAACCCCAACAATTGGTATCAGAGCTTTGTTTGAGGGTTTTGTGTGTTGATAGATTTTCTCACAGAGGGTTTTCTGATTGAGTGGGAGCTACAACAATGGTAGAAGAAAACAAATACAAGGTAGAGAAATTTGACGATTGAAATTATCACTTATGGAAGATGCAGATTGAGGATTATTTGTATTAAAGATATTTATATTTACCGTTGGATGAGAAGTCTAGACCTACAAAGATGACTGATGAAGAATGGAAGATTCTTGACAGAAAGGCTTTGGGATCTATAAGATTGAGCCTGACAAAGATCTCGTAGCTTCCAATATTATAGAAGTAGCTTCTACGGTAGAGTTAATGAAATCTATTGCTAATTTATATGAAAAACCTAGTGTTTCAAATAAATTTTATTTGATGAAGAAACTATTTAGTTCTAAGATGTATGAAGGTGGATCTTCATCTAGTTATTTAAATGATTTCCGATCTATTATAAATCGGTTAAAATCATTGCAATACCATTTGATGATGAAGTAAAAACAATTTTACTCTTATGTTCTTTGCACGATAGTTGGGATAACTTGGTAATAGTTGTTAGTAAAACAACATCTGCTAATAATGTTTTGAAGTTTGATGATGTGGTTAGTATAATCTTGAATGAAGAAATTCGTAGGAAGAGTACGGAGGAATCATCATCAGTAAATGCTTTGAATGTAGAAAGCGGGCGAGGCAAAAGGAGAGATCCAAAAGTAAGAGTAATGGAAAATCAAAGTCAAGGGATAACAGATCTAAATCCAAAAGTAAGGGAATTACTTGTTGGAAATGTGGAAAGAAAGGACATGCGAAGAAAGATTGTTTGTCAAAGGATAAAGAGAACCAACAACCAAACAAAGGTAAGGACATAAATCTTGCTACATCGTGAGGTAATGCAAGATGCTCTTATTGTTTCTTTAGATAATAGAATTGAATCATGGGTTTTAGATTTAGGAGCTTCTTTCCATGCAACTCCTAATAAGGGTTATTTTAGAAATTATGTCTAGGAAATTTTGGGCATGTTTATTTGGGTGATGATGAACCTTGCAGTATTACTGGTAAAGGGGAAGTTCATCTAAAATTATAGAATGGAAATACATGGGTATTGAAAGATGTGAGGCATGTGCCAAGCCTTAGGAGGAATCTTATTTCTGTATGGCAACTAGGTGAATCTAGTTGCATGGTTACTTTTATAGGAGACTCTTGGAAAGTCACCAAGGGTGCTTTTGTTGTGGCAAGAGGTAAGAAGGTAGGAATGTTATATTTATCTACCTGTATTACTAATTCCTTTTCTACATTATCTACTTTAGATTCAGATGCATGCATGTGGTATAACTAGTAAGGTCATATGATTCAAAAATGAATGTAGATCTTAAAGGCTAATGGTAAGTTATCGATTTGAAAGATTTGATCTTGATTTCGTGAGCATTGTATCTTTGGAAAGTAAAAGAGAGTGATATTTCTCAATGTTGGGGAACTAAGAAGGAGCATAAATTAGATCTTGTACACTCATATGTGTGGGGACCAGCTCGGTAGCTTCTCATGGAGGATCCCAATATTATGTTACTTTCATTGATGATGCTACAAGAAAGGTACGGGTTCATTGTATTAAATGTAAATATGATATTTTTGAGACTTTTAAAAGATGGAAAGCCCTTGTTGAGAATGAATCAAATTCTAAGTTAAAGAGCCTTAGATCCGATAATGGTGTTGAATATTGTAGCAAGAATTTCAATGATTATTGTTCGATGAATGGAATTCGTAGAGAAATATGGTTCGAGAGAACACCACAGGAGAATGGTGTTGTAGAAAGAATGAACAGGACAATCATGGAACATGCTAGAAGTATGAGGATACATTCTAGATTTCCCTTATAGTTTTAGGTAGAATAAACCGTGGGCCTTCAAGTTCACTAGATGGAGGAATACAAGAGGAAGCTTGGATTGGAAAAGAGGTAGATCTTTCTTTTCTTAAATTTTTTGGTTCAGAAGCTTTTGTGCATGTTGATAAGGAAAATAGAAAAAAGTTGGATGAAAAATCCAAGAGATGCACTTTCATTGGTTATGGATCTGGTGATTTCGGTTTCCATTTTTGGGATTTAGAGAATTCTGAAATTATTAGGAGTCGTGATGTTGAATGGAATGAAAAGAGAATGTACATGGATCAAATTTTGGTACCCAAGGATGAACCAGTTGAGAATTTTGTGAATGAAAATGAACTCTTGGATTTAAAAGAATTACCGACAGGGTTACATAGTAACCGGTGTTGGTTGACCTTTAATGACGACATCGATAAAAAGAACCGGTATCGGTTATAGAAAATATAAACTGGCCTTGGTTAGCGTAGCCGACGTCTGTTAGAGTTAACTAGTGTCGGTCCATCGATAGATTTGGATAGGAATGTCCAGAGGTCCAGATTGAGCCTCCGGTACCCCAAACTCCTATGAGAAGGTCACAAAGGGTAAGTAAACCTCTAGAAAGATTTACACCTTCTCTATTTTATTTATTATTGACTGATAATGGTGAACCAGAGAGCTTTGAAGAAGCAATGCATGATAAGACTCACGTCCAGTGGGAACATGGCATGGATGAGGAGATGAACTCCTTGGAATAGAACCAGACTTGGGATTTAGTTAAGTTTCCAGCAGGTAAGAGAACATTACAGAACAAGTGGGTTTATAGGATTAAGGAAGAAGAGGGTGGACAGAAAAGATACAAGGCAAGGCTTGTAGTAAAGGGATTTACATAGAAATCGGTATTAAATTTCGTGAAATATCTCCTATTGTTAAGATGACTTCTATTCGTATTGTATTGAGCTTAGTTATAGTAGAGGATTTGCATTTAGAGCAACTAGATGTGTAGATGACTTTCCTTCATGGTGATTTGGATGAAGAGATTTATATGCAATGACCGCTTGGGTATGAAGGAAAGGGTAAGGAGAAATTAGTGTGCGGGTTGAAAAAGAGTCTACATGGGCTCAAACAAGCTCCAAGGAAATGGTACATGAGGTTTGATAGTTTTATGCATGAGCATGGTTACTTGAGATGTGAATATAACCATTTTGTTTATTTCAAGAAGCTTGAAAATGAGAGCTATATTATTTTGTTATTGTATGTGAATGCTATGCTTATTGTAGGATCTAGTGTGCATGACATTGGTGAGCTTAAGAGAAAGCTAGCTCACACATTTGTTATGAAGGATTTAGGAGCTACAAAAAGAATCCTTGACATGCAAATACATAGAGACAAGAAAAACAAGAAATTGTATTTGTTTAAGGAGGATTATATCTACAAGGTGTTAGAAAGGTTCAATATGCAATTCAAAGTGACATATATCGTGTGAGTTAGAGTGCAATTCATTTGGCAAAGAACTCAGCATTTCATTCGAGAATATAACACATTCAGTTGAGGTATCACTTCATACGGCAGGTATTGGAGGCTGGACAGTTGAATCTGGAAAAGATTCATATGAGCAAGAACCCTGCGGATATGCTAACGAAGCCATTAGCAAAGGAGAAGTTGGTGCTACACTCTACTTCTGTTGGTCTTCAAGTTTGAGACTTGAAGAGGAAGAAACAAAGCTAAGGAAGGATCCTAGAATGATGTTGTACAGGTATGGTGCAGTAATTAATCTCTAAGTGGGAGATTTTTGAGTTGTGGAGCTCAATTACTTTAATTTAACATGTAATGGAAACTTGTTAGAAAATATAGTAACCGTGATCGGTTAGGGGGGAGCGCATCGGTCACCCAGGACCGGCATCGGTCAAGCAAGGGAAGAATTGGTAGCGGTTAGGTCTAACCGAGGCATCATTACCTATGTGAAGATGTTTTAATTAACTCTCGGGAATTAGATCTATTTTTAGCATTAAAGTATTTCTATTGATTGTAATTATATGGCTAAGTTCCCTAAGTCTATAAATGACTATATAAGCATAAAGCCAAGGTTTAGAAGAGAGAGATTAAGAATAATTAGAAAGAACTTACAAAAAGGTTGGTGAGAGAGAGAATTCTTGGTGATGAAGCAAAAGCTTGAGGAAAAAAGTACTTGTACATCTAAGAGGTGTGGAAGATTGTAAATATTCATTGTATATCTTGTGAAAGCTTTGGATAATAGATTGTCTTGTTTCTTGGTGGACGTATCCTACACTGGGTAAACCACGTTAAATCTGATGTTGATTTATGTCTCTTGGTTTGTATAATTCTTCTCGTAGAATATCTACTTTTATTTGCATGTATGCTTAGATCGATATATTGTCTGTATAACCAGTGTGCTCACCCCATGAGGGCTCTTTTTAGCATGAGGGTGATCGAGTGGATTGTCCCGGTAAAGTATGAAATGAACTTGCTGACAAAGTTGATCTTTCCTAGGAAAGATTGGACCACTTTCTTATTGATGATAAGGGTAGCTCTAGGATGGCCTTTATTCTCTCGGGATCAATGGAGATTCCTTCTTTTGACACGATATGTCCCAAGAGTTTACCTTGAGGCACTTTGAAGACACATTTCTTTGGGTTCAGAGAGATTCCAAACTCTTGGCATTTTTTGAACACAACCTCCAAGGCGTTAAAGTGCTCCTCTATTGTTTTGGTGAACACCGTGAGATCATCGAGATATATAAGGATCACTTTGTTTATTAATGATCCAAATGTGGAATCCATGGCCCTTTGAAAGGTAGCCCCAATGTTTGTGAGTCCAAAAGGCATTTTTGCGTAAGTAAAATTTCCCCATTTTGTTGTGAACGTCATCTTGTGTTGATCCCTTTCTACGAACCATAATTGATTATAGCTCGAAAAACCATCCATTAGAGAAAAAATCTCTAAGCTTTGTGATTATCTCATTATATCTCGCTCCATAGAGGGTAAAGGGTAGTGATCCTTCAGGGAGGCTCTATTTAGGTCTTTGAAATTTACACAGAGTCGAATCTCTCTATTCTTTTTCCTTACCGAAACCAGATTGGAGACCCATATTGTGTGTTCAATAGGAAAGATTATGGGCTTCTAGGAGATTTCTCAATTCCTCGGCCATAAGGGATTAAATTTTAGGATTCACAGGCCTTTGCTTTTGGTGCACAGGCTTAGTCCCTTCTTTGAGCTCAATGGTGTGTTGGATGATATCCTTATTGTAGCCATATAATTCATTGTAAGTCTAAGCCATCACCTTATCATACTTATGGCATAAAGCCATGAGTCTCTCTCTTTCCTTTTGGGTCACCAATATTTTGACCTTTAGTCTTCTTTCTTTAGTCACTTCTAATTCGACATAGTCCTCTTTTACTACTACAAACTTCCTTATTTCAGAACTGGCATCATTTGAGTCAAAAAGACTCTCCAGGGTTATTAACCCTTTTGAAAGTTTGTTTGTTTTTAACTGGATAATCTGATCTCCGTATGCTTCCTTGATCTTAGGCTAGAGCTGGTTTGCAAATTGATCAGACTGCTGAAGGAAGTGTATAATCGATTGGTTGCTATTGAAGACCTACCAATGATCAAAGTTTTTAGGGATAGAGGGACAAATGATCAACTTTATGGTGTTCTCATTTGCTATTAAATCTTGAATTGGGTCAAACTGCAACCCTATCAGGGCCATCCTATCAACTTTTGTATTCTACTCTCGAGGAATAACCTTGATGTTGAAAGCTTCAAAATCATCTATGAGATCCCATACCTGATGCCGATAGGATCTCATCCTAGGATTCTTTGTGGTGGAAGTGTTTCTCACTTGTGTTACTACCAACTCTGAGTCACTAAAGACTCTTAGTTGTTTGATGCCTTCTTTTTCGAGGCCATGGTCAAGCCATGCACCAAGGCCTCGTATTCCGCCTCATTATTAGTACAAGAAAATTGGAAATGGAATGACTAGAGTATCTTTCTCCCACTCGGGATAATAAGCACACTCCGGCTCTTGATCCATTCTTGCTTTTGGCCCCATCGAAATGTAGGGTCTAGATTTGGGAATATTTGGGGTGATTCCCCTTCTTTATGTTGTATCCTTTTCTACCTTAGGGATCTCATAATCTTCATCGAAAATGATGTAAGTGCCTAAACCAGTGGAATCAAAATTCCCAAAAGGATCACCTGGAGGGAGGTTGGCTAAATGACCACTGCATTGGGGTCTTCATCTTCCAGTGTATAATTATTCCTCTTTAGTGATCATAGCACGAGAAGCTTGAAGCTTGAATCCGCCGGCCGATTATATGTTCCTTGGTGAGGGGCTCTGACAAGACCTTCATTTTAGACCCGTATTTGGTTTGCGAATCGATGAGACCAATCAAGAGACATATAGCCTCTAATCTTAGCTGTAAAATCACGAGAGAGGCAAAGGTTGAAGACTGGTGGGACATCGATTATCATAATATCCTATGGGACAGTTATATTTGGGCAAGAATAGAGCTGTAATGGGAGTCCCTTGATAGCCCCAATGGTTTGAACAAACTTCCCATCTAGTTGCATGACTCCTTTCCTTAAGGGATCATATTTAATGCCCATGGTGTCTAAAATCACCTTGGGCATTCTTTGTAAGATACTAGTGCCAGAGTCTATCATAAAATTATGTAGTAATTTCTTACCTATGATAAGAGTCATGAAGAAGGGTTGGGCCTTGGTTTACTCACCTCTCCCTTTTGATTCAATAGTACTACCTCTGTTGAGACTCGGTGACTTTTATCCATTCCTTCTCCTTTCTAGAGGTGGTTGGATCTTCGTTTGGTTTGAGTACTTCTTGGAAAATCCTTTTGCCTTGGAATGCTCAGGAGATCCCACAAGGATGCATTAGCTGGTGCTTTTTGAGTTGTTGGACCATGTTAATTGGTCCAAGTGGTAATAATTTAGATGATGACTAGTGTTTTGTTCCCTCACTGGTGGGGTGGGAGACATCTTGATTTTGAACAATTCTTCTTGGAGCAACTCCTTCTTTTACGATGATAGGCGGTGACATGGCTATAATGGCTGGAGGATCTTTCTGCATTTGGCCAGTCATACTTGGGATCAGAGCGTCAACCTCTATGATCCTTTTCTTAAAGTGAGTGTTATAATTAAACTAAACTGGCTTTGAAACAAATACCTCATTTATAAATATGGATTCTTATCCTCTTATCCAAGAGAAAAGACCATGCTTTGGTGTGATATTCACCTCTGTTCCAGGGACATCCCTTAAATTTGTATGACAAGAGCAGCATTATAGACTCATGTAGAGTGATACGGTCCTAGATTTGTCCACCTCATAGCCTTCCCTTAATCGTTGTTCAACCACCTTTTGTTGTAAGTTCCCTTGGGGGCAGTCTCTTGGCATGTGGGAGTCATTATAGGGGAAGCACCATGCATTAGGGTCTTCAACCAAATGATTTTGGCTAGGTACCATCTCTCTTCCGCTATTAGGTGGAATAGTCTAGAGTGGCATTAGTATGGGTACTAGCTGGTTAGATGAATGCACAGCTATGGTCTTTGGGTATTTTGGTATTGAGAGGAATAGGCGGGCTTGCTACCTTGATAATTTTGATAATTTTTTCTTGGATAAGCGACTTGATTCCTTTTAAGATTTACTATCTCGTTAGAAAAGTTTCTTAAAATATTTTTCATTTCCTCCATTTCAAGAGAAGAAGATGATGATGCGATAGTGGGAGTTGGAGCCAAATGAGAAGATGGGTAGTTATACAAGGATGTAGGGGCTTGAATAGGGCTTAGTTCCTATGCTTGTGGAAGGGGGCTATCTCAGGGTACATTCGTAAAGGGGTTATGGGAGGAAGTTTCCCGACGTCTATTAAATTATTCTCAGCTTGGACAACAATGTTATAGGATTGCGGTAAGGAATCTCCTCCCAATGATTGAATCATTATAGAAATATCTAAGTTTAGAGATTTTAAATAAAAAATAATAGCCATACCTATGGGTGGCCTTTCCAGGACCAGAATCCTTTTCCAAGTCTTATGGAACTTGGTGTTGAAATCTGTCATTAGCTCTTATGGGCCCTTCTTGATGTTGATAAGTTGTTGCAGGAGCGATGATCTGTCTCCCTTTTCACTGAATCTTGCTACCAACACATCTCCTAACTGGTCCTAAGTGCTGATAGTATTAGGAGTTAAGGATCGGTACCAATCCAAAGCCTTCCCTTTGAAGGAAGTGGCTAACAACCATAAGGTGACATCTTGCTCCCTGATATAATGTACATCACATATTTTTGCTACGTCTTAGAGATGTTCCTCTGGAGTTTTGAAATCTTCTCCACTAAATTTTGGCAACACCTTTAGCACATTAGCTGGGATAGGATTCCACACCACCGGGGAGTGGGTAAAATGATCGGACTCCCCTGGTTCCATGAAATGAACTACCTCGGAGGTTGAGCCTGAAGATGAGCCATAAAAATAGGTATGAGGGTTCTAGTTGACTGTGTGAAGGGCCTACCTATGGAGGTGTTGAGAGAGTCTAGTTTGGAGGAGACGGAGATCTCTAGATCTGTCTACCTCTTTTGTTGTGAGGTGGAGATAACTGCAAGTAGTCAAAGACACCTTCCTCCCTTGTTCTCACCCTCATTTGCATTTGTTTACAAATTAGAGAAAACCAACTAAATACTTCTAGAATCAGTAGATATCTGATGATGGAATAATCAGGGCGATTGTGGGTTCGAGTCCCACCGGTGTTCCAGAAAATTGTTGACAATTATCTTTGTGGATGAACCGTCAGAGTCGTTGGATACCTTAGGTTAGTGGGACATGCACCCTAAGGTAACCTCCATATTTTAAAGAAGTGGCTCTTCTCTAGTGTGGGATAGGGTTAGGAGAAAGCTTTAAAATAAACGTAAAACTAACTAAGGTGATGCGCTAAAATAGATCCTAAAGAGATAGAGAGATACCCAAGGAGATTATCTAAAATAGTTTGAAGAGCATTATAACATGATCCACCTATTTTAGAAATACCTTAGATTCATCGTAGTCGAGGAGATGAAACACATGACAAACACGAGATAATAGATAAGTAAAAAAACTAAGGACGCATGATACGATATATTTCTTAAATTATCTAGAACTAATTAGCGGAAAAGAAAGACTTAGAACATGAAATCCAAAGTGCATAGAACGAGGACTCTTGTTTATAGAGAAACTAATACATAAGGCTGAAGTGGCACATATTACAATTCCCTTGTACAAAAGAGTCTTGCTAAGGCTAGCTATTATAAAAATTGAACATTCAATCTACTTTGCAAACTATCGTTTTTCTTCAAAAGCTCCCCTTTTCTTCCTAGATCGGACATTCTTTTACGGATGTTCGTGGATCTTACTTCAACATCTGGAATCGGATCTTTTCTTGCAGCCTTCAATTCTCTTACATGATCTTTTCCTTCTAGATCACTATCTCAAATACCTATTGAGATATTTGTGTTTGTCATTAATTCTCCAAACTAGCCCTCTTTGAGTCGGTGATGATATTTTCTAGCCACGTGGAGGCGGGTGCTCTTTTGAGAGTCTTTCCTAGGACTTGGTTCTCTAATTTGTGCCTGAGAGACACGTGGTGGGTGCACGCTAGTTTGGGAGTCTTCCTCTTTTTCTTTATTTAAAAGTGCACCTAGGTGACATGTGGACACCTTCTGCATTCACTTTATACTTATTCGATTTCAAGCTTGAGCGGACAAAAGAAACAAGGTCCGAGGCAACAAAAGATGGTGATCAAAAGAGTTTTATGCAAAAATAACTCTACAGAAGAGCTGAGAAGAGCTAGGGATAGTTTAGTAGACCACTTAGGAGGAGATAATAAATGTACAAGTGACACTTCTGGACCCTTAGTGTGCTTTCGGTAGGTAAATAAGAGGGTAATGAATGTAATGATCATAAAGTTCTCACGAAGAAGGAAGAACCTATACATAAGGAATATGTTATGAGCAGAGCAATGGTGCCCATATTCAAGGTCACAAGTAGGAAAGTGATGGTAAACCTCATAATTCTAGATCATTATGATGAAAGATGGAAGAGGTTAATGATTGATGGATGACCACTAGGATGGCCGAGTTCATGATGGTAGATATGCTAACGATAGAATGGTCATAAGTATAATGCATTAATGGGTCCTATTTCCGGTTTACCATCAAGGAAGCCAAATGATAGTATCTAGACCCATACTTATGCGTGATAATATAAGGTCCAATCTAGTTGGGAGAAAACTTGGCACATTAAATCCCTTCTAGATTAGTGATGTCTTGATTTCTTTAAGGACACAATCACCGTCATTAAAGTCGCACTATTTTAGGTGTTTGAGAGTGGATGAGATAAGATTAGAACTTGTGGAAGCTTAGATGGGGTGAGATAGATAAGAGGGGGTAAAATATTATGCACTATCTTACGAATATCAAGGAAACATGCGTCTATGGTGAGACGAAGATGGACACAAAAATTGGGCATAGGATGAGGTATGGTGCCCCAAGAGGGGAAAAACAATAGTCACAAAGGTGGAATTTATAACGAGATATAATAATATAGATGTGGATTGGATAAGATTAAGTAACAAACTATATGAAGTATAATTGAATTTGGACTATATTAGGTGAGATTAGATGAGACAACGTGGGGATCAAGAGGAAGAGGACTAGCCTGATAATAGAATGTGTTGGTACCCAAATAAGTCTCCCTAGTTTTGGCTATTTTTGGATTATTAAGTAGATTTGTTTGAAAAAGATGGATTAGTATGGGGCTAATTTTCATAAGCTGATTGGGTAATGTGAAAATGGGATCTCGGGTATGCTTGGTAAGAACACAAGGGTGATAAATTTATTTTACCCCAGAGCCCGAAAGCTTGATATCTCCGGAGATGGTTTAGGGGCAGCCTTTCCCAGTTCCTGAGACGATGCCTTTGATTGGTCACTCTGAATAAGTTACACTTTGGGGTCCAGGATTTCTTGTGAAAATATTTTTCTGGACTCGGCATATTCATATGAAATCGATAACAAATGAAGCCTTGACGATGCACAACTTGTAAGGATGAGCAGAGTAGTTATGACCTTTTTTTGTCCCATGATATGTGCAGTTAAGTGTGATATATTAACACCGAAATGGTAATTAAAATATTTGATTTGTAGGTGTTCTTATCGATCAAGAAGAGAAAATAGAAAATGTAAGAGGATGTATGAATGAATGATAGTCACACATGCATAGAAGGAAAGTTTGAGGAAAATTCTATAGTAACAAAATGGGGATTCTATTTATGGGTCCCCAAACCTTCGTTATATAATATTTTTGAACAAAATAATTCAAATAAATGCATATTGTAGGTGCATTTGTATGGTGGTATTAGGTTTAGGTCTCCATCCCATTAGGCATGCACGGAATGCCTTTCAGAAGCTAGTCTCAACGCCTAATGAAGTCTTCATGGGTCTCAACATCGAACAAAAATTGAATGGCCCTTGTTAGGCCCTTGGACATCCCCTTTTCATGCGGTCAACAATGATCATTCTCAGCCCATTCAGGATGTCCACCAACTCCCTCATCTGCTCAGGTGTGTTTTCCCATTTTGGCAAAGTGAGTCCACTTTGGTAATTTTATTTGGGAGGCTAGCCTCTCGGTTGAGCAAGCAAGCCTCGGGAGTGGGCGTGACTCCACCCGATGAACTACTATGGAGGGAATGAACCTTCTTAGAATAGACAATCTGTAGCTAACCACGGCTTGAACCTCTTCCATGGTAGACTCCAAAACAACTAACCACTCCTTCAAAATGCTAGCATGACCGCCGATGATGGGTCTTTATCGTTGTTCCCTAGGTGTTGAGTAGAAAATTGGAGCGTTGTTTCCAGAAGGGAGTGAGCATAATAGTCCTTCATCATGTGCCAATGATTATCGTGAACACGAGGGTAGTGATGAGACCAATGATTTCTCAAGGGCTTAGAATTTAACTGGAACTCTGGATGCACCAAGTAAAAATGCAGAGTTTGGAAAATGGAGAAAGAGGGACACATTTTGGCTAGGTGATTTATAAAGGATAAAACTAGGGCAGGCTGATTAAGGCGATTGGGGATTTTCCTAACATTTGGAACATTGAAAACCTAGTGGATTAGGGCCTCATTAGGCCCATCAAGATGAAAAAAAAGGCCAATATGGGCTAGTTCCTCCCCGAGGGATTTGCACTCGAAAAAGATGAAGCCATTGTAGACACCAAATTTGGGTCTTACGACACCATGTACCCCGTATCTCATCTCACAACCTAACCCTACCTCACCACCTAAGCCTTACACACTAAATTATTTATTAATTACCTTATAATTAATAAATCCACATCTCAATCTGCCACCTCACCTCGCCACCTCACTATGACCTAGCCCTAACCCTAAACTAACCTAATTAAGACCTATGAATTGGTCCGGACCCACACCCATTACTCATCACCCTCACCCACATCAAAACGAACCTAATAATGACTTGACCAAGCCCACAACCTACCCCTCGGGAGAAAGGAGGGGAAAGTTGGCTATTTTACTAAAAATAGCCAACTTTGACCTAACCAACATCAGATCCCTACACGGGGCGTCGGTTAGGTAACCACCATCGGTTCCCCGTAAATGACCTCCCCAACCAAAATGGAGGATCCAAATCCATTGGCAAAGCGAGAGACAAGTGAGAAGGAGAGAGGAGTTTTGCGAGGAGGAGCATCAAGCCCAAAACTGGAATGGAGCAACTAGAGCATTGTCACACTCATCCCAACCTTGGTAGAGTCGGAGGATAGCTTCATCGAGATCACTTCCGATTGCTAGATCATCCCAACCGAGCCTTGCCCTCACCACCGCATTCTTTGGACTGCATCCACATCGAAACTAGTAAGTAGTCTCTTTTATCACCTTGTATGCTTCTGACACTATTTCGTGAACTTTTAATTCATAGGGATTATAAGCACACTCCTAGATCTACTACCCTAGCAATAACTCCGCACCTAACCTTCAGGTCATCCATCTCTATATTGCCTCAAAGAACAACTCTCTCTCATTCTCTCGAGTCTTCTCTATCACCCTACTACTCCTCTCAACCATCCACCAACCTTCCAAACCTCATAATCACCTTACACCAATCTCCATTTAAAAATCCCTAAATCACGCCCTACCGATATTGGTTATTTCCTACCGGTACCGGTTTTATAACCGCGATCGGTTATCCAGTGACCGGCATCGGTCACTGTGACTTCTACCAAAACCAATATTTCACCTATTCACCTAAAAACAATCTCATATCTAGCTTTGGTCTATCCACTCGTAACTTGATCTCGAACATATCAACAACCAAAGGAATGAGCAGACAAACAACATGGCATTCTATTATTAGTAGTTTAATCTCTATTGCTTTTAGTAACGAGATGCCTAAATCGTGAATTTGCAATAGCTTCTTTATTATCATTTACATCAATTTGTAATGAAAGGGAACTAACCACCTTCGAAAGGAAGTCTAATATTTCCTGGGCCCAGGCGAGTTCCTCTCTATTGTCTAACTAAAATCTGCTGGTCTTGCATTCTTATTTATAGGTAGTCCTTCCTATACAACAAGGAGCTCTTCAAAATCAGTCCGATCTCTCTCTGGTGCACGCGCACCTTCCCAACACTCAACATGTATTCCTCCTAACCCTAACCCTTATCTATTTCTCAAGAGAATGAAGGGATAAAATTAACTCTATTCTGGAACTAAATTCTGTGCAAAACAACCATTACAAGGAGTTTTGAAATAAAAAGGAAGGTGGCTCTGAGAAATATTACAAAATTTTTAAATTGGATAGGTGATGAAGGGATGGAGTTGATGGACTTAAATAGGCATGGTGGCGGAAAGAAAAAAATCATTATGTTATTAATGCCATATCAATTTTCAATTTCTTAGTACGTGTGAAATGTAAATGAAAATAATATTATTTATGAGGAGTGTGTCATCAAAAAGAATTAACTACCCACAAAATTCGAGAATGTCTCATCACATTAACTTTTTTGCCACATCATGATTTTACACATGTGGAAAATTTTAGTGTTAAATGTGATATGACTTGGAAAATATCTACCTATGTCATCAAATGACGTACACATGATACAATGGCATTTGGCGAAACAGGTGGCCATTTGATGATAATAGTTTATGTTTTCATGGCATCCCAAGGTAGTTAAAAAACAATGACAATTAGTCTAGATATATGAGGAATATGCTCTAAAACCTAAGAAGATAAGATGATTTTTTGATATATGTAGAGAGAGGGGGTTTTTAAAAGAGGAGGAGAAGGGATTTTTCTCTGCAGGGGGAATAAAAATTGGCGGGAAGGTCCTGGAGGGAGGAAAATTTCGGTGAGAGTTTGCAGTGGCATAGAGAACCATGAATGGGAACTTGTCATGATGAAGGTTTTCTCTATGCAAACCAGTTAGCAGAATTTTGTTAAGATGATTGCATATTGTATAGTCATTAAAATACTTTGAGAGAATTAATACATGTTTCCCTTGTCTTTTCCTATGTTTAATGGTTGTGTCTGATGAATGTATTTGGAATCATGATATTTTATTTTCTTTCTTTGTCTCAAAGTGATGTTGGGTGGGAATGAAGTGTATTTTGCTTTAAAATTATTTGTGGGTCATGACTGTGCTCAAAATTTAACATATCTTACGCTCACTCATATCTCGTCTAGGAAAGGTGTAAGCATTTGTTGTTTTCTAGGGGTACCTAAAACTCTTTTTTTTTTAGACCTATAAAAAATATCCTCTGAATTGAGTAGAATTTGGGGTATAATTGGTAATTTCTTGGGGGTCCCTTGATCTAGACCATTTGAGCATGATTTCACATATTGTGATCTTGCCTTAGGTGTACTGAGTTGGATTGTAAGGAGTTTAAAAATTGATTTTCCCAGAGCTTTCCTTGCATGTAATTGTTCATTGGATTCACCAACTTTCTTCGCTTACATCCACATTGAGATGTAGACAAACCTCCTAGTTGAGCCTTTTTTCTCATGTTTTTCATCATTTTTTCCCTCTTGGCTCTTCCCCCTTCCATTTATTTTCCTCGCTGTAGGATCTCCCCTCACCCCCATTTAAAACTAATATAACTCTGTAATAAAAACCATGACCCATTTGGTGGGCTTAAGAGTACTTTGATCATATTAGACTGACCAACCCCCCCAAGAACACATTATAAGCTTGACATAACTATATTGTTCTTATATCTAACTTGAAGTCCCTTGTTGTTAACTTGATCATCACTTTTGGGACATAGAATTTTGGTCGACTTTCACTTTCCCTCCACGGTCTCGCATCGGTCCTCGGGTGTTTGTAGTGTTTTGTGACCACTCCATCGAGTGAGTGTTACATCTAGTGGCTACACTTGACCTTGATTTTCCCTACTTGGTGTTTCCAGTAGTACCGATCCAACTCTTGCGCCCCTAACCTCCATACTTTCATGACCACACTCTCGGTCCTCTCACCCTGACTTAGGCATAGTCAAAAGTAGCGGGGACCATAACCACCACACCCTTTTTTTTGGGTGCCTCCCCATCACCTCCCTTCGGGAAGGGTGGGTAGGTGACCGGAGGGAGAGACCACCCCAAATACAAAATGATGAAAACTCATGGGTCTCCCTCATTGCCTTGCCTCTCCACCTCGAGACCCTCTCCCCTCGGGGGTGAATTTTCGAGGAGCCAACACCTTTCTTTTGCCATTTCTGGGAACGATAATGTTCTAGTTCGCATTTAGGTTTTTGATCTGACATTATTTTGTTAAGTCTCATGATGTTTGAAATGTGCATTGATTCATGATTTTTTTTTGTGATGTCATGTGGTTCATTTTTCTAGAGGTTTTACTCTAGTGGCGACTCCATTGTCCTTTTGGTTATAGTAGACCAGTGGTATTTTCGTATTGAAAGATTTGATTGAATATATTTTTGTTTCAGTTTTGTGTGGTGATTGCCAATGTGCCATCTTATTTCTACATGGTGATGGTGTGTTTATAAGAATCAGTTTCTTGTGAAATGTCCCATGGGTATTTATGAGGGTGATAAGGGTTTTCATCCTTTTAAAGCTCCTTTTAGGCCATGTTCATTCAAGCCTTTGAATTTTGAGAAAATATATGGATACCCTCATCAGATCCCACCTGGGATCAGGTTCAAACTACCCATATTTCAAGGATATTGTAATACCCCTTGTGGAGCAACACCTTGCCATATTTGAGGGAGTGATGCATGAATACCAGGTGAGATATGAGGATATTTTTATGAGGTTATTTGTGAAAAACATTGCAAGGAGATGTTAGGACTAGTTTAATTCTCTACCTCAGAGTTCTATTCATTCATGGGTAGAAATGGTGGCCTTATTTATTGAGTATTTCAGTGATGATCATGCTTTGTTATTTCATGAATGAATGTGATGAAAATTCCTATATCTAGATGAAGGAAGAAGGTTCATGAGTTTCAGGAGTGAAGAAAACAATATGGCAGGACAGAGTGCCAATTATTGAGATGTTGATGGATGATTGTATTAGTCATGATGATCAGATTGATTATGCTTGTGTCTGAGTGTAACGAGTGCTTTTGCCCCATACTCCTTGTGTTGGAGACAATGTGCCTGACCTGACAAAAAAGACTAAGAAATGAGGAAAAGGATCTATTACATGGATCCTTGAAGAAGTATGGCATGATGTCTTCTACTAACCTCATACTTTCCCATATACAACTAGTGAGTTTTGGGATATTCTCTCTAGGGTATGCAGGAGTTAACTAGAGATCTAGATGCATTTGTTTTAGATATGTAAGTGGCATTTATTTTGATTGTGATATTTTCTGATGATGAATGGAATGATTTCCAAATACAATGGAGTTTTCCCCTCGATGGAAGACAAATGCATGTTGCTTGATATAATAGTAAAACATGAGAGACATCTCGACTACTACATGAGTTGCCAAATGGCCAGCCTAGAGGGTCTGAGTGATGATAA
Source organism: Taxus wallichiana var. yunnanensis (assembly GCA_018340775.1). Taxonomy (NCBI): domain Eukaryota; kingdom Viridiplantae; phylum Streptophyta; class Pinopsida; order Cupressales; family Taxaceae; genus Taxus; species Taxus wallichiana. The sequence goes on along the minus strand of CM031234.1, from coordinate 732,060,255 downwards.
GTTGGATTTCCTCGCACTATTCTGAGGATGTTGTCATGACCTTGATTAAAAAGGAGAGTCACTTTACACAACAATGATATGGTATCATTCAATGAAGGCCATAAGGTTAGTAATTTGCTTTTAATCATAGAGGATGTTGATATTGAGGTGTCTGAAGGGTTTAGTACCAACCCCCCACATGTTGGGATAAGTGCAATAGAGACAAGAATATTTTCTTCAATGGTAGGTATGGAAGATGCATATATGTTTGTGTGTTTGATCATTACATGGACATATATGTCAGTTTAGAAAGAGTTGGATGGCTGGAGACTTGTCTACTTTGAGAGAAGGAGAATTTCATTGAACACCTTGGGAACACATGTAGATCATTGATTTGATGTATTTTATGGTGTGTTGTGGAGAGATGGTTATGTATGACCAAGGAATCCCTGGAGGGTAGAGAATACTTGTGAATTTGAATGAGGACTTAGGTTCTTTCCTGCATAATGAGGGGTTCTTAGATGATGACCATCAGTTATTGATTGGTGTTTCAGTTGAAGGGATCTTGATCATTACTTTTGAAGGATGGTATGGTAACTTATGTGTGTGGATGAGACACAGGTGTATTGTATGGGATCATGGTGGATTGTGATAGATTTTTTGTTGGGTCCTTAGACCCCGTGGCTCACTTGTACAATGTATAGTGGTTTGCTTTATTTTATGGTGGTTTTTTTGTTTTTTTTTTTTGTTTAATTCTCTCTTATTGTGACTTACAGTTTTGGAAATTATCTGTTGAATTTGTTTCCCAATGGATAGGTGACTGATCTTTTGATTTTGGTATTCTTTGGACACCCACAGGGGGAGTCCATCCTCAGTAGGAGCCGATGTTGTACCCAAATAAGTCTACCTTATTTTTGGATATTTTTTGATTATTAAGTAGATTTTTTTGAAAAAGATGGATCAGTATGGGGATAATTTTCATAAGCTGATTGGGTAATGTGAAACTGGGATCTTGGGTATGCTTGGTAAGAATGCAAGGGTAATAACTGTATTTTACCCCAGAGCCCGAAAGCTTGATATCTCCAGAGATGGTTTAGGGGGTAGCCTTTCCCCTCGGTTCCCAAGACGATGCCTTTGATTGGTCACTTTGAATAAGTTACACTTTGGGGTCTAGTTCACTTGTGTAAAATATTTTGTCCCAGACTCTAGCCTATTCACATGAAATCAATAAGAAATGAAGCCTTGATGGTGCACAACTTATAAGGATGAGTAGAGTAGTTATGACCTTTTTCTTTTTCCCATGATATGAGTAGTTAAGCGTGATATATTTGAAATATGAAATGGTAATTAAAATATCTACTTTGAAGGTGTTCTTATTGATCAAAAGAGAAAATAGAAAAAGTGTAAGAGGATGTATGAATGAATGATAGTCACACATGCACAAAGGAAAGTTTGAGGCAAAGTTTACAATAACAAAATGGGGATTCTATTTATGGGGCCCCAACCCTTCATTTATATAATATTGTTCAAACAAAATAATACAACTAAATACATATTATAGGTGCATTTGTATGGTGGTAGTAAGTTTAAGTCTCCATCCCATCAGGCATGTAGGGAATGCCCTTCAGAAGCTGGTCTCGGTGCCTGATGAAGTCTTCATGGGCCTCGACACCAACACAAATTGAATGGCCCTATCAAGCCCTTGGACATCCCCTTTTCATGTAGCACAACAATGCTCATTCTCGGCCCATTCAAGATGTCCACCAACTCCCTCCTCCACTCAGGTGTGTTTTCCCATTTGGGAAAAGTGAGTCCACTTCTGTAATTTGATTTGGGAGGCCAACCTCTGGTCGGGTGAGCCTCGGGAGTGGGCGTGACTCCACTAACTGAAATACTAGGAAGGGCACAAACTTCTTTGAAGAGAGACCATCTGCAACCAAACCATGACTTGAACCTCTTCCATGGAAGACTCCAAAGTAGCTAACCGCTCCTCCAATCTGCTTGACATGACCTCCTGATGATGGGCCTTCATCATTGTTCCCTAGGTGTTGAGTAGAAAACTGAGCATTGTCCCCGAAAGGAGAGGAGCGTAGTAGGCCTTCATCATGTGCCAATGATTATCATGAACATGAGGGTAGTGATGAGACCAATGATTTCTCAAGGCCTCATATTTTAATTAAACTCTGGATGCACCAAGTAAAAATGTAGAGTTTGGAAAATGGGGAAAGAGGGACACATTTCAGCCAGTGATTTATAAAGGATAAAACCAGGGTAGGCTTGATGGAAGACAATCTTGGGGATTTTCCCTAGCATTTGGAATGTTGAAAACCTTGGTGGATTAGGGCCTCATTAGGCCCTAAGAGCTGAAAAAATGGCCCATATGGGCTAGTTCCTCCCCAAGGATTTGCACTCAGAAAAGATGAAGCCATTACAAGAGTTTTGAAATAAAAAGGAAGGTGGCTCTGAAAAAAAATTACAGAAAATTTAAACTGGATAGGTGACGAAGGGAAGGAGTTGATGGACCACTTAAATAGGCATGGCGGTGGCATTGACGTGGTAAAAAAAAAATCATTTTATTATTAATGCCATATCAATTTTTAATTTCTTGGTACATGTGAAATGTAAATGAAAATAATATTGTTTATGAGGAGCGTGTCACCGAGAAGAATTAACTACCCACAAAATTTGAGAATGTCTCATCACATTAACTTTTCTAGCCACATCATGACTTTACACATGTGGAAAATTTTAGTGATTAAATGTGATATGACTTGGAAAATATCTTCCTATGTCATCAAATGACATACACATGATACAGTGGCATTTGGCACAATGGGTGGCCATTTGATGATAATAGTTTATGTTTTCATGGTGGCCCAAGGTAGTTAAAAATAATGACAATTAGTCTAGATATCAGAGGAATATGCTCTAAAACCCTAAGAAGATAAGATGAATTTTTATATATGTAGAGAGAGGGTTTTTAAAAGAGGAGAAGGGATTTTTCTTTGCAAGGGGGATAAAAAATTGGTGGGAAGGTCTTGGGGGAAAGAAAATTTTGGTGAGAGTTCATAGTGGCATAGTGAACCATGGAATGGAACTTGTCATGATGAAGGTTTTCTCTATGCAAACCAGTTAGCAAGAATTTGTGTTAAGATGATTACATATTGTACAATCATTAACAGACTTTGAGAGCATTAATACATGTTTCCCTTGTCTTTTCCTATGTTTAATGGTTGTGTCTGATGAATGTATTTGGAATCATGATATTTTCTTTTCTTTCTTTGTCTCAAAGTGATGTTGGGTGGGAATGAAGTGTATTTTGGTGTTAAAATTCTTTTGTGGGTCATGATTGTGCTCAAACTTTGAACATATCCCATGCTCGCTCAGATCTCGTCTAGGAAAGGTGTAAGCATCATTTTTTTCTGGGGGTACTTGAAAACCTTTTTTCTTAGACCTATAAAAATATCCCTACAAATGAGTAGAATTTGGGGGTATAATTGGTAATTTCTTGGGGTCCTTGATCTAGACCATTCAAGCATGATTTCACATATTGCGATCTTGCCTTAGGTGTACTAAGCTGGATTGTAAGGAGTTTAAAAATTGATTTTCCCAGAGCTTTCCTCGCATGTAATTGTTCACTAGATTCACCAACTTTCTTCACTTACATCCACATTGAGATGTAGACAGACCTCGGTTGAGCCTTTGTTTCTCGTGCTTTTCATCATTTTTTCCCTCTTGGCTCTCCCCCTTCCATTTCTTTTCCTCGTTGTAGGATCTCCCTCACCCTCATTTAAAACTAGATATAACTCTTAATAAAAACCATGACCCATTTGGTAGGCTTAAGATTACTTTGATCATATCAGATTGACCCACCCTAAGAACACATTATAAGCTCGACATAACCATATTGTTCTTGTATCTAAATTGAAGTCCCTTTTTGTTAACTTGATCATCACTTTTGGGGACATAGAATTTGGGTCGAGACTTTCACTTGCCTTCTGCACTGCATCGGGTCCTCGGGTGTTTATAGAATTTACCACTCCATCAAATGAGTGTTACATCTAGTTCTACACTTCACCCCGATTTTCCCTACTTGGTATTTTGGAGTACCGATTTGACTCCGTACCCTAACATATGTACTTTCATGGATGCATTCTCGGGTCCTTTCACCCCGACTTGGGAATAGTCAAAATCGGTGGGGACCGCAACCACACCCTTTGTTCAAGTACATCCACATTGCCTCCTTTTGAGAAGGGTGGGAGAACAACCGAAGGAGACCTCACCCCCACTTGCAAAAGGAAAAATCCCATGGGTCTCCCCTCGTCGCTCTGCCTCTCTGCCTCGGGAGACCCCTCTCCCCTGCGGGGTGCATTTCTGGAGCCCATAGACCAAAACTAGAATGATTATGGAGATTTAAAGAAGTCGATTAAAGAGATACAATGTCATCAATGTCATTGGGACATTGGGTGAAGGAGGAGACGTGAGAGGAATAAGAGAGAGGAGTGGATTCTCCCCAACGGAGATGTTGCATCACATTAGACAACTTGGATGCGGATACAAAGGAGCTAGTAGATATCAATGGAGACGGGATAAGATATTTAGAAGGAGTGGCGATGATGCCTCTAGGTTTTTATTGGATAGACAATTAAGGATCATGAGGATGAGGAGGATTAGTAATGTGGATGGTGTCGATGAAGAGAGGGGCCTCCCAGGAGAAACAAATCTCGGAGGAGGGATTACAATGAATGATTTAGGTGAAGGACCTGACTTAGATTCCTTAGGAGGTGAGGATTCAATTGGAGGATTGGATTTGGATGTGGATGAGATAGAATGAAGAGGGTGATCTTCGTGGCTGAGAAAGTCATCCTCCACCATTAAATTATGGACGAGAGTTTTGAGGGCCCTACAATGTTTTATTTCATGGCCCGAGGTGTGATGATAAGTACACATGACATTAGAATTGAACCATGATGGATTTTTTCCATGTGGATTAATAGGTTTGATAGGAGGAAGGGAGATTGTAGATGCTTGAAGGATTTGTTGAAATATTTTAGTATAGGACCCAATGGGGGTTGTTGAAGAAGAGGTTGTAGATGAAGTGGTTTTAGGAATGGTAGATGAAGGCAATAAGAATGATTCTCTTTGATGAGGCTTTATGGGAGCCTTTGGTTCAAATTTAGAGTTAGAAGGAGAAGTGGGTATATGTGATTTGGTTTTGATGACTTGGGACTTAGATGATTTTGAAGGAGGATTAGATCTAGAAGGAGGGTTAGATTGCTTGGATTTAGGTTGATTGATGATGGGTATATTAGATGAAGGTCTTGGTCCTAAGATAGATGGAGATGATTATAAAAGTGATGATGTAACATTGGTTTTCTTAGGCTTGGGAGGAGGGAGCTCCAAATTTTTGTGTGGATGTGTAAGGGATTTTTGGATAGGTATGCCAAGGTTCTTAAACGGTGTTTGCAAGGATTTTCATTTAGCAAGAAAGATAAGAATTTCAATCGACGGGTCTAGAGAAGTGGAACCAAATGATGTGGATTGTGTCGAGAGATGAGGATATTGAGGATGGAAGGGGTTTTGGATGTCATGCTTGATGAGTTCGAAAGGGGTTGTAAATTTTATAGGTCTTGATTGATTGGTGTAGGGGTGATTGGTTTTATAGATGGGGTAAGAATATCATTTATGGTTGTCTTAAGTGAGGGTGTTTGTGTAATAAATGTTTCAAGGGTATCATAGATATACATGTAGATGTAGGTATGGTTATGTTAGTAGATTTGATTGATGTAGAAGTGGGTATAAATGTAGGAATGATAGACGTTGATGAAGAATTAGATATGATAGATTGACATTTAGTGCTAATGGGTATGGTTGAGATGGTTGTAGATATAGGTGGTGTAGATGCAATAGTAGGTGTATTTGATATAGATGTGGATAAATGACTAGATGTGATAGGTTGAGATGTGGTAGGTGTAGATATAGGTGTGGATATCAATGAGGTTACTATTATAGAAGAAGAGTGTATAAAGTAAAGGTAGATGTGGTAGATGATGGGGTAGCGGATGTAGGTAATAATGCGGACTCTAGATTAATGGTGTTAATTTTATGGGCATTATGTTCATAATATGTGGGGGTGGAAATTGATTTGTTCATGGATGTTTAGAGACATGAAGGGGTTGATTAGGTGATGTGTTAGAATTGTCTCTTTGGAGATCCCGTGACTTATAAGTTGTTGGGCGTGGTCTTTGAAGGAACGACACTTCTCAATGTCATGAACTTGGACTTGATAATAATGACAATAATTCCCCTCGTGATACCATACATGTTTGGGCCGCAAGTCATTAATGAGTCAAATGAGGGAATTTGAATGAGGTACACTACCATCAAATTGTCAAATATGGAACTACATGATTCCCGAGAGGGGTATAGTTAATAGATAGTCTAGGAACTCTGTGCGAGGCTCCATTTGAGAACTAAATGTGGATGAAGATTGAAACAAGATGGCATTGGTAGCACTTTTGGACTTGTCACCATGCATGAATGATTTAGTAAACTCGGTTTTGGGTTTGTTTGATCTAAGATTAAGGTGGGCTGTTCAAGGGTGTGGAGTTCGAGTTTGCGAGCCATGAACTCCTCTTGAAGGTTTGGAAATATTGAATTTGAAGAGTTGAGGAGATGTGATTCCCATGAAGACCGTGAGAAGAGTTCAATTAATTTCTTACGTGGAAGGGAGAATGATAGTTGATTAATGATGCTATGCCATCGTAAAAAAATCTACGATAGATTCATTGTCAAAGTCGAATGGCATAAAGGTTGGTGATAATAATATTACGTGTAATGTTAATAAAGAAATTTTCTAAGAAACAATTGCTCAAGTTAAGTGAAGGTGATTATGAGTGTTGTGGGATACTGTTATACCAATCTAATGCAGGATCGACTAATGACATGTGAAATGTGCGAAGCAAGATATCTTGATCACGGACTATAAGGTAACATGCATGTCTAAAAGAACGAAGATGTTATTGGGGATATTTATTGCTATTGAACTTGGGGAGAGTTGAAAATTCCCAATGAGGAGGATATAGTTTCATCGGAATGGATGGATTTATGGGCTCTTTGCGAAATTGTTCATATGAAAATGTGGTCTTAGATCCCAAGGTCTTTACTTCATGATTAGTCATTCTACTCAATAGTGCTACTAAGGGATCATTAGATGGTTGAGATGTGGAAGGATGAGATAGCGATGTATATGAGGTGGATGGGTTAGATTGTTGATACATTTGATAAGTTTAGGGATGTCTTAGTGTTGGTGGAAGTGGTTGATAAGGGGAATGTAATTGATAAGGCTGCGATTGAATGGGTTAAGATAAATGTTGATTATGAGCTATGGGGATGTGGTAAGATTGGTTTGATTGAGTGGGTTGTTGTGAAATAGGAATGTTTGATTGATTTGCTATGGGATTGGTTGGGATGTAATTGGTAGGTGGTTGGGATACTTGAGTTGGTTGAGTGGGAAGTATGTAATGATAAGCACCTTGAAGAAGAGGTCAATAACTTTACATTGATTCGGATAGAGGGGTTGTGAGGTGATTACATGGACATGTGAAGTAGAGATAAGGGGTAAGGTTGTGTTATGTTGCAAGTGTGATTTTTGAGATGGTTGAATAGGCATACTAGTGACAATAGCAAATGAAGTGGGGATAGTGTTGATATGAGGTAAGTTTGGGTGGAATGGGATCTACCAATTGAGTAGATTGATGGGATTGAGGGATTATGGAGGAATTACAAAATATGTAGCCATAAAGAGTGATATGATTAACATTAAGGAGTTCCTGAAACTCTAAGCATCCATGGGGGATATTAGGACATTCGAGGGTCTCTAGAGGAGCAGGAGACAGAGGTGAAGTTGGTCTAGAAGAAATGGATTGAGGCATAGTTGGTTTGAAAAGGATTAGTTGTAATATGAGTATCATTTTAGATGACATGGTCTTCATGAAGCGAGACCATAGAAACACAAGGTTGGGAGATCAACGTTGTGGTCTCTAGTTTAAAATCTTGTTGGGAAATATCATTGGAAGAAGGGATGTCATTAGATGAGGTGGATTGTTGGGTTTTCTTGTCACGAAAAGGAGTTATAACAAGCATGAAGTAGATAAACATTTGTTTATGTAGTTTATTAACAAACAAATCAAGCAAAAAAATTGTTTATCATCATAATAATTAAAAGAGTGTAAGAAAAGAAAAGAAAAGGCTCAAAGGGGAACCTAGGAAAATGGCCGATCTAAGGCTGGTTTCGGTGGTTTTGGATTTGGAATTCTCGATATACTCCAAGGTACGTGAGGCCCGGATCTATGATAATTTTATAACATGACCGAAACACCGCGAAACTTTCCTATTGGGTGATGAAATCCCAATAGTTCCACATGGTAAGGGATGTTTAGATGTGTAAATTGGTTTGTGTGTTTGGATGTGTGTGATGAAGTGTATATGCAACATGTTAAACCCTAGTTAAACTAGATTTCCAAGCAAGAATGAAGGGTTATTTTTAGATCCAAAATAAAATGTGTAGATTTGATGAGGACAACAAACAAGTGATGTAATGTGATAAAGAAAAATATGGGAATAAAAACAAGGAATACGGAATATGATTTTCCTTTTTATTTGATCTTCAAATAAAACAAGCAAGAAAAATAAAAATCCACGATCCAAGCGGTATGATCCAACACACATTCTTTACCTGCAATTTTAGTGAAAAATGGAAGAAAGAAGATGAAAATGAAAACAAATAACAAGACTCACCTAGAAAGGGGTCCCACCAGGCGTGCCAGAATGTTGGATAAAATTCCCTCGTTCATGCTTAGATTAGTGAACTAGTACTAAAGAAAATAAAGTAACTCAAAATATGAAGGGTTTATGGACCTTGATATGGAATAATGATGTGGATGAGTGAAAATGATGGATCCTTCTCCACAGTGAGCTAAGTGACCTAAAATCAAGAAAAATCAACAGAAAGATGGATTAGTAGATAGATGGGAGCATTTCCTAAAAAATTCAGTCCCAAGAAGTAAGAAGTTCCTAGGATTGATGTCAACCCTCGTGTTTGATAAAGATAGATAAAATGGACATTGATAAATTAGATGTAGTGTCAATGTAGAAGCTGAAGCAAAACATAAACTAAAAGTTGGATCTAAGATGATAAGAGAAAATCTAGTCTAAATATGATAAAATAAATCAAATCGCGGGGTTTGATGGTGACCTAAGACTACGAGAGGCCATCAAAGGTGAATGAGGTTGATGCACTAAAACAATGATGTAAAATTCAGATCTTGAAGCTCGATGGAAGATTTGAGAGCTAATGCAAACCGAGGTGATGAACAAGAACTTCCAGAAGATTTAGAACATGGAGAAACAAAAAGGATGTAATAAAATTAGAGATCTAAGGGTAAATACTAGAAAAATAGGCTGGGTTGAAGGTGCCTTGGCTGGTCAGTGATGACTGAGGTGACAAAATGGATCTAGGATGATAGAGGGAAAAATGACTAGATCGAAGGCTGGGTGTATGCGAAATAAAAAAAATAAATGGCTATGGATCTGAATGGAAGAGCAATTGATTTAATGGAGGTTGGGTCAATGGTGACTAGATTGGGTCAACGACAACCGAGTTTAACCTAGACTTGAATGAGAATGAATGGGCTAAAAAAAAGACCTACAAATGGAAACATAGGTTGAGCAGATAGAGAGGGAGTTCTTAGTGATGCTTGAACCTACACAAGAACTTAGAGGTGAAAATGGATGAAAGATGTGATAAGGAAATGAAGAATGAAAAGGGGTAAAGATAACTCCCAAAATCTCCCAACTTGATGTCCAAAGACTCTAAGAAGACTCCAGGATTGGTAGGCAACTGCAAAAGGCACTCAGATACGAAGATAAGATCACAAGAGAGCTAAAGTTTTCAAAGTTGCATCCCTGAGAAAGGAGGAGGTGAGGGTGGATTTATAGGGTTTAGAACAACTCAAATGGGTTACCGCAATCATGGGCCTCCATCCATTTGGGCGGTGAAAGGGTGAAAGGCTCGTGACATGGAGCCCATTAGGAGTGGGATTAGGGTTTTAGGATGGTTAGGCGGGTTAGGGTTGTATATGGAAGTGAAATGAATAAGTGAGGGGTGAAATGAAGTAAACAAAAGCAAAGAGGTGGATGAAAACTATTAAATGGGATGGTGAGAGCACGAAAGGATAAAATGGAAGAATCTAGAGATAAGAAATGAATTAATGAAGGATTAGAATTAATTAAGGATGATTAGGGAAAGCTAATGAGAGATTAATTAATCATGGGAAAATAATGATATGGGATGAAAAAGGGGGAAATGATGTTATGTGGGATAAATTAAATTTAGAAGTGAAAGTGGTTAATTCAAAAATATGACAAGGAGCAGACATGAGGTAAAGGAAAGTGATACCATAAATTGGTGTCTATAGTAGTCCCAAGACCTAGTGGGAAGCTTCATACTTATAAATGGTGCTGCCCTAATTAATGTACATAGGTAGTTTTAGAGAGTGTAGGGAGCTTTGGGTGCCTTTTGTGTTATATTTTGCAATAGGAGTCCATAAGAGTGCTAGGTACTAAATGAGGCGAGTTTCACTTGCTTATATATACTTCGAATGTGATTTAAGTGACAAAGGCAAACTAAAAAGGAGTAAATGACCTAAATAATAAAGTGCAACTAAAAGTTTAGGATCAAAGTGTGAATAATGTGCAATTGAAAGTTTAGGATCAAAGTGAGCAAGATAAAACTATACATTAGGGTTAGAAATGTATGGACATTCATGCCCCTATTGTATATTTTTGACCCTAGAGAGACAATCTAAAGTGTGAATTTAGGAAGCTGATCAACAAAGTTTCTTAATGGATTTCACGCATTCAATTCTCGTAAATTGTTTTCGATGAGTGTGTATGACTAAACAAGCTAGAAAAGAGACCTAGAGATGTACCAGATGAGAATGGGTAAAGGTGTGCTTATTTGAGTAAGAGAACAATGTCAAAAAGTAAAATTACTAAAATTGAGTGTCTATATTTCCCCCTTTAAGTATGAAATGAAATTACATGTTTAAAGAAAAAGATACCTGAGTGTGTAGACACGCTTTGTCTTCACTCGATGGTTATTTTACATGATCTGTTGTATTGGTGTTGGTAAGCTCCATGATGAAACCTGCAACATAGTGTAGTCAATGTTCATGATAAAGAATTAAACTTTAACTCAAATGTAAAGATGTAATGTAAATGAAATTTGAAACTAGAAAGAGTGAAATAAAGAGATGCAAAATGTGGAAGGAATACACTTGTTTGTTTTGTGGAGGGAAGAGTTTTCTGTTCTTTGATTGGTGCGAGAATGTGAGCCCTCCTCGGTAAGAACATCCTCCTCATGTTGTGTGACCTCTTCATCCGGCTTCCACTACTCGGAAAATGATCACATAGAACACCCATAACGTGTTATAACATCTCCAAATTTTTGGCCCAAGGTCCATAACATGCAACTTAGAAGTAGGCGGACCGTTTCTTGGGTACTCATGATATGACAGTCCACGCACACCTTCACATCCTATGTGAGTGAAACAAACAAAATTATTTTTAGTAGAAAGGTTGTGGGGTTCGTTTAGTTATTCAATTTAAGTTTAATTTCTAGAAAACATTTTCGTAGAGTGTTTGGTGTTTAACCTGATTTTGATTCCGTATATAGTGGCCATGATTTTGACCTAATTTAAAATCTGTTAGAATAAAATCCTCATGCTGTGAAAATTGTGCCAATTTTTTTGTCAATTTAAAAAGCGTTCTAGTGATAAGATTCACTGATTGATTGTTTAACAAGGAGTTAGAGTTAGTTTACACCCCAAAATTAGAATTAGATATCGTGGGGAATAAAGGATTAGTTCCATCTTAACTCCCACTTTGTGATCATTTAAGCACATCATCAAGTAATCATGAAAATCAATCGAAATGTTCTTTTACAATGTGTTGCTTATTTAACAGTAAGACCTTATTTATTCCAACGATTAATAATTTAATGCTAAAAATTTCCCTACACATGACGTAAACTTGGTTCGTGGGGTTTAATAAATTCTCTCCACCATGGACTTATTATATTCAACAAAAGAGTAGTATTAAGTTACTAAGTGTATATATAACTTATCAAGATATAATTTAATCATCAAGTCTAGAAATAATCTTGTTAGCCAACCCTTTTTCCTACGCAATCCTTGATCCCAAAAGATATTATCGGTTCATTATGATCATTTTAAATACCCAAATTAAGGGATGGTTTGTTTAATTCTCCCAAGGTTCTTTATTATATCCTAAGCATAAAATATCATAAAATGCCTTGATATAATATTTATAGCCAATTGAGATATTATTAAGCTCCTATTCCTAAAAAATCTAATCCATTTCAAAAGTTATATAAAATATCCCCTTTCAACATCTAAGGGAACCCTATTGTCAAATTTTCAATACAAATAGTCAACATGGTGTCCACCAAGCAAGTGGGAGAAGTGAGGTCTAATTTTGGACCCTAGGATCAAATGTTTCCACACCCTAGATTTTGAATTAGGTATGAAACTCTAAATATCTTTGAGATATTATAAATTTACTTTTATTTCCATATATCACTCCTTTTTTTTTCTTTTCCATTTGTTTTTGTTTGTGCACATGTTTTTATGGGGAGTTCCAGGAAAAGAGAAAAGGGTTTTAATGGGGATTTTCTACCATGGACATGCCCACATTTTGGATTTGGAATATTTGTAATAATGAAATTTGTGTTTCTTTTCTTGTATTCATATTTTTTTCAATAACTCAGTCATGTATATTGAAAATGAACCAATAGTATAAGAGTATACGTGCACACACACACACACACATACATAAAAACACACACACAAATATATATGTATATATATATAAACACACACACACACACATATATAGACAAATCTACATTTGTTTTGACATGACTTAATATGTATTTGAATCAACATTGTGGCGGCATCGCGACCCAAATTCTAAAAGCTCATGGTACAACCATGCCTTTGTGTGTATTTGGCAGGAATTCGTGGTATGGACGCAACCATACCACGAGGATAGTGTAAGGCCACACATATATAAGAGGATGGGGTTGGGTTGGCTCACCGCCAAACTCACATCCATTTATTTTTTAAAAATGCATAGGTTCTTGATCCGAGACACATGATTAATTGTGAATGAACACACACACATATTTATATGTTTAGGTATAATCACATACATTTCACGGTTTGCTTACTTGTATATTAAAATAAAAATGCAGGCCAAAAATATGTGTGTGTGTGTGGTGGTTAAGGACATAGTTTCTTAGAGGTTCTCTCGATCATTTTCAAGGAATAAACATTAATATTAAGATAGGATACCATAATATCATAATAAAAGTAGAATATCAACATTGATATTAACATTTCTTTAAAGCTATAATCTTTTTAGATAGAATACCGAAATAAGGATATAAATATTGTATTAAGGTTTACTTGTATTCGAAAATGCTATTTCTAAATTTATGGGAATGTAAAATTACATGAACTAGGTTATATATATATAGTACTTATATTGAAAGTTTATATTCCTATACATGGAAAAACATATATAAATTACCCAATCTTTTATTATGAGTACAAGAAGTTAAATCCACTATAGTGAGCCAAACAGTTTAATGATGGTAAGGGAAAATTTTAAGAGGTTATATTCTTTTTCTTTTTTTTCAATGAAATAAATGATCACATAATGACATGAGTAATATAAAGATTCAATCCATGAATAATAAGGCCATTAACAATTCTAGTCAAATGAATGGTGGGATCCATAGTTTTCAACAATTTAAGTGTAAAATGGTTTTCAAGTAATATACAAATTGCCCATTCTCTACCAATGATCCCCAAACCAAAATAAATCAGCAGTCCATATTTCCTCATACCCCCAGATATAAGATTTATACAAAAGAGTTACCATAATGCAAGTGTAAACACCCTAACATTAATATTTCTAGCCTTTGCTCCCATCCAATTATAATTAACTAAATTAACTCTATCTTGCTATAATACATCCTTTTAAAATTAATTAAATTAATTCTACTACTTAAGTCATATTCCTACCCTTTAGAATTAATTAATTTAATTCTATCATGCCTTTGGAATTAATTAAATTAATTCCTAACACCCCTTAGCTAATATAATTAAACATTTATTTATTTAAATGGTTAATTATCCCCACAATTAATAACTAATTAAATTAGCTATTTAATTAATCCTATTCTCTAGTCAACTCCACTTGGAATCCACTTCTAGAATCCTAGAAAGGTGGGGGAAATTGAGTTGCACGTATAACCACCTTCCCAAGTGTAACTTTTGCCAATCCAAATGTCCATTACCCCTTCAAATTTGTAATTCCATAGACCAAGTCTACTTGTTATTCTAGGTAATTATAATTATTAACCTGGAGCTTAGTAAAACTTTGATCCAAATTCCATGGCCTCACCCTCTGCTATAAAAAGTTGGTCATTCCTTTGTAAACTCATCCTTGGAAGCTTATGTAAATTATAGCCAACTTCAGCCAATTTGGCATATGCATCCTGTGTATCCAAGCTCATAGCATTGCATTCATCCTTTGGAGTGTCATATCAAGAGCACTCACAATCAATCAAATCCAAAAGATTTCACAAGTCCAAGTTCTTTACAAATCTTATTGAGGTTTGCAAGAAAGTTACAAGAGACGTATTGCTATGTTTTTCATTTTCTCGTAATTTTCATTGCTCACATTCTTACATGCCCAAAGGGGAGATCTCACACTCTATTTCACACTTTCAGTTTATCTTTTTGTAATATAACATCATTTGTGTGTTATTTGTATTATTTTAACCTTGTTGTCAAATTTTTAGGTTCTTAGGTGAAGTAAAAAAGCAAAAAAACTAAAAAATCATCTTTCTCGCCGTATTTTTCATGTTTAAACTTTTCCAGAAGTCCTTGTGGTAGCATTTTGAATTTTTAGATTAGCATACATTTGTATGCGTTAGCATTCACATATATACATTTCCATTCTAGTGTCCACGCTTTCCGTTCATCTATACGTGTTTCCATTCTAGTGTCTGCGTTTTCATTCATCTATACATGTTTATAGTCTAGTGTCTATGTTTCAATTCATTTGTACACGTTTCCGTTCTAGTATCTATGTTTCCATTCACCTACACATATTTATGTTCAATCGTATGTGCTATTGTCCACATCTTTACACTAGCGTCCTCTTGAACATGTCAATGTTCAATTTATTTTCTTATGTTTAACATTTGTGTTTACAGTCTCTCTCGTGTAACGCTAACATGTTCATTTGCATATACTGCTAGTGTTATTTGCAATGATAACACACTCAAAATGTACACACTAGTGTACCCTTTATGTTTTATTTTATTTTATTTCTTTTTCCAATATATTGTTTGATTCTAACTTTGGTTTTAGGCTACTTTCTGATTCTGTTTCTGTAAATCTATTATTTTTAGTTATTTCAAGTTTTGTTAAGGAATTAACTTTTCTTTTATTTAATCAAAGTAAGCTCATGTGTATGCTCTTTCCTCACACTTTTTAAGTGATCTTGGAAATAAAAACGTGGGCTTACTTCTTGTGTCTTGTCCTCTCCACCTACCTCAGGAAAACTTACTAATCCTTGTTTGCAAGACCGGCTCTAAAGGATGATATTATAAAAACAATCAAATTACTAATTGTAGGTTATCATTGATTGATTCAAGAAAACCCCTTTATCACCTTTTTTAAATTTTTATAAAATTAAATTTATTATTTTTTTGGAGTTGGGATTATTCCATTCTTTTGACTGTAACTCTGGGGAGTGTATGGTCAGGGGCTAGAAACTCACTATGAGGAGTACCATAGAAACCACAAAGTAGTCGGCGCCTTAAGTGAATTGGCTAACAAAACATGTACCCCCACCCAAATGACTAGTCACCTATTATGAGATTAGAGTCATGGATATACATAGTGATAACACTGGTGTGATCCATTTGAGTAAGATCTTTTCTCATTGTATCAAAGGGGGTAAAGTAAATACGACAACTAGCAATAGTACCACACTCATTCCGATATATTGCTGACACCTAAAGAGATAACTTATTCTAGGAAGTCACGCCTTGTCCAAGTCGATTCTAAGGTAGAGGGCCCAAACATCCATAAATAAAACTTTATTTCTTTTTCTTTTCTTTATTTTTTCGTATTAGTGAGTTGTGTTCCACACTCGTGTCATACGTTCTTATTTTCATCTCTTTTCCATTCTTCCAAATACTCCTTATTTGGATTCACTTTTGTATCTTTTTTAATCTTTTCCAAATAATCCTTATTTGGATTTACCTTTTATCTCTTTTAATCTTTTCCAAATATTCATTATTTGGATTCATCTTCGTATATTTTCCACTTTCCCAAATATTCCTTATTTGGGCTCATTTTTGCCTCTTTCCAAATCTCAAATTTTTCCTTATTTGGACTTATTCTCATCTCTTTTCTTATCTTCCTTCTCCTTCATTTGAAATCATTCACTATCTCTCTCTCTTACAATTTTCCAAATATTCTTTTGGATCCTTCATCTCTTCTCAAAATCCATATATCCCTTATTTGGATTTTTCATCATTTTATTTCATCCCTTTCCAAATATCCTTTATTTGGACCTTTCTTTCACCTCTTTCATTTGATCTCGCATCCTTTCTTTGGAATTTTCATTCTCTCTTTTTGAATCTTCCATTCACCTCTTGTTTCTTTTTAGAATCACCAAATTTCTACTTTCAAATTTTTCTCATCTTGAGTTTCTTCCTATCTTATCTTAGTCTTAAATCTTTGGATCACATTTTCCAAAGTTTAAGCTTTCTCTTTCCCTTTGACATTAAGTCTTGAGTTGTGGATATCCACGTCCTCACTTGAGCATTTTCATCTCATAACTTACATCTTGACATCGTCATATCCAAGTTATCATGACAAAGTACTCCTCATTTTATCTTCCATTAATATTTCATCTTTTCATCCCCTCTTCCATTCTAGCATTCAATTTTCTAGAGGTTGAGTACATTCAAATATTTTCATCCCCTCTTCCATTCTAGCATTCAATTTGCTAGAGGTTGAGTATGTTCAAATATTTTCATCCTCTCCTCCATTCTAACATTCCCTATGCTAGAGGTCAAACATGTTTAAACTTAATCACAAAACCCTCCTCCATTCTAGCATTCAATTTGCTAGAGGATCCCTCTTCCTTCCTATTATCCAAAATACCCCTCCTAGGGATATTTTGACAAAACTTACACTTTCATTTAGTACTGACAATATGAATTCATCAAAAGTAGAAAAAATCAATGTTGGGGACATTCCTTCCCTCCTTGCCTAGCCTCTCAATTCCATACTTAGCCAAAAATAAGAAAAATTGGGAAAAATGCAAGTAAATCAACTAAATTAGGCACGGGAGGAACAAACGGAACAGGTTGGACCATGTTCCTCATGTTCCCCACATTGACACATCATCCACATTAAGGGTTTGGGGGTATTGTGGTTAGACAAATTAGAATTTTTGATAATCAAGGAAGAGTTCCACGGGCCAGCGAGTTCTCCGCATCGTCGAATAGGGGAGTTAAGAGTGTATTGTAGATGGATTGAGTACCGATCTGCAACAAGAGACAATTCTACCTAGTCGTTGGTTCCCCACATAAGTGAGTATTCCGACTAATGTGGAAAGTTAAGCGAAGGATGAGGGAGTATTGCAAAAAAAATATGACAGACACTAATGGAATAGGTGAAACCGCTTTCGATCGTCCCACCCCAACTCTAAATTTCCACCTAAACAAAACCTGCGCAGCGAATCGGTTAATTTGGGTTACTGTGAGAACAAATAGAACTATAATCCCCTACCTCAAGTTCCTCAATTAGCTGATCCGTCTACAATTAGAATAAAAACATTAAAGTAGATTGTAGGAGACCGCATGGAACCTTGTAGCAACCATCCCGAGTCCTTGAACTTCCGAGGGCCATAACTTTTACCCTGTAACTCCAAATTTCACAAAATTGGACTTTTGGAAAGGTGAAAAAGAGGAAATAAAATCCCAACATTAAAATATGTAGCTCCAGGTAGCTCAATTACCAAATTTGATGAGGTATGGTGCTCATTCCCCTATAAGAAAATTATCATAAGGGAATGGCCTCAAGCAGTACCCATGCTTATTTTTAGATATTCAATGCATGTGGTTAGTGGTTGAAGATGAAAATCTGAGTTTCCATATCTTTTCCATCATCTACCTTTCTCATCTCCTATATATTGTAAAATGATTCTCATTTGTAAAGGTTGGATACTCTTAGAATGCAAGGGCATCATTTCAAAGTGTTGCACAAGTGTTCTTGAGTTACATGCCTTAGATTGGGATTTTGCAATGTGTTTATGCCTTCTTCCTTCATTATAATGGATTGTGCATCCTTATAAAGAAATAAAATTCATGTTTTATAAAGGAATAGGGTAAAATTCATAAAATAATAAAGTAATAAAATCCCAATAATAAAGAGGTATAGGGTACCTCTTTATTAAAGTAATATGCCTTCTTCCTTCATTATAATGGATTGTGCATCCTTATAAAGTAATAAAATTCATGTTTAATAAAATTCACGTTAATTATAATGGATTGTGCAAAATTCATGTAATAGGGTAAAATTCATGTTTTATAAAGGAAAATCTATTGCTTCACCCCAATCCCAACCAAGAATTAATTGATCAAATCAATGTGATGGAAAAACAACTCACTCTCATATATTTGAAAGTCACTAGCGACACATAACTGAGAAAGAATCAAATAAACTAAGTGAAGATTCATCTAAAACCCATACTGCACTAAATAAAGTGAATGCCAATATGAAGAATGATAATACTTCCTTTATCCCATAAAACAATTCACCATTTGCTTAGGAATGACAAATGATGAAAGACACAATTTTGGGTATGCAACACCAACACAAACAATTCAACTTTGATGAATTGTGTCCTTACCCCTTCGATAAGGATATCTTACGTATACCCTTTCCAAAATATTTTGAAATGCCCAAATTTGATAAATATAAGGGCAAGAACGACCCACAAGAGCACATTAAGGAGTTTTTCATGGCATGCCAAGAAGTGACATATAATGATATCTTCTTATTGCATATTTTCCCATGAAGTCTAGGAGGAAAAGCCTTGGATTGGTTCCTACACCTTCTCAAGGGTTCAATAACCACTTTGTGCACATCTCTCGAGAGAAGTTCATTAAACAATTTTCCTTCAATCTAGACTCTAAGATCACCATGATGGATTTGTGCAATGCCAAGAAATGCTCAAATGAAACCTTCACACAATTCTTACAAATATGGTGGGAATTGTAAGCTGATTTTCATGCTCTATCCTAGAAAAACAACTAGTGAGAATCTTTGTTCCAAACCTTACCAACAAATTATCCTTTCTTATTCACATGAACTACCTTAATAGCTTTGAGTAAGTCATTGAAAAAGGATCCCAAATCAAGAAGGACCTTATCACCAAAGGTTTAATCAAACCTCATTCAAAATATAATGGGCGTCATAGTCACAATAACAGTGGTCCTCATCATGACAAATCTAAAAACATCAACTAAAATTGTAATGTTGTTCATGACAAAGGTGTCACAAAAACCGTGATGTGCATAATGCCCAAAATAGTTAGTCTAAGAAAAACAAAGAAAAATAACCTCTTGTCCTTCTCATGACCTAAAATGACACTAATTCACACCTTTGGGAGAACCCCTCTCTAGTGTCTTGTGCTAACTAGTCAATGCCAATATGGTCATGTACCTTATTATGAAACCTTTCGTTGAAGGGGAACCTAAACCCACTTGGTATAAAGTTGACACATATTGTGATTTTCATCGCATTGATGGTCACCAAATGGATAGATGTATTTGAATCCGCAATTACATTCAGGACCTTATCGATAATGGTGATATAATGGTCGAAGACCTACGCATCAAACAAAACACACAATGATAATCTCAAAGTGTTTTCCAACCCATTCCCTAAACATGGTGCAAATAACAAAACTACTGAAAAAGGCCAATCTTTAAATAATATTGATTTTGAATCGATTATTTCATTTTTCGAAGAAGTGCCTCCTACTATTGCTACCATCAAGTATAAACCTCAAAACAATGTGGTGTCCACACGCCAAAATAAAATTTGGGTTCCCGCAGAAAACCAATTGACCACGCCATCCACCGAGCTTCAAGTGTCTAACCCTACAACTTCATCAAACCAAAGGTCAACCTCAAATGCTAAATCTTCTACTTCTGGTCCATATGACCTATTATAACAGTTAGTGACAAAGCCTACGCATATATCTCTTATGAAGTTATTAAAGTGTCACCTAACTTCCAATACATTCTTACTCATGTTATTCATGAAGTGTATATTCATGAGAACCTCAATGTCCAACAATTCCAAGCCATGATTGCTAACCTTTCACCTAAAAGTCCCATCTTTTCATTCAGTCCTCAAGACCTGTTGAACCCAAACCTTCACAACAATAACTCTTTATACATTGAAGCGTATATAACCAACCATAAAGTCAAAAGAGTTCTCATCAATAATGGCATAATCCTAAACATATATTCCATGAAAATGTTACATTGTCTTGGTCATACAGAGGAAAACTTGGAAGCCAATGTTATCACCATTTATGGTTATGAAAATAGCGACGAAAATCCTTTGGCACCATTACCCTTCCCATACAAGTGGGCCCTCAACTTCTTAAAACCCTCTATCATGTAGTGGATGTGGAAACATTGTACAATATCCTTTTGGGTAGACCTTGGATACACATGATGCAAGTTGTTCCCTCCACCTTCCATCAATGCATTAAATTCCCACATAATGGAAAAGAGTTCACCTCGCTTATTTGACACACAAAACCCTTTAAGTAATGTAAACTCTTATAAACCTAGTATAATGGTGCTAACTACTTCCATCTGTTGATAGATCTGCTAAACTTTGTGTTATCCCCATTGATGATACTCGCATTGATCCCGAAATGCTTTTATACTAACACGCTTCGTGTATACTTTTATCACCATCTACATCTAAGAAATCACCTGAATTTAAAATCTCCCATCAAGGTATTGGAGAGTATACCATTGAAAATGCTTTTCATGTTGGCTAACTCCCATCATCCCCTCATAGTTATGGATGACTTAATGCCCCCATTTATGGGAACCTCTAGCTTATTATCTTGGAAATACTCTTTGGAGGTGATACAAATTTTTGGGGATGAGAATATTCAAGGCTTTGATAACTCTTGGCTATATGAAGATTGGATGATTGAATGCTTTGAATCCATAGACTATACCAAGGCACACAAAATAATGAAGAATATGAATTGGAAAGGTAGAGGACTTGGCCCACAAGAATAAGGTAGTATTGAACCTATCTTATGAAAATCAAATCTCTACCAACATGGTATAAAATATGAGACTTTTGAAAAGAGTCCTATAATATTTGATGTCCTAACTAGTGATAAGTACTTAGAATCTAAAGTTGAGACCGATTCCACATATAACTACTTCGAGAACCTTTCTGAAACCACCCTCTTTCTTGAAGACTTGTCCATATGTACCCTTGATATTGTATACCCTTCCCTCATTAATCATTGTAAACAATGTTATATTTCTATGGACATGTTTCAAAATAATGAGGCCATCCAAGAGTTCCTCGGGACTCAAGACATTTTTCCTTGTCGGATATCAAGAAGGGTTTCAATATAAAACTTGATGTTATTGCATACTTCATTGAGGAACTTGAGTTATCCAAAGAGTACACAAATAAAAAATGAAATCAAAAATAGAAAAATAAAAATCACATCTCACATAGTGAAAACCTTTTTGAGGCGCTATGCGAGAAGAAAAAATTGAAAAAGAAAAAAAGAAAAGGATGCATCTCCTAGTGAAAACCTTTATGAGGTGCTAGATAGAGGAGAATCTAATTCAAAAATATAAGAATATCTACACAAACCTATAACATAATTTTAAGAAAATTATACTTCTAAGATATTGGTAGAAGAGACCGCCATAATCAATATTGGAGCAGATGATCAACCTAAATTGTTGCAGCTTGGTGTTATCTTATCGGAGATAGAAATTAAGGCATTCATAAAGCTTCTCATAGAATTTAAAGATGTTTTTTCTTTGTCTTACAAATATATTCCAGGATTGGACCCTTCCCTTGTGGTTCATCACCTTGTGGTGCACCCAGATGCAAAACATGTCAAGAAAAAGTTGTGCAAAATGCATCCTAAGGTCGCTTTACTTGTCAAGGTAGAACTTCAGAAATTGCTAGAAGTTGGTTTCATATGGTCCATAGAATATTCTGAGTGGATATCCAACATGGTACCTATTGCTAAGAAAACTCATGGAATTCAAATTTGTATTGATTTTCCGACATCAACAAGGCTTGTCCTAAAGATGACTTCCCTCGCCCAATATTGATATGATTTTTGAATCTACGGTTGGCCATGAGATGTTATCTTTAATGGATGGTTTTTCAAGATATAATCAGATTCGAGATCACTAAGGAAGACCAACAAAAATGAAATTCATAACCCTATGGGGGAATTTCTATTACAAGGCCATTCTTTTTGGCCTTAAGAACATCAGTGCCATGTACTAGTCTCCAGCAATGACTATCATCTTTCATGACCTTCCTCATAATATCATGGGGACTATGTTGATGACATACTCACCAAGTCAAAAACTAGAGTCAATCATCCATCCATTCTTCGACGTATCTTTGAACAATTAACAAGTATAAGGTTCACCTTAATCCTAAAAATGTGTCTTTGTGTCTTTTCAAGTAAAATTTTGGGTTTCATTGTCTCATGAAGGGGAATCAAAGTAGACCCTACCAAATTTAATGAAATAATGGACATGCCACCTCCAAAAATCTCCGTCAGCTATAAGGGTTATAAGAAAAGATTCAATTTATTCGGTGCTTAATTTCTCGCTTGCTTAATTTCTTAGCACACACACACCAAAGAGAATAGTTCTAGCCAAGAATATCTTACACGTTGGCTATCTTGGCCTACTATGGAGACTGACACATGTAACTTTGTTAAAAATGTCAAGTGTGTCAAAATCATGGTAATTTGATTCATGCACCTTCCCAAGCTCTACATCCCATCACTTCACCCTGGCATTTTTCTAAATGGGGCTTGAATTGATCAAAAAAATAAAGCCCACCTCCTCTGATGACCATACCTTTATAATAACTACCATTGAGTATTTCACCAAGTGGATTGAGGCTATGCCTCTTACCTATGTCACTTTGGGTGTAATATTTCTAAATTCATATTCAACCATATCATCTTTTGTTTTGGTATTCCCACATCCATTGTCACTAATAATGGTACCTCATTCAAAAATAAAAATGTTAAAGCCTTAGCCAAGAAATATCATATCCGCCTACAATGGGCCACTCCCTATTACCTGTAATACAATGGCTAGCCCAAAGCTTTTAATAAAACTATAAAATTCATACTAGAAAATACAGTTGATAAACATGGCTGCAGTTGACACATGCATCATTGTATCCTGCCCTTTGGGCCTACCACACATCCTTCTGCACTCCAACATGAGCCACCCTTTATTCCATGGTATATGGCTCTAAAGCTATATTACCTATCAAATTTGAAATTCCTTACCTTCATGTGTATCTCCAACACCTAGTGCATGAAGAGGATTATCACCACGCACGCCTTGCAGATCTTGAAATTCTAGATGAAATATGAGTTCACACCTTGGATCATCATAAGTGTATCGGAATTGATTGCGTCGTAACTACAATAGAATGATAAAACCTCTATAGTACAGATTGGTGACCGGTATCAAAATAAAAATAAAAGAATACCACAAAGCCACATCGAAACATGGAAAATTATAACCTAATTGGTTAGGGCCCTACATCATTACTAGTAAGTTTGGATTTGGAGCATACAGATTATCTAACAACAATGGTAAAGAGCTTAAAGAGCATATGGATGTTATTCATTTGAAAAAGTTCTAATCCTGAGTTTCTAAAGAGTATCCCTTGTGCTTTGGAGGCATATCATCACAACCACTTGCTTCACATTTTTCCTTATCTCCTACTTTTGTCATTCAACCTCATCTTGTGTCATGTGTTTTCTTGGTCGTGCCGACATTTCCATAGTTTTCCAATTTTTTTCACCTTATTCCATGCTTCTATTAGATTTGTTCATTTGTACCATGCTTCTACGATTTGAGAATCCCCTTTCCTTCTTCTTTTTAGCATGTGATTAAAATAAAAAAATCCAAAAAAATAGAAATATGTTCAAAAACCCAAAAAAGTGTAAAAATGCTAAAAATCATAAAAATCACAATATTTGAAAATACAAAAAAACCATTCGAAAATGTTCAACAAAATCCCAGTAGTTTTACAACACAGTTCATCAATTTTGTCATATGATGGTTCCAGATCATCTTCACTTTTTCTTGAGAGTAATGTATATCTATGCTCAAGGAAAAACTAATCATCTAACCCTTTGCAATATAACGTTACTTGAGGGCACACTTGGCTTCAATCCAATATAGATCAATTCAATACTCTCACGCTTCTAAGCCATCGTTGGGGATTTTGACTATGTCTATTCTTCACCATGTGGAACACATTAAGGGTGTCTTCGAACATTGTTATTGCAAATTGTGTTATATTGTTGCTTACTTGTTAGCTTTGATATAAGTAATTTTTGTTAGGTCAATTTTGTTTGACTAACTAACTTTGTTTGTTGCTAGTGCATGTAAGATCTTGTTACATATTCTTGGATCAATATCTTGTTTAGATAGATAGTTTAATCAATGTTCTATATATTTAGAATTTTTTGTTCCTATAGACCAATTACAGATGAATTGTTAGCATCTTAGTTCACATATAACTTTGGTGTCGATAATTCCTATTCATATTGGGTTTGTCTCGATATGTTTTTGCTTTTAAATTTGGTGTTGCTATCTTGGTTTATTACATAAGCCATGATTTGTTTTACTTATTTAGCATGTGTGTGTATTAGATTTGTTAAATTTTCTTTGTACTTGTGTTGATTGTATGTACTTTGTTTGTTCATCATCATCACATCTATATCACATCATCTATCTATAACATCATCATACATCATCAAAATAAATGCTAAGCTATGAACATGAAAACTAAGCTACATATAACATCATCATCATCATCATCATCAAAAATCAAATCATCATCATCACATCATATCATATAATCACTACAACACATGACAATAAAACATCTAATCATCATATGCAGTCTCCAAAATGTCCATCATATACATAATAATAATAATGTCCATATACACTAATGTATCTCGAGAAAAATCATATACATCTGGTATGCCATCATGGACATCGATTGAAAAATGTGCCTTCATCATGAGACATATACAAAAAAATACATATACAATCTCATGCAACATGAGTCATCCTTGACTCTCTCCTATGTCAGGACTGCCCAATCTATGACTAGGTGAGGGCATCTACATTGACCCCACTGATCTCAACAACATCTATGACCTCGTAGATCAGCCGCTCGAAATCTAGCCATAAGTTGGTGCTCTCGAATCCATGGTACTACAAGTTGATATAATTCCCCATAGTACCCAACTTCCTTTGATGCCACCATTAGCTATGGAATCACGTCACCAATGTCGCTAGTTGTTGCCACACACGTTGTAAAGTGTCTTGCTATGCCATCACTTATTGTATTTATATCCTCAGGTTGTCCCTCTTAACAGTCACATGATCCCTTTCCATAGTCTTCTGCTGCACTGTTGCCTCGGGTATCCTGCTCCGATGTCCTCTAGGTCTAAATATCTCTGTAGAGTCAGACGGTGATAAAATTAACATCACCTCAAAGCACACTCTCTCTCTTCACTTGAAATGTGGTCACCGCTGGCCTACACCGCTAAACCTAGTACCACTACACCGTGGTAGTACTTATAAAACATCTACCCCATCTCCTTTATCTCCTCCTTGCTCCATTATAACACATGGACTATCTGGTCTAGATAGTGATGGTGGAATCTATAATGGTACCTATCTAAGTACCTGGATTTGTATCCTCAGGTGCATACTATGCACCTATTGTATAACATGTCAGTGGCACCTTTGTATAACATGCTATGACACTGCTATATAACATGTTTTGGAACATGTAGTATAACATGCTATGACACTTGCATTGTATAATATGTTGTGGCACCTACTCATGTATAAACTACTATAACACTTGATGTACCACCTATGCTATAGGCCCATGTTGTACCACGTGCTATCGGCACCTATGTAACCTATACCACTAGATTATGTGCACCTTGTACCTATACTAGTGGCCCCAATGCCAATTGAACATTTGGACCCCGCGCTTTGTTTGGCCTTGGTCCTCTACCTCTTCCTCCTCCTATTCAAGTATAACTTTGTCTCTCCTCCATTGAGCCCACCCATCTCCGCTGCTACTACTATGATTGCTACTAGATCTCGCCTCGTGGAATAGTAATCTAGATTGTCATGATTGTTGCATACCATGCAGGTAATCTAGAGTCATGCTTGGATCTACTACCTATGCTCAAACATCCCACGCTTATGGGATAACACCAAAGAAGCTATGCATGGCCACATGCACTAAGATACTTGGCCCAAAATTAAATATCTTGTGCACCACACATGCGTACCACTAATCTCTACCCGTATACCCTATATTACACAGAGCTTTCGTTGAATCTATCCAACTATACATCTCCATGATGTGGCTGCAAATTCTTATAATAAAGTGGCCAATATTTGTAGTGCATAACTCTATGGCCTTTTTAATCCACTCGATATAATGTGTATGGTCACCAAACCACCATACATAACTATAAATAATCTAGTACTCACTTGTAAAAGGTGATGTCACCCATATGGCCTCTATGGCATGCACCTATTATATCCCATCCCATGGATGAAGGCTCATCCAACTGTCTAACTCTCAACACCCCTAGTGGTCATCTAATGGCTATGTGGTCCCATGCCCATATCTATAATAGTGTGGCTAGAATCATAATCCTCATCCTTCTATACACAATCAGTGTGAAAATATCTATATAAGTGTGGTAGGATGGATTGTCCCCATATAAATACCTCTCCCTCCATAAATCGTGCCATGAATATGATCAGCCCAAGCTAAAAATGTGTCCTGCTTCTTATTAGGTAATAAGTAGCCACTATAAGATTCATCAAATAAACCGACAAATCATGTTACTATCATGTCATCAAAACACTCATATAAGTGTACTGTCATCCCCTCTCTGGGTATATCCTCTAAATAGAATACATCCCATATGTGTTCCTCTGCAAGCCACATTCTTGTCATACTCTACCAAAATTCCCTATATCAACACTCAAGAATTTTATACACATCATTTAGTGTCACAATCATCTCTCATGTGGGTTGCCTAAACGTCTCCGACTCTCACTATGCCATTTGCTTAGCCAATGTAGTCAATAAAGTTATAAAAATGATCCAGTAATAATGTGCGAAAATATGTAATATAGGACAATCCAGTAGCCTCCAATATCGTGATTAACCCTCTCTCCTCTTGTCGATAAAATGTCCTCTCAAATTCTGTAGTAATCCATGACGCTCCCGCATGTCTAGTGCTAGCGGTCTCTCCTGCAAATCATCTAATAACATCAATAAAATATATTTTCTTCCATTCCCACCTTCAAAATTCTTCCTAAAACTAACCAAAACACACTAGCCCTTTCTTTAGTATGCTAGTGTATACACATTTACACCAACACATTTAACGATAGCACACCTAAATGGACATTAGTGTACTCATGCTAGTGCACTCACATCGATGGTCTTGCTCCTACTAACACACTATCACATTTAAAATGATAACACATTCTCCTATTAACACATATGCCCTTTTTATACGCTAACACGTGCATAAGCACACTAGCACATTTGTTAGGCTATGATAGCACACCCAAGTGCATGCGCTAGCTTCAAATTCACTTTTCTTATATAAAAATGAAGCATTAAATACACTTAAAATTAATTTTTTTGAGTTACTTACTGTCACCCCCTCATCTGGTCATCGTCCATACTCTCAAACATGATTGGCATGGTGTTTTCTCTACTCTCATCCCACCATCTCTCCACTAACTCAGAGCTCAAATCTCTCTCAAATAGTACAAAGGGGTTTGATAACACAAATGGGTCGCGATGCCTTTCAACCCTCCCACCCTTCTACTTATACCCTTTGAAACCCTAATTATTCTCTTTTCTTGGCTCTCATGTTCAAGAATACTAATTTTTCTTTGCCCACAATTTTTCCTCTCTTCTCTCACGCACTTAACTTGTGTTTCGTTGCGATGCTCACTCGTTTGAGAGGGAAATTTTCTGCCACTCTTTCATCTCGTAGGGGCATACCAATGTTTCATTGGGGAAAGTTTAGTGTACCACAAAAACTGCTTCCCTCTGACCCAAAATCTTCCAAAAATTAAAAAAACGAACAAAAATAAAAAAAAACATATATTCAAAAATTTGAAAAAATCAGAAAAATTGTCGAAATTTGAACAAACATTCACTTATCATAGAAATAATAACATTGGAAAACCCATGAAGTTAATTTTTGAACATTTCAACACAATTTTGATAAAATCATACCTTTATCTATTACCCTAGTGACTGTTCCAATCTTACAACTACCACTCCAATTTCTTCCCTTTACATGATTAATAACTCTGCTTGGGGCAAGTCACAAAATCAATTTTCCTTCATGATACAATTTTACTTGGGGAAATTTCTCTCGAGATGAATTCACAAAATGGATCCAACAAGATTTAGTATTTTATTTTACCAAACAACCCAAGGTGTGTTCACACATCACCCAGACAGACCTAAGCTCTCACCCGAAGTGCGCAAGGGTACCAGGTCCCTCTTTTATGACAGCTTTGTTAAGGAGTTAGCATGATAAACACATGTATAATCCAATTCCATAATATCCATTCAAAAGTAAAGCATAAGCATATCTAGACCTTAACCATAGTACATAAAGAATCGACAAGAACCAATATCGTGTTCACCATACAAGATCCATAAACAAATATATCAATAACCATTATCTAACCACATAGATCCATTATAGTAATTATCAGTAAAACATAGAAGCTGAATACATATGGAATAATGTCACCATGAGTCATGTGCACTCGAAAGCAACATCATAACTCTATTGCAATCATAAGATACCAAAACTAGGCAGATAATACATATATATAGGAGTGGGGACTTTCCCTTCACCACCTATGCATTCTCAAAATAGGCTGCATGCCAAGAATAGCCATGTGACACTACAAGGTAAATACAAAAGCATGCAAGATCACTAATAATGGGTTATCTAATAATATAAACTATAGATCTAATCCTATTAATATCCCAAAACTATGCATGTCGTTTGATCTTCCACTTGTCCAAAATATCCTTGCTTCGCTTCCAAGTCTTCATGTTAATGCATGCCCCGCACTCAACATCTATCTTTAGCCTCATCATGCAAAATGGATAAGTCCCAAAGTCATAATTTCCCGAGCATGACATTTTCTAATATAACTCTATGCATTCCTATGCGCCCCATGTTCGCTCACCCAATCCTCATGCACCTTTAGTACTTAGAGTATAATTTATCATCCCAACATTACCCCACATTTGTTTCATCATTACCGCGAAAATGGGTAACCATGACTTACTTATCCATTGATAAAGAATAATGAAAAAAGAATAACTATACATAGAAAGAAAAAAATATATGGGCGCGCTACCCTTCGTAAAGTAGAATCAACTCTAGATATTCACTTTCTATTTCTACCTCTAACTTGTTCCAATCACTAAGTTCCTTATTGGTTTTATCAGGGATGTTTGCAAGTACCCCATCCATCTCATCTAGGGTCATGTTCTCACCCTTGTTCTGCAATACTCTAAGGACATTTTCTAGACCTCAGACCATCCCTTCCATCACATCCATACTCCGCGCGATGATTTTCCCAATTTATTTGATCTTCTCCTTGTGAGGGTCTTGGGCTCTATGAGTGCATCACACTTTTCTCGCTACTAAAGTGAGCCTCTCCTCATGCCCAAGTGTCTCATTTTGTTTTGTGTAAGGACCATGTTATCTTCCACGGAAGTCCTTGTTTTGATTATTATATTAGGATCCACGCAAATGTTTAGCGCCAAATATGCCTTTTTCAACTCATCTTTCAATGCCTGCAATAAAGACTCATACCCACTTATCTTGCGCGTGATGGTTTCCTTTTCCTTTTCTACCTATGCTGCAACATCCTTTGGTTTCAACATCCTTATTGTACTTTCATCCATCACCATATGGACCAATGTGCATAAGTAATGCATAGAACCTCTTTGTCACTTTCTCTTTTAGATGCAACCTTGATTTCAAAATTTCAAAGGTGCCTATCTGCTCCGCCACACTAATTACCACTCTTTCCTTTGCCTCAACTATCTCCTTTTATTATGTCAAGTGCTTATTCTCTCGTGCCTTTGTCTTTTCTATCCTCTAGAAAATCATGAATAGTTTCTTCCTTATCAATGTTTATGTGCACAACCTCTACAGATACCTTAGTCAATGCATTACTTACTTGTTCATCTGAAATTTGAGTTGGCTTGATTTTCACATGGTGAGAATGTGACACTTTCTTCATTCTTCGTGACACACATGATTCTTCACATACATCAAATTCAGGCTCATCCATATGAGTCTACATACTCCATGATAATTACTTGTGATTTTATGTGGTTGCCATCTTCAATCCATTAATTCCAGCCATAAAGGTCCTTGGGTTCCAAGGTAATTTAGAAACTGGCTCAAATGATCTTGGTAGGGTGATTGACATATCATGTTGTAGAAGTTTCATATGTTTCTCCATCCTTCTCCTTACTAGAGCACTTACCTTTTGGAATGTGTAACTCCAGGTCCTTCACTTGTTTGTGTAAAATTAGGAACACCAAATGATTTGCCCTTATCTTCACTCTTCTTTACATCAACAATGTAATCCCCCACTTCATGTTCTTCTGACCTTCCTACATAATGTCTCAATTCTTATTCCTAAGGTTCCTCTACCTCCTCAGTGTTAACCAGAGTCTTTGGCATGCTGTCCCTATGATTTCTCTCCTCATCATCCCGGTGGGGATGTACTTTTACCTTTTCTTTACTATTTTACCTTCATAAGAGAGTTCCTAGGTGACAATGTAGGTGGCTATGATGGCCCCGCACATTGATTCCTTGTTCTCCTCAACACTCTCCTATATTGCTAGTCCTTAATACCATCTCCTAAACCTACAACGCTTGTCTCCATGCCCACTTCCTCACCTTCTTTTTGTAATGGAGGGGTGGCCTTGTGCATTATTTTCTCCCCTATAGTGGGCCACCTCCTCCTACCATGTTCCAAGCTGCCACTATTTTATTTTATTTCTTCCTTTTCTTCTTCTTCATCACCATGGGGAAAAGTAGTTTCCTCATCCTGCAAAGTTCCCACAATATGTTTTCCTTGGGAAAATCAGGGATCTTAGATTCATTTTCAACATATTTTCCATTCTTCAACTTGGGCTTAAGGTAGATGTACACCTTAGCTGCTCTAGCCTTCCTATTGCTAAACTCATAGAATTGATATTAATATCATCTTGAAATAAACTTCTCAATATAAGCATACTTAATTAGATAGACATATGTCTTCCTGAGTGTATGATAATCACAATCTACATTTTCTACATTGAAGATCAACCTACACACATTGGAAAACCTATGTATAGATACTTGGAAATAGCGTGTTGTGAAGGCGTATGGAAGTTTGCACCATGGACTCTAGTTCCCATCCTTCATTTTAATGCAAAATGTTGTAAACAACAACTTGAGCCTCGATTTTCTAATACTGAAGGAAGGTCCTTGGGTATCCTCCACTCATACTCAAATATAGTGTGCAGCGCTCATACTAGAGCTCTTTCCTTTACTTGTAGGGTCCACTCATGGATCCATCACATGTATATTTAGAAAATCTCTCAGCAAGGGACTTCTTTTCTTTAGGGTATTGCTACATATTTTATTTTGGCTCTGTCGGGCACTCCAATTTCTACAAACACAATTGCTAAAAGGATAACACCAAAACTTATCTTATCTCCTTGGTGTGCCTCTGTGATGATGGTCTCACCAATGAAGGCTGAAAAGTTGTAAATGAATCCTTCTGTCATCTTATTAGGAATGTGCAACCATCTTCGCTTTATTTGTGACCAATGATTGTGATTGTTCAACTTGGTAAGGAGGTGCGCTACTTCTTGAATAAATGGGTATTTTTCTAACTTTTAGATATCCATCCCGCTCCCTCCATTCATATAAGATAGTACCTTCCTTTTGCCTCTACCCCTTCATCATCAATAAGATCACTATTGATTTCTGTGCTTGAAATCCTCAACCCTCAATCAATCTCCTAATTAAGGGTGCGGTAAGTCTCATTCGCTGCCCCAAAAAGTAAAGAAACCCTCATGGACTCGGATCATAAACCAATGGTAAAGTTTTTCTAATTTTCCAAAGTATGGGAGCTCATAGAGATGTAAAACTCCCACTTTTGACAACATTAGTCACCTTCATCATCATAAATAGCCATGTCATTTTCTATTCGCAACGTTGTTTTTACCATCAACATCTTCTTTACTTCATCTTATTGTCCTTAGTCCTATGATTGTAGTCACTCACTTTACTCTTCCTGATGTGAGACTCCCAATCATGGCCCATAAACACACCTTCTAGATACTGCATCTCCAAAAATCAACTTTCAGGGGTGTCTTCAACCTCTATTTCTACTTCCTTCTACTTCCTTCCCCTTGTAGTTACTCCAGGTGCTCACTTAGGTGCCATAATGATGATAAAAGAGTGTTCTTATAGTTGGTTTGACATCTACGACTATAACTTGTGTGCCCTAGCTCTTCTCTA
This sequence comes from Taxus wallichiana var. yunnanensis, assembly GCA_018340775.1. Lineage (NCBI taxonomy): Eukaryota > Viridiplantae > Streptophyta > Pinopsida > Cupressales > Taxaceae > Taxus > Taxus wallichiana. The sequence continues at coordinate 732,027,114 of CM031234.1, read as the reverse complement.
AACCCTAACTTGCAGATTTGTCTCCCCACATGCCTTTACTTCACTCAAAAACTATCTCCAATGGAGCACTAATACAACTCGTGTATAAATATGTCTATTTTTGTCCCTTACCACAACTCTTTTGCACTTTCTCACATAACTCGCTCGTCAACTCACTCTTCAATTCACTCGAATGCTTCTTCTTCACAATCACAAGGTAAAAATGACTTCACAAACCCACCTTTTATAACCTTTGTAAATTTTTCCACATTTATTTCTCTCCACCTACCACCGTACTTAAACATTGAAAAATGTTTCATTCCTTTTCCACGTTGTGTTTTCCACGTCCCAAACATAACCTTCTAGCACACCCACTACTTCTCGGACACAAATTACCTTACGCAAGCCTTCATGTTCTGAAATGCCTATTCAATGTGCCTAAAACCAAGTAGTTTCTCATGCTACAACCTACCTCCATTACACTATGTGTCTATTCATTCTCACGTGTTCCTTTTTGTATGAACAATTTTTCTTTATGCGCACCCTTACTTCAAGCACCTACACAATATTTATCAAATGCATATGCATCTTCCAGAGATTGCTCAATCTTGACCCATTTATCTTCTATATACTCCACCCCACACTAAAAGTATGTGCGGTCCTCTGCGTATGAATTTAATAGATAATAATTAGTTTCTCGCGCATAAGTGTAGACACCAAATTTGTGTCTTACGACACCCTGTGCCCCGTATCTCATTTCGCAACCTAACCTCATCACCTAAACCTTACACAATTATTTATTAATTACCTTATAATTAATAAATCCACATCGCCATACCTGCCACCTCATTTCGCCACCTCATCATGACCTAGTCTTAACCCTAAACTAACCTAATTAAGACCTATAACTTGGTCCAAATCCACACCCATGACTAATTACTCCTCACCCGCACCTAAAACCAACCTCCTAATGACTTGACCAAGCCCGCCACTAATCCCTCGAGAGAAAAGGAGGGGAAAGTTGGCTATTTTACTAAAAATAGCCCACTTTGACTCTGACCGATACCGGTTCCTACTCGACCGCCGCTTACGTAACCGCCATTGGTTCCCCAAATGACCTCCCCTAACCAGAAACAAGGTCAAGGATTTTTGGATCAATCGGGATCATCAGAAGTGGTGGAGAGAATCCGGATTTTACTTGGCCAAGCAGAGACAAGTGAAGAAACAAGAAGAGTTTGCAGAGAAGATCAACAAGCCCAAAATTGCAACTGAGTAACTAGAGCCTTGTGACACTCATCGAGTATCGGGAGAGAGGAGATAGCTCATCTTGGGTTGTCGATCATCCTACTTGAGCCCTGTCTTCGTCATCACAGTCCCAGAACCTGCATTTTCCATCAATAACTAGTAAGTCTTATACGTTCTTTTAATAACATTTCTTGAATTTCTGAACCACTGCCATCATAAGTCTATTCCTAGATCTACTACCCAGCAACACACTACATCTAACTGTCATTCCTCCACCCTTACATTACCCCCAAGAACACCCCCCCATATTCTCTCGAGTCCTTCTCATCACCCCATTACCTAACCCCACTCATTTATCACCTTATAAAACAACACAACTACCTTACAACCAACCTTCACCAAAAGCCCCGAAAACATTGCCCCTACCGATATCGGTTAGAGCCAACCGATCGGTTATAGTGACCGCATCGGTCACCTTGATTCTAAACCAAGACCAGCCCTTTCTCTATTATTCTAATAAGGTAAACAAATTGTAATTGACAATAGCTTATTTGTTAGAATTTGTGTTAATTCATGTTAGCAGGGAGCCGACCACCTTCGAAGGAAGTTTTATATTTCCTGGGCCCAAGGCGTTCCCTCATTTATTGTCTAATCAAAATCTGTGGTCTTGTATTCTTATTTGCAGTAGTCCTTCCTGCATAAAAAGGAGTTCTTCGTAGTCGATCTCGATCTTTCTCGGTACGCGCACACCCTCTCGACATTCAACAGTATTCCTCCTAACCCTAACCTTATCTATTTCTTAAAGGAATGAAAGGATAGAAGCAAGTCTATTCCACAGAGCCAAACATTCCGTGCGAAACATTTTGGCACACACTGGTGGGACCCATTTCAGTTTCTGCTTTCTCTTGCTTGCTTTCATTTGGGGAGCATACTTGCTGTTTGCTATTTTTGTTATATTCAGTAAAAGAATTTGTCTTGCTTTCCCAGTTTTGACATTAATGAAAGTCATCTTCTTTGCTTCATCGAATATCATTTTCGATTTGGGTTTAAAACACGTGCATTACATTCTTGCTTGCTGTTTTCAATTCTAGTGAACATAGACTAAGTAATGTCGTACACGTGGGGTGATTTCCATGGTATTGACAGGAAATTAATCTTACTTTCACTACACAACACATACCGAATCACTTCATAATTAACACAACAGCTCAAAACATCCCCCCTTTTCCGCGGTATTCCTCCGCCCGATTGAGGTAACCTTATAAGCCAAAACAAACTTGACATTTCCCCTAAGTCTTTTGTTTAGGATTGACATCATTCTACGTCTAAAGGCATAAGCCCAAATTGATTAAAATTAACCCTAGGGTTAGTCTGTTAATTTGTTTGTGCATTCTTGCTTGTTTTCGCCTCGCTTCTCTCATCATACACTATTTTCTCGTGATCACTACGCAGTAATGTTTTTGTAGGCATATTAATTACTATTAACACCAAATCAACAACTTCTTACTGCTTCTTACACCAGTTCTATTATACCGACATCGGTTAGCTTACCGACGCCGGCTATAGCCTGACCGACATCGGTTATCTGGCCGATATCGGTTACTGTCTTTTACAGTTCCTGACAAACCAACGCAACCTACCAATTTCAAACATCTTCTTGTCTGTTTCTGTTCCTGATAGAAAGAAACCCTACTGTGTACTCCTGTCCATGGTTGTTATCACTCGAAAGCAAGCTGCCGCCATGGTTTCACATGCTTGCTCTGTGCCTTTGCCTGAATCACCCCCTTCACATTCTGTGGGGAATCCTACGGACACCAACGAGGTTCCTAAAATTCCTGTAGGAGATAAAGAATTTACCAAATTTCTGGATGCTAATCCTAGCGCTGTACAATACTATTTGTCTCATGCCCCTGACCGTACACCCGACGGTCAACTCCTTGTTGGCATGCCTATCAGTATAGCTACTCATTTAGCTCCTTCTCCACCTAGATAACTCCGCTTTACCTTCTTCGCATCCTTAGTCCTGCCTCTCCTAACTTAGCAGCTTTCAGGGGTTCATACGGCATATTGGCTTTCCTTTGGTTAATCTTGGGCCCAACATGTCATTACTACGATCGCTCCTACCTCGCTCTCTCTTGCAGACTGCTCTGCTTCATGACTTGCTCTCTACCACCTATCCACACGAGCTTTCCTTCTCAAGCTCCGCCCACCTTTTCATTTCCACACACATATCCTAGAACTCAACGCCTTATATAGGACATCCCTATTCGGTTACCTCAACACATTCGTCCTCCATACCTTATCAACATTTAACCCCACCATTGTTCAGCGGTGGCCCTTGGCCCAATTTGCCTCCGTTTACCATAACCCCACCATCATCTCATCCAACTACTGATTTAATTAAACAAATGATGGACAAAATGCAAAATCTGGAGGCTTCTGTTTCAGGAAGTCGTAGCGCCTTGACATACGAGCAAGTTTGTCGAGAGCCTATCCACCCTTCAGTCCCCCTTCATTCATATCCTCCTCAATGGGAATTACCAAAATTTACCCGTTTTAATAGTAAGGAGGACCCTCAACAACACTTGCGATCATTTAGACATGCCTGCTATCTGATTGCTCACGACGACGCTTTACTACTCCGCACCTTTCCCATGTCCTTATCAGACCCGCTTGAGTGGTAGAGTGCTTTAACCCAAAGACTCAATCTTCTCTTTTTAACCAGCTAGCCCAATCTTTCTTGGATCATTTCTCCATTAACATTGCCAAGAAAGTATCTATCACCGACCTTTATGCCATCCGACAATTTGAAGACGAATCTATCGCAGATTTTGTTGACAATGGCGGGGCCTTATCAACCAACTTACGTATGCCTTGCCTCAGTGAACTTATTGAACTCTTTACGCGGGCCTGCGCTAAGCACATCTCTCCTACCCTCCAAATTCAAACTTTCCGTACATTTGACGAGGCCTTTACTATGGCTCGAAAACTAGAGATTCGAGCCTTAGAGGAAGAGAAATTGCATGGTCACGTAACAAAACCCCAATTTCCAAACCCAAGATTCCACCAACAAACCTAACACCACCAATCCTCACCCATCGACTGCTTCAAATCAAAAGGAGCCGTGCACGCGGTGATGGTCAAATCCCAACCACCATCTAATACCCCGCCAAAAACCACCTATAAGTATAAAGCAGAGCCCATCAACTACACTCCCTTGGGAGAAACATATGGTGTGATATTGGAAAATTGCTTAAAGTAGGAGCCATTACCTTACCTCCCGTTAAACCTCACTCCGGTTTGATTCCGCTCACGCCCATACCTTCTTGGTACAAAGAAAATGACTTCAGAATCTTCACACGCATGAAGGGACACAAATCATGAAAATCGCAAGATGTTGAAAAACATAGTGCAGAAATGGTTGATGCGGGGATATAGCCCTCGATAATCCTAATGCCCCCGCTAACCGAAATTTGAAAATATTCAACAAACCATTCCCAAATCACTCTTCTAACAGTAACATAAACCAAGATATCTTAGCCGAGGAGAGTGTTCATGAGATCCATGCAGCTTCGACTCTGACCAAAACCTCTATCGAACAAATTCTGAACCAGCCTCTTCACTAACGCAGAACCCGAACCCCCTTCCTCACCATCAAGACAAACGAAATCCTCACCGTTCCTTTACCCATCAAGGAATTAACCGCCCAGAGTTCCCTTCTCACAAATGAGCCTTCTTACACCACATCCTTGCAAGACTGTGAGCGGATGTTATCTAATTTATCTATTTCCCAAACGTCTCCTCCTACCATTCTTGCTATACAAGAGGAAGGCTCGCCACTTCTTTTGTCATCCTTAGATGAGAAACCTCTTGAACCAACATCACCACATTCTTTATACATGATGGATTCTCTCAAACACGCCCTCCTACCTATTAGTTCTTCATCGCCTAAATCTTTTCAGCAACCGGTTGACCTCTTAACGCCCATTGATACAGTGCCTCATCTACCCCCTGTATCACACCCACAGTGGACCGGAATCACAACCCACCTTTCTTCCATACAAAAGTTCCTATTCACACGTGAGGACTGTCATTCCCGTAAGATAGATTTAGTCCTATGGGAACGCTTGAGTACGCCATATTCTACTCAAATGCAGATGACCGATCCAGATGCCTCTACCATATACCCGAAGTGTTTACGTGCTTAAAATGCCTATGTCCTCATCTTCACCCCCTCATCTCTACTAAATACCTCATCCACTTCTATTAACCTAACCAAATCTTCCCTACGCTTGAGACCTCACCAATACCTAGCCTAACACACCCACCTAAGCGACTTGATTTATCTAAAAATAAAGCCGCCCATCCCATTAGGAGACAGACTCAATCTCCTCAATCTATGCCGCTATCACAACTAAAACCCTCGCCACACACCTACCTTCCATATTGGGACCCCATCCTCTACCTTGCATCAATATATCATACCTCCCGCGCTTTTTAAAGCGACCTACGCCTTCTGCACCCATACAGAAATCCAAGGGTATAGCAACACCGTCACCCCACGTATCCTATCCACCTATCAACCCTAAACAAATTCCATCATCAAAAGATTTGTTTTCTGTCACTCCTATTTCTCCGTGGTTGTTTTCTAATACCACATCATCTGTGGCCTCATCATCCAACTAGCTAAACATAGCTTCTACGCCAAAGAAGCCACGTTTAGTTAAAACCCATTATCAAAACTCCTTGGCTAAACCACCACCCATACAAACCAACCATACCACGTCATCACCAGAATCGACCCACCAATAATAGCCTCCTCTTCCTCCGACTTTGACCCACTCAAAGGGTCTTACGCCAAAATCTCATATGTTGGTAGAGAATGCGACCATTTCCCTACCCCCACTTAGACCTTATGATCCATCTAAACCTCGACCTATAGGTTACGATGAGTCTAAAATCTGCGCTACCACCGCACACCAGACATGACGTAGAGGGATGCAAAACGCGCGTGAAGCCATACTTCGCCGGGCACACCTCTCTCAAATAGAAAAGTCAAGAAAGACAACTTACGAAGAGAGAGACCTTTAGCTTCACCCTCTCCTATACCACCTGTCCCCGCCTCACCAAGATCTATCATTATTACAGCCCCACCTCTCAAGACCATGACCTATCCCTACTGCCTTCCTCCTCTCGTATTCACGAGATCAATATGATTAGTGTTGCTACTCGAGGCGTAAAAACAATGGGAAAACGAAAGAAAACACACCTGCGGCATCTCTTTCTCCGTCCACCATCCCGATCGCACCACCACCTAAAGTGGTTATTCGTGGACCCGCCTACCCCGTCTCTAATGGAGTTGCCCACCGAACCATGATCAAACAACTTCACCAATCACCTGTAAAATGACAATGTATGATCTCATTCGACTTCAATCTCATCGACAAGCTCTCGCTTGAAATCCTTCAAGGGATAGAGGTCTTACCTAATGAAACCTTGCCTCTATTCTAACACCCAATCACGTTGCTTCACTCACCAAACAATCTATCTCCCCAACCACTTCGTCTCTCGTACAACAAGCCGCCGCCAAGCTAGCTCAAGACAAAATTATCGATTGTGTCAAGATCCCCGACCTCGCTTTTTTCATCTCACTTATGTCCGGAACATTCGGGTACGCGTGTTATGATTGACGGGGCGTTAGCCTAAACATCATCTCTTCAAAAGCCTTCCAACAAATGAATATCCCTTCTAGCCGCTTTATGTGCCAACCCCATCATGTCATGCGGTCATTCAATGATGCTATTACTTCTACCTTAGGCACCGTGATCCTTAATATTCGTAGACCACGTACTTTACCCGAACTCTTCTATGTCCTCAAGGAGAGTTCCAATACAATATGTTGTTAGGCCGCCCTTGGATCCGGGCTATGGGATGCGTTCCTTCCACCTTACATAGATGCATAAAATTTGAGTACGAGGGAAAGTCCTACACCGTAAAAGCTGATCCTCCCCCCTTCAAAACCTGCAATATGTTGTATCACCCTAATGATGTGCTTGTACCAGTCAAGACACCCATTCATCCAACCCAACCATCCACTTCAACCACACCTACACCTTCAACCAATGAAACCACCGTCACAAATACCACTTCCTTTCCCGCAGATAACATCCCAACCTCCGACCCCTTAGTAGATGTTTTTCAACGCCTTACTCTGGGGGAATACCGCCTATATAACGTTAGCTCTTTCCATACCCCGCAGGAGTACGGACAGTTACATGCGCATCCTACCTACGACCGTCGCGTGGGGGAGGTAATCTCTTACGGACCACCCCATTACCGCACCAACCTAACATATGGGGGTGTCGACGCATCCTCTGTTACCCCTGAACCTCCTTTTGAGGTGGTTCCCTTCCAATCTGATTTTCAATACTTGACAAATCGTCGTTTTGCCCTCACCTTCTTGACTCACTGTGCTTGGAAAGGCTTTGGTTTTGGTCTTTATGAACAAGGCCGACATACACTCATTCCCGTGACTACACGCAAACACAATGATCGTAGTGGTCTCGGTTTTCCTGAAACACTTACACCGGAGAAACCTCGTGTCGGGCTTGTATCTCGGAAGATGACGATGTCACCCCTACCAAACCATCATCACCCATTTTGCCATCGTCACCCACGAGTCGATAGACCCCAATCTATCCCTCCTAACTTTTTTTTTTTTTTTCATAAATGCTATCTTCCTAGGTCCTCTCACTTATCAACGCAATAATGAGGACCCATCTTCTCTTCCCCTTCTGTATCCCGACATGATTGAAGAGGATTCGCCTTCGATTAATGTTGTTGAGTGCCAGGATGACGACTCTATACTCACTTACCTTGGTGCAGACGACTCCTATATTCAACGTACTTACCATCTGAAAATCAAACCATGTTGAACGAGTCAACTATAGAAATCAACATCCACACAGAGGAGGATCCTCACATTGTGAAGATCAGACAATCCCTTAGCGCATCAGAACAAGTCGCCTTTACTACCTTTCTCCGTACCCGCAACCAAGCTTTCGCTTGTCCTACGCCGACATGCCAGAATTGATCCCGACATTGTTGTCCATAACATCACCCTAAATCCCGATTCCAAACCAAATCAAACAAAACTCGAGAAAATGCATCCACGCATTGCCCTCTTGGTCAAAGAAGAGCTTCAACGACTTCTTTCTGCTTCCTTCATCTTGCCTATCGACTATCCTCAATGGATTTCTAACATCGTACTCTGCTACTAAAGCGACGGGGGGACTTTGGATATGCACGGATTTCGAGACCTTAACCTCACTTGCCCCAAGGATGACTTCCTCCCAAGTATTGATCAACTTGTTGATCTCACCATGCGGCCATGAAATGCTTTCTCTCATGGATGGTTTTTCGGATACAATCAAATTTTGGTAGCCCCGCCGATCAACATAAAACCGCCTTCATAACTCCTCGGGAACCTTCGTTATCGTGTCATGCCGCTTTGGCCTTAAGAATGCTCGGGCGCGACTCTATCAATGGGCTATGACTTACATTTTTCATGACATTATGCACACTATCCTTGAGGATTATGTCGATGATCTTCTTGGCAAATCTAAACATCGCAGTGAACATCTCGATGTTTTAACCATTATTTTCGATCACTGCTACAATATTCGTCAAACGCTTCAACCAAAGAAATGTGTCTTTGGTGTTCTTTCGGGAAAAATTCTTGGCTTTATCGTCTCTTTGCGTGGCATTGAGGTCGATCCATCTAAAGTCAAAGCTATCCTAGAAATGCCCCCACCCAAAAACCTCAAACAATTACGTAGTTTGCAGGGTAAACTTCAATCCATCCGGCGTTTCATCTCCCAACTCTCGGATCGATGTCAACCTTTCCATCACCTTCTTAAAAAGGACATTGCCTTTCAATGGAGCGAAGAGTGTCACCAAGCCTTTGAAGCTCTCAAAGCCTATCTCTTGTAGCCACCCGTGCTTATCCCACCTCAGGATGATCGCCCTTTCTACCTTTACCTTTCTGCCACTGACCATGCTATAGGAGCCATGCTCGCACATCGGGACTCCTACACGCCGAGAACAAGCCATTTATTATATAAGTCGACTCGTGGATTACGAGACTAGGTATACACATGTAGAAAAATTGTGCCTAGCCCTATCATTCGTAGCCACCAAACTCCGACACTACCTCCTGAATCACAAAACTTTTGTCATCACCAACGCGGACCCCATTCATTATATGTATGCCAAACCACATCTAAACCAACGCATCACCCGATGGCTTATGCTCCTCACCGACTCGACCTTGAGTTTGTACAATGTGTCAATCAAAGGACAAACTATTGCGGACCAACTTGTGGAGGCCCCTTTACCTGGGGAACAATTTACCAATTTTAATTTCCCCGACAAACTCATCGCCACTCTTTCACTCAGGGAAGAGTCGTATCCAATGACCCTCTTCTTCGATGGATCCAAATGCCAGCGCGGCGGAGGGGCCGGCATTGTTCTCATTCCTCTTGACGCTGAGCCTATGCCTCTTTCATTCCGGCTCGATTTCCCCTGCACTAATAATACAACGGAATACGAGGCCCTTGTTTTGGGTCTCTAGGTGGCGTTACACTTAGGTGTCAAATCTATTAATATTTTTGGCGACTCTCAATTGGTAGTCAATCAAGTTATGGGCATCTACCAATGTAAAAATGAGGAACTTCAAAAGTACAAACATTACGTGGATTCACTTTTGATCTCATTTACTCGTTATTCTATCCAGACCATTCCCCGCTCCACTAACAAATTTGTGGATACTATGGCTTGCTTAGCCTCGCAAATTCCTGCCTCACCAACTGACTCTGACATATTCATCTTGGTCCAACAACTCTTTGCCCCATCCTATTCAGCCCCGGTTGTTTGTATGATAAATAATGTGTCTGCTAATTCGCAGGATACCTGGTACCACCAATTTCACGACTACCTTACAACCTCCGTTCTCCCACCTGACCTTACTAGTACTGCAAACGTGCTTTTCTTAAACGTGTTTCTCGTTATGTCGTCATGGGGGGACTCCTTTATAAACGTGGCTTTGATGGCATCCTCCTTCGATGTCTAACCGCACGAGGTCACCTATACCATCCAACAGGTCCATGACGGTATTTGTGGTGGACATTTTAGTGGCCTTGCCGTGGCTAAACGAATCCTTCGCCTAGGTTATTATTGGCCTACTCTTAATAACGACTACTACGAATATGTTAAGCGTTGTGTTATGTGTCAACAACATGCCAACCTTCAACATACTCCTAGCCATCCGCTACAAGTCGCACGAGATCTTTGGCCTTTCTCACAATGGGGTTTAGACCTTATTGGTGAGATTCACCCGCCCTCTTCGCAACGTCACCGTTGGATAATCACGGCAACCGAATATTACACAAAATGGGTGGAGGCCATTCCACTCATTTCAATCAAAAAAGAAAAAATTGTCGAATTTGTTAACCATCACATTATCTGTCGTTTTGGTATTCCTCATCACCTAATAACAGATAATGGTAAATCTTTCAAAAATAAGTTGTTACAAGACCTTTGTGATAACTTTGGTATCAAACTTAGTTTCTCATCACCTTACTATCCACAGGCCAATGGTCAAGCTGAATCTTCTAATAAAACCCTAACCAAAATCCTCATGAAAGTTGTTAATGATTCTGGAAGAAATTGGCATGATCACATTCCCTTTGCCCTTTGGGCTTATCGTACTAGCATTCGTACCTCCACTAATGCCACACCATTTTCTTTGGTATATGGTACCGAGGCTGTCTTGCCTCTCGAAATACAAATACCCTCCCTCAGAATATCTCTTTAGGATATTCTCACCAACGATGATTTCCGCCAAGAGCGGTTAGCCCAATTAGAGCTTCTTGACGAGCATCGTCTTACGGCTCTTGACCACCTTCAAATCTATCAAAAATGCATCAAGCGTGCTTATGATAAGTGACTTCATGAGCGTACCTTTAAGGTTGGTGATCTTGTCCTCAAAGAGAATCAACATGTAACCAAACTAGAAAAGAGCAAACGTGGAAAATTTGCTCCTAATTGGATTGGGCCTTACATTATCACTCACACTTATGGATCAGGCACTTATCGTTTAGCTTCACTTAATGGTAAACCTGAGCCTGAGCCCCTTAATGCCTTGCATCTTCGACCATTCTACTGTTGAATTCAGTGTTGTGTCACTTCTTATCTACCTTACGCTCGTCCCTTGAGCTCATTTACCACCGCATACACTTTGTTTCTTGCATCTCAAAATCAAATCAAGCTCACATGGTTTGATTATCACCTCCCCTTAAAAGATGCCTTCCCCTTTTTAGTCTAGTCCATGACTTCAAAGTATCAAAATGACACATTCTTAATTAAAACACTTATGGGATTTTCTTGAGTCAAACTTCCTCCAAAACTAGATGCTTTATGCCCAATGGACATCTAGACTCTAAATTATACAATAGACTACTCCCTCAAGGACAACTATATGCCAAACTATTGCTACTATTATATATAGACGCTCCCTCAAGGACAAATATATGCCAAACTATATATATAGACCGCATCCCCAGAATACATTATAAAAGATCGCTTCCTCAAGGATAAGGATAGCTATACACAATATCCTTTTTATCGAAGCTTCTCGCATTGATCAACTTCGTGAAGACCTCAAGAACAACAAAATACATATCCCATGTAGACTTCCCGCATCGATCGCCTATATCCAAAAATAAAATAAAAATAAAAGTAATATTTCAAAACACTTTTGAGTCATGGACTTGTCTATTTAGGTTTGGTTCTCTTTGTCGAAATAATCATCTTATAATAAGTTCTCTCCACCTTCGCCCACATCAATCACCTCACCTCACCATTTGTCAAAACAACAAAACTCAAGGGACGTGACGTATATCCGATATATTGTGATTATACCACTCTTTTCACCTATCGACTTCTCGCCATGCAAGGTACCTAGGGACTCAAGCTCATCCTACATTAATATGTGGTTTGTTTAGCTCTTCTCAACTACGGACACTCGCCTCTTTTTGCTCGACTCTAGGATTGTGTGTTGACCTTTAATCAGACACGATTCCCTACTACTGGGTATGCTAACTTTCGCTTCACCTATACCTACACCAACAACATTACCCTACCAACACCAACAACATTACCCTACCAACATCAAATTTTTTTACCAACCAACAAATTGCCTAACCATAACCAAATTGCCTGAATTCACCTCTCCCTGGTCCTAAGGGAGAACTACATCGGTCTGAGGCCCTTCCTTGCTTTGTGCAATGGGCTATGTAGGCAGCACTTAGGAGACATGGGGTCTCCCAAGGTTAGCTCGACCATCCCTACCATACCCTATCATGTGTTGTAAATATAAATATTTTTTGTGTATTTCTATTTGCCAACATTCATCTTTATCCTTTTTCAAACAAAACAAAAACAACATTCAAAACACAACCATTCTTATTATTATCATCACTCAAAACCACATACATCTTTAGTTTTATTTTAGATGTTAAACAAATACATCTTCTCTATCATCGACTCACAGGTCGGCATCCTTATTTATTCTTATATTCCTATGAAATTCACTTAGACCTCGCACCTCCTCCCGAATCGTGGTGGTGATCGTGATCGCCGATGCCCTCCGCCTTGGCCTCTCCATCCTCAAAGGTGCCACTACCATTGGTTCCTCCCACTGATCCGCCAACATCTCCTGTAACATACGAATACGCCCTCTCGCGTGGAGGAATCTTGCCTCCAGCCTTCTCACTCGTGAATCGTGAAACCTCTAACAATCCCATTGTCTCATTCACCTGTGTTTGAAGCTGGTGAGCCAAATCCTGCAGACGATCTCTCTCCGCTGTAATCACAGCTATGTCAGGCGCTCACGTGCACCTCGCAGCTCTGCTACCCACCATACTCTATAGGCCTCTCGTCATTCCCGCATCCATTACCCTACGATCGGCTGCTATCTCTTCTAGCCCTTCTGGAGGTGTAGGCCGGGGAGGTGAGAATGCTGCCTCGGCCGATCCTCATGTATGGTCTATATGTCATAGTATATCCTAAAACGAACCCAAATTGTCGCCGCACGCGATCTAGAGGAATCCTCTCGTACTCACCCTACCGCCCCTGCGATCCACCTCAATCGCTCTACACCCTCAACTCCTCGCCTATGTGCTCTGTCACCATATAGTTCCCGTAAGGCCTCCAACAAATATCCGCAATCGCACCATCTCCCATACTGCCTATAATACTCGATGTCATCTATCACGGCCCGATCTCGCTTGTTCTCGTCTGACCCATCGTTTGAATCCCAACCTTGCACTCCGCCTCTCCCGACTGATGGGTCGGCCTATTAGACGCACACAAACAATATGCTCATAGGCCCAACAATGTAATAAGTACGACAATCCAAAGTGTCATCTTGTGTTTTCACTTGCAGCCCATAAACCCCTATATAACTCGCTGGATATGCGGTGCCCATGCGAAAGTCACGCTCATTTCTATCATTTCCCAAATAACACTCATCAATGCTTTTGGAAATCTTCCACCTTCCACCTCGTAATGCATAATACCCCACCGCTATCATTAATAACACGGCCAACCTTGTTCCTCGTGTGTGTGTTGCATACATTGTACCATACGTAAATGTTAAACTCGTGTGTCAAATCTCGCGCAATTGCCAACCAAATATCACCGTGTTATCGCTGCCCGCCCCGCGCTAGGCAACGCCTGATACACTATTTTTCCTATCATTGGGAGTCTCAAAATACGGAACACATCTTCCAAAGTCACCGCTATCTCCCCGCACGGCTGCGCATAGAAGGTATTCTTTTCTCTGATTCCATCTCTCAATCAACGCCCGCAACATAGCATGGTTACGCGCGATTCGTGAATAATAGCGGATTCCACTTAACCCCAAACGATTTATCAATGCCCATTCAACTGGGTGTTACATCGGCTGGATTCGTGACAACAACGCTAGTACAGTATCATTCATCCTTAACCCTGCTTCCGCCTGCATACATCAAAACGACACATAATTATTCAATAAAACAAATCTCCACGGGTTTTTTCTCAAATTCTGGAAACTCCTACAGTAACCGATATCGGTTATAGATAACCGACACCGCTTTGCTAACCGATACCGGTTTGCTAACTCGATATTTCTAAACGATACTTGGCCACTATAAAAATATACCTACCCTGCTTAAAACATACACCTACGATAATTATTTTTCCCGTTTACTCCTATTTATACCTAAAAACATACGTGACCACCCTATTTACCTACCCCATAGCACTCACCCCATCCCCAACCCTTGCCTATCACCTTTTCTTTCTCCTCTTTACCCACTTACACTTCTCTCATCCTATTCACAAAACATGCAAGAATCAAATTACAACCAAACAGTTTACCTCTCGGGATGCAGCAGCTTGGGGCGGAACATGTCTTCCCCCTCGTCCCTGCCTGCTGGATGCTTCTCCTCGTTCAGCCATGTTCACCACCCTCTTCAAATATAACTTGTCTTTCTACCTTCTGAATCTCAGCCCACACTCACTTCACCTGTCTCTTTCCTCCTTATCACTCAAATTCTTTCATGCAATTACCTGTATCAGTCGTTAAACAGCGTCGCATTCGCATATTTAACTTGTTACATGCATCTAAAAATAAGAATGCTAAAATAAGAACTTAAGTTGCCAACCAAGCAATTCTATTTTTAGGAAAATAATTCTGGCATAACCGATATCGGTTACATAACCGCTATCGGTCATATAGCTACCGACATCGGTTACATAACCGATATCGGTCATGTGTCCCCTTTTTGCTTAAACCTAAGCCGTTTCTTCGTTTTTGCAAATATTTGTGGCGCCCGTCCCTTTTACCTGCATAACCAACACCATTATCTATAATTTTTCATTAAATCCATATCTCATCACAATTTCATCAACATCATCTATCCATATTACGAACACAAACAAGCCATCAACAAACGATATCAAAAACCATCAATCTATACACCATTTGGATCCAACTCAGCAGCTACATACGTTCAATTTCACAAACCAGCGACACAACACATACAACATTTCATAAACACAACATGTCAATTAAACTCATCATCTATATATACATACATTCCATTTCAAAAAGCCATCAACAAAAGACATCAACACCATAATATATAAACCATGTGGATCAAACTCATCATACATTCAATAAGACAAACCATCGACAAAACACATACACCATTTCATATACACCATGTGGGTCAAAATCATCATATATATATATATATACCAAAGGTTTCAAATATACAACTTGCCCTGCATAGGGGCCTCTGTGATCTCATGATAATACAAAGCCGGCACGCAGGCCGCAACAACTGTCAAAATATCGACTCGGCTCGCAGGCCGGTCTCTCATATCAAAAATATACTCGGCTCGCAGGCCGGTATCAACGGTACAACCCGTACTCGGCTCGCAGGCCGGTATATACAATAAATGAATAAATAAATGAAAGAATCATATGTGGGCACGCAGGCCTCTCTATACATAACCGGTTCGCAGACCGGTGCCTCTATCTAATATCCAATATACACACAAAACCATCTAACTCTGACCCAGGGATGTCTCAACTCTCCCCACCGCCCTCAGCACCTCTCCCTGCGGGTCCTGGCCCTGGCTCCCGCCTCCTCCTCCTCGCCACCGACTCCACCGGCCGTAGCCGCACCACCCCTCGGGATCTCTGACTCCGCGAGGTCTCCGCTCTATGCGCCGCATACGGCTGATAGTCAGCCCCGGTACCATCAAGGATGTCCTGATAGTACCGGGCCTCCGCTCTCGCCTCCATATACCGGGCCCGTGCCACCAAAGCTGCTGGGGCTGGTCCCCCGACTCCTAATACCAATGGCCCCTGTCCTACCAAGATACCCCTGTGCCGTGCTCGTGCTGGTGCTTATGGCTGCGCCGGTGGTGGTGCTGTGCACTGCGTGCTCGTGGCCGGTGCACTGCTGGTGGTGCCTGCGTGGCGGTACTGCATGCATCTCGTGGTGGTGCTGTGGTGGTGCTCGTGGCCGGGCTCGTACTGCGCTCAAGCAATCGCCTTCTTGTAGGACACCTATTCGTGCTCGCGCAGCAGCAAGCTGCCCTCGTAACAACTATACTGTCCCCGAGCTAGTCCTCTCTCGCTCTAACAACCCGCTAAGTCTCGGCCGTGGCGGGCTGCTTCCTCGCGGCTCTCTCCCGCCCACCATACCAAAATGATCCTCGTACACCCAAGGCCATCCATCAGATACATCTGCTCTGCCGCTCGCTACCCAATCTGGGTCCATAGGTGCAGTGGTGCAGTAGTGGAGCTTCTACATCATCCCTCCGTACCGAGGGAAGGGAGGTGGCTCATCTCGCCGTAGCCCCACTGCCGCATACCCTCTCTAGGGGTATCCGCTCATACTCTCCCGGCCTCCGTCCCGCTATCCAGAATGTATACTGGATCCACCGCAACTGTGATCGGGCTCCTCCACGGGCCGATGACCTCTGTAAGGCCTCCATACAATATCTGTGGCGCCACGCCTCTAATACGTGCTGCCGGTAATATGCTACATCCCATCCTCGGCGAGAATCGCCTGTGGCTGCCCACGACCCCCACCACCTCTCGAAAGCCATATCTATAAATCACTGGGCCCGCCGCCGGGCAGCCCTACTGGTCGAATGCATATGATATGCTCATATGCCCAACAGTGTAACAAAAACGTAGAGCAAATCCCGAATCACCTCATCCGGCGGTAGCCCCACAGCTCTCGGTATAACTGCACTAGGTATACTGGTGCCCAAGCATAACATGTATGCTCCTCAACCATCTCGTGTAATACCCCCATCGCCGCCATGGAAAGCGGCCTCCCTCTGAGTCCGGGAGGGCGAAGCATGTAATGCCGATCATCATCAACACGGCAAGCCGTGTCTCATGTCGGTGGGCACGATACATATCCCCATAGGTGATGCTCGCGCTGTGATAAGTCAATAGCGCGGCTGCATCCCCGAATACCTGTAAGATGCTGTCCATGGCTGTCTCTGCATCCACCTGGAAGACTACCTCTCCATCGATCGGTAATCTAAGGATGCGATACACATCCTCCAAGGTAATGGTCATCTCTCCAGTCGGGAGATGGAACACATTGGTCACCGGATCCCATCTCTCGATGAGGGCGACCATAAGACTGTGATCCCTCTCTATCGCCCTATAACGCTGGACTCCGCCGAGTCCCACCTCGCGCATGATGGCCCAGTCCACCGCGGACACGTGTGGCCGCATCCGTCTCAACAGCGGAGGCATCCTATCCCGCATAGTCAGCTGCTGACGTGCCTGCACAAATCACCCACTTCATTAGACCTACCCTTTCAAACAACAACTACGTTAACCTTCTATACCCCCTTTTACCCACCCGACCACAACCCGACTCTATAACACACACCTACACCCACCTATTTTACCCTAAAAACTTTACGATATCCCCTTGCCTTATCTCGCACCCTACCAATCACTCAGCTCTACTCTCACCATTTACCTATGCCCCTACCAATTTAACACCTCCCCATTCATGCCCAACACCTAATCTATCCGAACCACACCAACCACACAATCACCCCATTTTTCCCCCACTCACTAATCAACCTTCCTATTAACCTCTACCCCTTCCCTCTTCACCCCCACAAACACAAAACCCAAACCACTAATAACCAAACACCCAAACAACAGCCCCAACAACCACCAAACACCCCAAACCACAACAAAACCAACCAACAAAATAAATATTCCTAACTAGGGACCGGTACCGGTCACCCATGACCGCCACCGGTCCACTCTCCACCGACGCCGGTCGACGTACGACCGACGCCGGTCACCCACAAACCCACCCTGCCCCGAAATTTCTTGACCGATGCCGGTCGCTTAGTGACCGGCATCGGTCACTGAAAAATCATGGGGCCGAACCCGACGCGGCCCCCCAAATCCTTTTTTTGCCTATTTATCCCTATTTACCCACCCAAACACCCTAAAAATCTACCCACCCTGCCGCCTTGCCCTCTTTCACCCATCTATCCTCTTCATTTTTCAAATAACTTCAATTTATTCATTATTTTACCAAAACATGGATTCCTACCCAAACACCCAAAAATAGCTTAACAACATCAAATTCACACAATGAGAGGTTTCGAACCTACCGGTATGACGACACGTCGTCGTGGTGGGATGGGTGGTGGTGGTCCAGCTGGTCCAGCACCTCCAGCTCCTCCTGGCTGTGCCATGGCTCTAACTCTCCTCTGCTGGGTCCTCCACCAATCAAATGCTGCCTCCTCCTCGCTAGGGCCTACCAATCACTCACTTCTCCACTCAAATAGCGCCACCTCAGCCAAAAAATGCTCCAATCTCAACAATACAGATCGCATAACTCAAATTGGGTTTCAAATTGACAATGTGACAATGACAGGCCGTATTTTTTCTTTTTATAGGTTTTTCACCTATAACCGATGTCGGTTTTATTCTACCCTAAGGAACCGGCATCGGTCACCTCACCGACACCGGTTATCTCTAGCCGATATCGGTTTAAATTCCTACCTTCCCCAACTTCTACCTTTATTCACCAATCTCCCTTTTTCACCACATTGCCTATTCCCCACATCACCTATACCCTCCATTGCTAATTAGCCTTTTTTGACTTCATTGGCCCGACCCAAGGCCCCAACCAACCCATTTGGCCCAACCCAAGGCCCAACCAACCCATTTGGCCCGACCCAAGGCCCCAACCTAACCATTTGGCTCGACCCAAGGCCCCAACCAACCCATTTGGCCCGACCCAAGGCCCCAACCAACCCATTTGGCCCGACCCAAGGCCCAACCAACCCATTTGCCCGACCCAAGGCCGCACCCAACCAATTTGGCCCGACCCAAGGCCCCAACCAACCCATTTGGCCCGACCCAAGGCCCCAACCAACCCATTTGGCCCGACCCAAGGCCCCAACCCAACCACTTGGCCCGACCCAAGGCCGCAACCACCCATTTGGCCCGACCCAAGGCCCCAACCCAACCACTTGGCCCGACCCAAGGCCGCAACCAACCACTTTGGCCCGACCCAAGGCCCCAACCAACCCATTTGGCCCGACCCAAGGCCACACCCAACCACTTGGCCCGACCCAAGGCCACACCCAACCATTTGGCCCGACCCAAGGCCGCACCCAACCATTTGGCCCGACCCAAGGCCGCACCAATTAAATACCTCGCCCAACATCAACACAATACAATTTTATCCACCCATCATGTAGCTTTTTGTTCAATCGAGCTCACCTGCTCGTGTTTTAGCATGATTAGGGTCCTCGACTTGATCTGGGCCGACCAACTTTGCCTGACCAAGACCGTGACGTTTATCTCAACCAAACCAACCATTTGGTACGCCGAACATGCCTAAACGCTCCTCGTACCTTACCCGTTATATCCCCCGGAGCTACTTCCTATGCCTTGATACCAGATTATATCACCCTTGTTTGGATAAACTATCGATCTTTGCCTATGAATTGCTTGGTTTGCTCTTCAAATCATGTACCCTGGTCGCACTACTGCATTTCAACGTGCGTCTTCTTCTTTGGACCTACCCCACCATCTCACCATCATCTCCACACCATTTACCCTTTATCAACCCTATCCCTGATTTCACGCTATCTCAATCTGTGATAGATTTGAGGGGGATTACCTATACCCTTAACAGGGGAAACCACTTCATATTATTGTCCGTGCAGCTTTACAAAACAAACTACACGACAACAAGGGGCTAAATGTAGACACCAAATTTGTGTCTTACGACACCCTGTGCCCCGCATCTCATTTCGCAACCTAACCTCATCACCTAAACCTTACACAATTATTTATTAATTACCTTATAATTAATAAATCCACATCGCCATACCTGCCACCTCATTTCACCACCTCATCATGACCTAGTCTTAACCCTAAACTAACCTAATTAAGACCTATAACTTGGTCCAAATCCACACCCATGACTAATTACTCCTCACCCGCACCTAAAACCAACCTCATAATGACTTGACCAAGCCCGCCACTAATCCCTGGAGAAAAGGAGGGAAAGTTGGCTATTTTACTAAAAATAGCCCACTTTGACCTGACCGATACCGGTTCCTACTCGACCACCGTCGGTTACGTAACCACCATCGGTTCCCTGTAAATGACCTCCCCTAACCAGAAACAAAGGTCGAAGGATTTTTGATCAATCGGGATCATCAGAAGTGGTCGAGAGAATCTGCAGATTTTACTTGGCCGAGCAGAGACAAGTGAAGAAACAAGAAGAGTTTGCAGAGAAGATCATCAAGCCCAAAACTGCAACTGAGTAACCAGAGCCTTGTGACACTCATCGGAGTATCAGGAGAGGAGATAGCTCATCTTGGGTTGTCAGATCATCCTACTTGAGCCCTGCGTCTTCGCTATCACACCCCCCGTAACTCGCATTTTCCATCAATAACTAGTAAGTAAGTCTTATACGTTCTTTTAATAACATTTCTTGAATTTCTGAACCACTGCCATCATAAGTCTATTCCTAGATCTACTACCCAGCAACACACTACATCTAACTGTCATTCCTCCACCCTTACATTACCCCCAAGAACACCCCCGTATTCTCTGAGTCCTTCTCATCACCCCATTACCTAACCCCACTCATTTATCAGCCTTATAAAACAACACAACTACCTTACAACCAACCTTCACCAAAAGCCCCTAAAACATTGCCCCTACCGATATCGGTTAGAGCCAACCGGTACCGGTTATAGTGACCGGCATCGGTCACCTTGATTCTAAACCAAGACCAGCCCTTTCTCTATTGTTCTAATAAGGTAAACAAATTGTAATTGGACAATAGCTTATTTGTTAGAATTTGTGTTAATTCATGTTAAGCAGGGAGTGACCACCTTCGAAAGGAAGTTCTATATTTCCTGGCCCAAGGCGCTTCCCTCATTTATTGTTTAATCAAAATCGTGGTCTTGTATTCTTATTTGCAGTAGTCCTTCCTGCATAAAAAGGAGTTCTTCGCAATGATCCGATCTTTCTCTACGGTACGCGCACACCCTCTCGACATTCAACAATATTCCTCCTAACCCTAACCTTATCCGTTTCTTAAAGGAATGAAAGGATAGAAGAAAGTCTATTCCATAGAGCCGAAACATTTTGTGCGAAACAATAAGCACGCTTATTACAACAAAAAACTGAACTAAATTGACAAAGAATAACAACATTGAAAGGAAACACATATAAAGTAATGCATTAAAGGGAATCTAATCTAAATGGTAATACTACCTTATTACAAACACCAAGAATACTTATTTATAGTAGGGCTTGATCTACTCCCGTTAAAGTAATCGGAAACCATGTTCCATCCAATGCCTATAACTAACAATTGCCTAAATCAAGTATGTAATTCACAACATATGGTCCCAACCAATGCACTTTGAGCTTCCAAGGGTGGCATAAGAACTTGGAGTCATAAAGAAGAACTATTTTTCCAACTTTAAACTACTTATTTTTGATATGTCTATCATGTCATGCCTTCTACTCGGATTTTTTTGTCTTCCGACTCCATCGATAAATAACCCACCTTTCATCCGATACATCACTTTATCAATGCATTCTTCTAATGCTTGTTCATCATCTAGAATTCATGCACACACAATACACAAGGAAGGTAACATAAAATCCACAGGTAGAACAACCTCCGCACTTTTGAACACCAAACAAAGGGTGTGGATTTATTCAACCTCTTGTAGTTTGTCCTGTATGCCCAAAGTACAATATAGGCTTTTTCATCCCAATCCTTCCTTCCAACATTACAAATCTTAGACAATGTATCTCCCAATATCTTGTTGAAAGCCTCTACAATACCATTGTCCTATGGGTGATAAGGCGTTATCTTATGGTGTGCCACCATAAATTTTGCCAATATTATCATGATGGTCTCATTAAGAAAATGATTTCTCCTATCACTTGTTAGACTCAATGGAAATCCATACCTACTGATTATGTTCTCCCACATAAACCTTTCTACTATAACTATTGTGCAATCCTTTGTAGGTGCCGCTTCTGCCTACCTTGTAAGATAATTTGTACAAGTTATAATATAACACGATCTAGTCCTACACGTGGGTGGGGAAATAGGACCCAAAATTCAATTTCCAACTTTTCAAAAGGTTTTGCACTAGCAATAGGCCTCAAAGGAATTTCATCTCTATGCCTAGGATTTCCAAGGTGCTAACAATGGTCACAAGCCTTACAATATTCAATGCAATCCTTATAAATTGTTTCCCACCACAGGCCTACCAATAAAATTTTGTGCATGGTAGCATTTCTTGCATAATGTCCACCTGCAATTCCACCATGAACTTCCTCTATAATGGCGATGCTCATGCTCAAGTACACATTGGCACAAAACCTCATCATGACCTAACTTGTATAAATATCAACTAATTAGCATGTAAGGTGCAATGCATATAACAATTTGTTTCTTTTCCAAATCCTTCATTCCTTTAGGTGCCACACCTGTATGTAAGAATACAAAAATATCCTCTAAGTCAGAGGGTGCATGGTTCAACTGGAAAAATTGTGCATCCAACATTGTTTCCTCACCGAATTAATCCTTCAAAATGATCTCGTCCAAAGTTACTCTTCCCTTACTTTACCACAACTGTAAAGTCAAATTCTTGGAACAACAAAATCCAACGACATATGCACCCCTATAAAATAGGCTTATTGACCAGATACTTAAGTGCCATGTGATCTGTATAGAAAATAAAAAGGATTTTTCAACAAGTATTTCCAAAACTTATGCGGTCGTAAATCATGAACAATGCTTCATGCTCTGTAGTTGTATAATTCGGCTCAACTGGTGTCAACTTCCTTCTTGTAAAGAAAATAGGATGATCAACAATACCTTCTCTAGCTGGGCTAATACCATGCCAATGGCCATGCCAGAGGTGTCCACATGCACATGGAATGGTTTGGTCCATGAAGGAAAGTGTAGAATAGGTGCAGAAGTAAGCCTTTCCTTCAATGTCTCAAACGTGTGCTTTGGTGTGCTTCACCCCAATCAAAATTTCCCTTACTCAACAATTCCTCCAAGGGCATGACAATCCTAGTATAACTATTAATGTAAAATCACAACACCCCAAATGAGTTCTAAAAATCTACTTTTCTAAGGCAGACTCATTTGGTGTGATTGCATAACATTGAACTTTCCCCAAGGTGTGGGACCTTGCAAAATGGAAAATCTCTCTAGATTAAAGGCTGGTTCCTTATTCCTCTATTTAGGTGCATACGTAGAAACTTGCAGAGGATCTATTCTTAATCCTAATCTAAACTTTACCAAGGAGACAGGATAAAAGGAATACAAAAATTAAAACAAAGCTAAACTATGAGGTGATGCACCAAAGGAATGATGAACACTTGTTTTGCTAATAGACACAAACCAAAAAAATGCATACAATAAACCAACACAGATAGCCAAATATATAATGGAAGGCCAGATGAAAGCAAAAGAGACAAGAGAGGATCTAAAATCAATCACATAGACGTGTTTTATTGCTCTGTAGATTGATACAGTCCATTACAAAGTAGCCAAGAGAGTAAACGTATTACAATTTTAGTGGAAGGCCTGAACCCCACAGATCCCTTTTCTAGAAGGAAGAGGGAGCCTAAAAAAAGAATGTCCAACCCTTTACAATGAATCCCGCCCGTATTTATAGATTCAACCTGAAAGAAGGAAAGAGAGAGAAGCGGAAAACAGGTTGAAGCTCAACCACCGCTGTTAATGCCTCTGATGAAATCTCTCCCCAAATCCATCTTTACTACATCAATCCTTGGTTTGGCACCTTGAAGGAAGAGGAAATGGTGGAAACAAATCGAATCCAATCTGGTTGTTGAGACAGATGGATCCCGCATTGAAGGCCCGAAGATGTTTCCTCCATTTTCTTCACCTAACCTCCTCAAAATTAAAGTTTCAGACCCCATGGCATGCGTGAGGCCGAGATCTTTCCAACGGCATCAGATTTGCAATATTTTGAGCCATGAGTCGAAAGATATGCCCCTTGAAGTTTGTATCGGGTCTGTATAGGAGGGTGGGAAAACAACTCGAAAATGGGTCCCCTTTCTTCCGATTCCCGCCTTGGCTTTGACTCGGGCCCAGATGCTGAATTTTTCCTTGGGTGGAGTTGTGGGCCATTTTGCAACTTTTACCCCCTTTGAGATAACAAGGGGCAAAGAACCAACTTTTTCCCCAATGGTCCACTTTTGATTCTTTTTCCTCTTATGCGGGATCACAATTGATCCAATATTTGTCACGGGGTGAAATATGGATAACAATAACCTTTGATAAAATTCCTACAATAAACTATGTACCCCAAGAATCAAGTGCACCTCACGCTGGTTAGTAGCTCCTCTAAGCCCAAAAACAACATCAATCTTAGTAGGATCTACCAACAAGCCTTCTTTACATATAAGATGTCCCAACAAAGTCCCAAAGGGTGTAGAAAAAACACAATTCTTAATGTTTAGAGAGATGCTCAATTTCCGACACCTCTCACATATTAGTATTAAATTATCACAATGGTCTTTCACTAGCCCATAAACTATCCAATCATCAAAATAAACCTGTTAAAACTTATGAATGAAGCCCCAAAATGTTTGAACAACAATGCGTGAAAAGACTTCAGGGCACATTATTCAATCCAAATGGCATAACTGTGTATGCAAAACTTCCCCATTCAGTGATGAAAGTTATCTTTTCCTGATCTTCTTTAACAATCCACACTTGATGATATCCATAAAATACATCAGTGAAAGAGTAGATCTCACACCCTATAACGCCTTCCAGAATTTCCTCTATAAATGGTGTGGGAAAAGGATCTATTATACATGCAGCATTCAACTCCGTATAGTCCACACGAGATCCTTATCCTTCCATATTTCTTTATGCTTATCACCAAGGGCTAACCTACTTGACTCCTCAATGGGTTCAATGATCCCATACTTCAACATCTTATCAATCTCTTCCTTTACCTTAATGCGTAGATTAGGATTCATCCTGTAAGGCCTCTTCATAACCACACACACCTTACTTTAACTTGATTCTCATCTCTCCCAAAGAATGATGTACCCCTTTCGCTTCATGATAGCCTCTAGTAAATAAGTCCTGGAAGTCACACAACAAATCAATTATCTTTGCAACCTCTGAGTTAGACCAATAATCACCAATGATGGCCTCCTTAGGTTCAACATCTGTCCCAATGTTGACCTTATTCATTTTCATAGGCTCATGATACATGCATGCATTCTCATTTGCACTGTCTAAGACCTCACACGTACCCATAGTATGATCAACATCCAAATTTTCCACTTCTTCATCATCAATCATGTAAACCAACTTTCCTTTTTCTTTTTCTAGGCAAGCATGCCCAAGCTATTCTTCATATGTCTCTTGTTCCTCAAAACATGCCTCCGATCTAACTCACCCAAGAACTCCCGAATGAGCTCCTAAGCCTTTTCATTATCTAGCATAGTCAAGCACTTCATAACTCGTAATGCCTCATTCACTGGAGCTTTAATAGAAAAATAGTCAAGGTGTGAATCATACCTACAACAATTCTTACCAATTCCCTGTTTCTCTATTAAACTCTGCATAAACATACCATATGCACAGGTGAAGTAGAACTTGTGCACCCATAGTGAAGGTGGTAAGGCCTCTTTCCCCTCTATCTAGAGTCTCTCACACTGTTGAACGTGGTGTGAAGTAGAGTCCTTCCCATGAAATTTTACATGTCTTGGTAGGTGGATTACTCTAAAGAAATATAGTAGAGAAGGTGATTCTCACTTCCCGCCACTCTAAAAGACCATCTCTGTGTACCATCCACCAATGTGCCGTTGTTGTCCCACACAAGGTATATACCATCATATTCCTTTTTCCACTCGATCTATCCATCGGGCTTCCATAGCACTCAAAAATACCTCAGGATTTCCCTCACCAAGATACCTTTGTACTTGGTTATTTCCAAAATGCCAAACATAATGTGGCCTAATTACATGAGTAACTACACTCTTCATCTCATGCCCAACCATTTCATAAGTCCCATGCACCCAGTTATCACAAGAAACACTTTGGTTGTGTCACTCATAGATCGTGCATCATCTTATTGAATAAATCCTTCGTTTGATGGCTCAAGCACCTCAGGATCTCTAATGATGCGCACATAAATTTTGTTCAAGACCTCTTCACTAAAAGGTTCCACATAAGGCGTAGCTTTTCTATCTCACAAAGATGATTATGCTCTCTTACTTATTCTAAAAATAATATAACCTTTATTAAAGCATAAATCATCATTATTTGCTAACACCAAGGGTGCCCAAGTAAAGCTAAAAATTGTCCACTTGTGCAAGAGCCAAGACCTCAAAGTCCCTAGCAGAATTTTCCCCTTGTATGGTAATAGTGGCATCCTTCAAAACTTTAATGGGTGTGGATTTGGTTCTATTTTCCATATAGAACACATTTGAAGATGGATGTAATGGTGGTCTCCCCATCCGATTCCACGCATGCAAGGTGAGTAAATTCACTTCGTACTGTATTAATCAAAATGTTACTCAACAACCAACCATCAACAATTGCATTCAACGTGATCTCTTTATCACAATCAATACCGTAAGGGGGTAAGTTTGCATGTAAAATCTATCTCTCATGCTCAATTCCAAAGACGCAATATCTTCTCCCTTAACCATTTCCCTAACAAAGGAATGATGTTTTCTTGGCACAACAACTTACAAACCTCCTTCAAGTCATCAATATCTTTATGAGGAATCTCAACCACTTTTTCCTACTCTAGCTTCTACAACTGCTCCTTTAAGCTTTGTATCTCACCACTGAAAGTCTTGAATGACCTCCATAGTCTCTTGATAAAATTCCTTCGATGGGTAGGATCTGGATACTTTGCATGTAATACCTCCTATTTTGTAATAACATGTTTCTTTTTCGGAGTCTCTTGCGCATGTGCACGCGCTTGCCTTAGCGTGTGTAGTAACTAACACCGGATTATCCCAAGGTCAGGTGCTAACTTTAGAATCCACTGATCTTCCATAGCGCATTGTAATCTAACCATTCCCATGCCCTTATCCTACTTGTGCTTCTTGCTCAGGTGCTCATACAAATCTGGGCATTCTTCATAATTGTGATTCTTTCTGCACTAGGAGCAAATAATATTCTAAGGGCATTCACGCTTGTAATGATTAGGGGACCCGCATGTATAACATGTTCCTTGTGGGAAGTCACCTCTTCCACCACCGTAACCGCGATCTCTAAATCCTCCATGGTAACCTTGACCTCTACCTCTACCACCTCCATCAGAGCGTCCTTCATTGTGACTATGATCATGATATTCACCTTGTTCCTTAGAATTTTTTGCAACACTAGCCCGACATACACCATTCTAAATGGCATCATGAATTTGATCAATCAATCTATAATTCTCTCGTATCATAAGTGGTAGAATTGTAAATCTTGCAATAACAAGACTAGTTCTTCCTTATCGTGCACTTTAATAGTGGGAACCTAATTAAATCATGATCCAAGTGACATATTTCACAATCCAACAACATGGCGCATAATGATTTATAAGGGAAATTGTCCTTAGTATGTCCTTCTACTTCACAATTCATGCACCAAATACCACTGCATGTCTCATGAGATGAATTAGGTGACAATTTTTCCAACTAAAAATTCCATATATGTAATCTAAGCTTCCAAAAATGGGATAACTCTAGTGTCTATGCTCCCAATGTCCTAAGCGTGCAAAGCTTCCTCAAGTGTCTCGCGAGGATTTGTAAAAGTATTATGTGAGAGCGCCCTCCTGAAAGGTGTGATCAAACCTCCAACACACCATTAAGCATGCTTGATCGGGTGAATATCATAGGATAAATTTGATAAAAACATTTTAAAATGGGCATCATACTCCCTAACACTTTTAGCCATGCCCTACTTGATGTCCTTCAAATGTTGATGCTTTTTTTTAGCTTAAACTTAGGTATATGAAACTCGTGCAAGAAAGTATCATACAACGCGATATAGTCTACACAAGTTTGGTTTGGATCATAATTCCTATACTATCTATACACGTGCCCTTACAAAGTGGTATTAAACTAGATTGCCTTACGCTCAAGAGCCGTACTCCCCTTAACGTGCCATAGTATCTCACATAGGTGCACATGCTTAACTACATCTTTAATTCCCCTATACTCTGGTAGGTGAAGGGACATCTTGAAATAAACCTATTGGGGTTGGTACAAACCATGCCCACCAGATCCAGAACTTGTGTTACCTCCTATGTTCCCTCCTCCTCCTAAACCACTGCACCCATTGGATCCCGAACCACCCGATCCTCCTAATCCTCCCCAGTAGCAGAAATGGACCAAAAGATGTGTTGCCTTATGTCCCAACAATTTTGCTAAACTAAACTCCCATGGTTTAAAAATTTGTACTAATTCAAGATGTAATACCAATGTTCTATGTGCCCACATTCTGTGCTAATGACACGCTAGAAAATATACCTCCAACAGACCTCCAAATAACATAGATGATGATTATGCCGCCATAGATGAATAAGCTATCTGATTAACTCCTAAACTTAATGAAAACTGAAATCTATCTGTCACTACTCTACCACCCACACTACCTTTCTTATCAATGAATATCACAAAAATTGGAAAAACCAAGAACACGGGCTAGGTCACCAGGAGGGATCAAATGCATGCCCACGTTCCTTATAGTTTCAACCAAGCGATCTCATCCAAAGGTGAAGAGGGTTCTTTATCATACTTACCAAAATGGGGTAGTACCGGATGCTCTGCTCCATGTCTTCTACGTGAGCTCCAAATCCTTCACAAGTCATATCTCTCCACAATACCATTTGTTCCACAACATCACACTACTTTGCCAAATCCCTCTCACACATCTAATTAAAATTAATCCACCTTTCTTCTCTCTTCCTCTCTACCGTAAGGTTCACCATCTTTCACCACACCCACTCCTACCCCCACGCATGGTGGGGTTTATCTAGCCATAAGACGCTCTTCCAAATCTAGAGTCATGATCAAGATCTTAATCGCTAAAGGGATAACATGTAAATAAGATCCTCTAGGTTCGTACGAGAACCGGAAGTTAAACACCTCTCGATAAGAATAAGTAGAAACCATGTACTCAGGAATGTAGCTATGCAAAACACCACTCTATAAATGATCTACAATACGTGTCCAAGTTAGATCAACATCATGCAGAGTCTGGGAATATTCTTGTGTCCAAACAAGTGCTCTATGCCTGTAATTTATCTTTGATGCGTATGCTACCAACCACTCTTACAACGCTATAGAGAAACAACATAAGAACATCTTATGAGCTCATGATACAAATTATGTTCAACCCATGCGTGTGCATCAAATTCAGGTCCAATGTTAAATATGTGAGAAAACTCTTCCTCTAAATTTTCTAACCAATCCTCAATGTTGGCCAAGGTCAACTAGTACGTCTTCATCATACAACATCCTTACAAATATCTTGAAAAGAGGTCCTGAAAATGGAACCAAAATGTAGTCTTTTATTTTACCAAATAGCCTGTGACACATCACCCAGTGTAGACTCGAGCGCTCACCCAAAGCACACAAGGGTACTAGGTCCCTCTTTTATGGAAGCTTTGCCAAGGAGTTAACATGATAAACACATGCATAAACAAATTCCATGATATTTATTCAAAAGTAAAGTATAAACAGATCTAGATCTTAACCATAATACATAAAGAATCGAGATAAGAACTAATATCATGTTCACCATACAAGATCCATAAACAAATATATCAATAACCATTATCCAACCACATAGATCCATTGTATTAATTACTATAAAACACAGAAGCTAAATACATATGGAATAATGCCACTATGAGTCATGTGTGCTTATAAACAAACAACATAACTCTATTGCAATTATGGTACTACTAAAACAATGCGTATAATACATATATATGAGTGGGGACTTTCCCTTCACCACCTATGCATCCTCAAAATAGGCTGCATGCTAAGAATAGCCATGCGCCACTACAAGGTAAATACAAAAGCATGCAAGATTGCTAATAATAGACTATCTAATAATATAAACTACAGATCTAATCCTATTAATATCCCAAAAATATGCATGTCGTTTGATCTTCCACTTGTCCAAAATAGCCTTGATTCACTTCCAAGTCTTCATACTGATGCGTGCCCCGCACTCAATGTCTATCTTTAACCTCATCATGCAAAATAACTAAGTCCCAAAGTCACACTTTCCCGGGTGTGCCCTTTTCTACTATAACTCTGCGCACTCCTATGCGCCCCATGTCTGTGTGCCCAATCCTTATGTGCCTTCAATACTTAGGTTTTAATTTATCAGCCAAACACAAGAGTATATTTTGGAGTATCTAAGCATCAGTCCGATCTTGATCTTATTCTATTCCCACACCTTTCATAAGTTTACTACTTGGGGAATTTGCATATGCTTAATCATCATTGTGGCATGCATTAGAGGCATAACGCTTGTTTTCTTTTTGAAGTTGTGTTGCATTGATGATGTTTACTTTTGGATGAATTACAAGTAGTGTGATAACATATCATTTCATTTATAACTATGATTTTTGCACTTATTGTGTATATTGGATTTTTTTTCTTTTTTATCTTTTCTTTTCTCTGGGTGTGTTTGTTTATACGCATCTAGGTTAAACATCTTGATTATTTCATAATCATGGTGACTACTCTATTGTGAAATAAAAAAAATAATATTGCTCTTATATTCACACTCTTTTAATGTCACTCATGCTACAAGCATAATACCTTCCTATCATTGTTCAACATCCCTTGTCTTCTTCCTATCAAATGACTATCTCGCCACTTTTCTGCATCACCCAACCACTTAAGGGGGAATTCCTCAACTATTTTACTTTTTGGGGCATCCAAATGCTTCACCACTTTCCACTCACTAAGTCTACATGCATCTATTATCTTTAAAATTCTATTACTGCGTAAAAACACTTTAAAGAGGAGCAAATGTAAACACCCTAAAAATACATCCATATTTCTAGCCTCAAGCTCCCATGTAATTAGAATTAACTAAATTAATTCTATCCTGATATAATACATCCTTTTAGAATTAATTAAATTAATTCTTTTATTTAAATCATATTCCTACCCTTTAAAATAATCACATAATGACATTTTCATTTCACCACCCCTTATAACTAAACAAGAACCCATGCAAATATTAAAATGCAAGATCACAAGAGTCCCTAAACAAGGAACAACATGCCAATATTTTGAAATTTTACTTCCATATTGTAAACAAGTTAAGTTTTAATCCAAGCTAGCCCAAAAACCATTCTCCATCCAAACAAAGTTGTCATCACACAAAAGTGGTGGCTTCGTTGTTCATTCAACCTATTGGCATCATTACATGTCATATCCAAAAATGGAGGACATCCTAACCTCCCTCCAAGTCCATGGGAGAGAGAGGTTTCATGCCTCCAAGTTTCACAAGAAGGAGGAAAAAAATCAAGGTTCAAATAAACTCACTCACTCACAAAACATCCATTAAAAACCAAACACAATGAAGAAATCCAAATTTCTTCATGGAAGGGGAAGAGGGACAATGATGACCATTGCCAAAATTTGAAAATTTATATCATACATTTATCCCACAAGAATCACCATACTATTTCTTCACGTAACCTCTAATTTTCAACTCTAAGCCTCCTCCTTGCTAAGGTTTTTCAAACCTTGGAGGGTTCCTTAGCAAGGAAGGGAGATGAGTTTTCAACCCATATGAAAACCCATCTCCCTCATCATCCATATGAGGGAGAAATAAAAATAAAATACAAATCCCATCATGGCTTTCCCATCAAGCCATGTGGGTGCAAGAGGGGTTTTACACCCTCTTCCCCAACATTCCAAGTCCATCTCAAGTGAGATGGATGGAAACCAAGTAAAAGAAACTACATGCAATACACTATACACTTAACACAATTACACAAACAAACAAGAAAATCATTCCATTCATTTTTACATATAATAAAACATAAATCAAGAGGATGAGAGGCCTACCTCTCAACCAATTAATCCAAATCTCAAGCTCTCCAAGCTACAACTCTTCCACCAAGCTCTCCTCCAAACCCCCAAGTGTAAAACGAAGCTAAAATATCCTTAGCCCTCGAAAGTGGAGGAATAAGAAGAGGAATCTCTATGATCCTCACCCAATGAGAGGGTGACATGTGTCCCTCTCTTCCTCATAAGTCCAAGATTCCCCCAAATTCTCCATCAAGCATAAGAAAAGGGTCTTAATGAGGAGAATCATAAAAAAATCAAAATAAAAAAATCCATTCCAAATTCCTAAGAAGGCTCACA
This sequence comes from Taxus wallichiana var. yunnanensis, assembly GCA_018340775.1. Lineage (NCBI taxonomy): Eukaryota > Viridiplantae > Streptophyta > Pinopsida > Cupressales > Taxaceae > Taxus > Taxus wallichiana. The sequence goes on along the minus strand of CM031234.1, from coordinate 731,994,317 downwards.
AAATAAGTGAGCTAAGGGATGGGGAAAAGTGAGGCTCAAATGGGAGGAAAAACCCATTTGAACCTAGAAAAGAGTTCCCTACCCATAGGTAGGGTCCAAGGGGTCCTTTTTCATGTAAATGAGACCCCTAAAGTGAAAAACAACCCTTCCAATTTCCACTTTTATCCCAAATTCGAGTTTGGGAAAAGTGGCACATAAAGAGAGGTGGTGGGGCCCACCCAACTCATGTTTAAGTGGTCCCACACCTCTAAAAACAAGATTAACAATTTAAATAATCATTAACACAAGTAGGGACCATTAGGCCCCTAAATAACTCTAAACAAGGGTTAGATAAATTAATCCAAAAATGAGTCAAGAAGGAAACAACTAAAGGTTCTCAAATTATTCACAACACATACACAAGGAGAGTGATTTATCCAAAACCACCCAAATCCAAAATAATAAGACAAATTTATTAACAAGGGAAGGTGAGGTTTCGGCTTAGATGGCCACTTGTGCAAACTTGGAGGTGCAAAATTTGAGTCCCATGTTCTCCTATGTGAACATGTAACCTACACACTTAATTCACATGTCATCATACCCACTCAATACAATAAAACAAGTAAAACGATATCACATACATCAATAGTTATATCACTTACAACTAATAATCCAAATTGAGAAAATAACATATTCGAATGAGATAACCATCCATAGTAGATCAAAATATAGAATCCATATAAGTTATTCCATGATAACATCTAAATCACCATCACCATAACTAATAATCAAAATATGCAACAAAATAGGCATACATCCATCATATATCAAATAATTCCTATCTCAATAACATCCTTCTAGTATCCATAATAACATAAGTATAAGAAAACTAAAAATATAAATAACAATGCAAGATTGGCACTATGTGCCTCAAACACCACTTGTATCACAAAAGTAATCCACAACAAAACCACATAATATCCTAATAGTACTGCATCAATGTATGTAGTTTAGTAAATGAGATGAGATAGTAATAAAATGACGCATGAAGCTGGTAGGCACTACAAAAGTGTAATTTGTATACCTCCCATGTTGGAAATACTTTGAAGAGGCCTCAAACTACACATAATTCTCCACTTAAATTGTGATATCTATATGGATGAAACTATTCTTGTCAATTTAATCACTTGAAAATGATAAATGATGGCTTGGTGTGTTTAGTTTTAATTGTCTTGTGAGGGTATATGTATTGAGAAACATGAATCCCGAACCTATTTGGGAGTGCTTCAAGCCTATTTGAAGGTTTCTCTTAAATGTTATTACTACCTTAAAGGGATTTTGTAGAGATTGGAGTGCTTTTGGAATGTATTTTGCAAGTATGCTCTTGAAAGTTCCAAGTGAGGTAAATATGTGAGTTAGACTTGATTATATAGGTGTTTGTGAGTAAATTTTCACATTAAGGCTTTCATGTAGGATATGCACCGACCCATAAAAGATATCAAATTGAAAAATTGATTGTTGTTTGTATGAGGATGCAAATTTTAGTTTCAAATCAAAACATTGGGTGGTTTGGTCCCACATGGATTGTCCCATGAAGAAAACTTGTGGGATTATATAAAGTTATGGGAATTATTCTTTAGAGGAATATATTTTTGTGGAGTGATGTAATTAGTTATGTGGTTAGTTGAAAAATTGTGAATATAGAAGTAAGTTATGTAAGAGAGATAAGGATAGGTCACCTAGGATTGGAATGTGTGCTCATGTCATGAACTAGGTATAAATCCAAAGTTTTCATTTCCAAATGATGTATTTCAACATTATGTGTCTATATATACATATAACACATTTATATCCCATTTAGATAGATTTTATACATTCTCCAAGTGTTTTCTCTAGATTTTCCTCTCTCTTCCTATTTTACATTTTATGGAATATTTATTGATATAACATTAACCATATTCAATGTTATCGGCTAAGATAATTCATGATTTTAGGTTATCTCCCCCATTTGATAGGAATTTTCATTGACATTCTCTATATCATCACCATAAATTCTTCTTTCCTTTCACTCAAAAATATACCCTTAAAGGTTTAAGAGGTTTAGGGTTTGGTGGAGCTTATACTGAGGTCATCATTAGAGTATTAGGTTAATATGACCAACAAGAATAACATATATAGAAATTAGGACTACCAAATCTTTATATTACCCAACTTTGATCCAATTAGATCTTATGTATATCCCTCTTGTGATCCACCAATACTAACTCTCTTAATAGAGGATACTAACGACTAAGGGGGTTATTATGTTGACATTGTCTTCACAAAGGAAGGCATCCCTTGTCCTTCCTTTCTATTGGTATGACTAATTATGTTTGTTTAATCATTTATTATACTAGGAAAATGTATTATATCTTTTCTATCAGCATTACCTCTTACAACCCATGCTTACCTACCAAGTGACATTACAACCCTTAGTATATAATTAACACTTGATTTAATTATCGTACTTTACAAAGCTTAGTATTCAGGTGTAGAAAGATAAATTTGGTAATTAGGTTCTTAATAATTACTAATATGGATTATATCCCTTAATTACAAATTATGTTCCCAAGCAGAGCATAAATTCATTATCATTCCCTCTCACAAGGCTTGTAAATGCTCCTCATTCTCTCACTCATCTTCTTAGACACCTATATGAATAATATAAATGATTATAAAAATTTCTTACCTCATTTTAGGACCCTCCCAATATTCTCAATATAAATTATATCTTCTAAACGTTACTACCTAGTAGGAAATTAATCATTAGTTGCTAGTGTCCTGGAGTCAAAATCGTATCCTATGTGTTTCAAGGCTCCAATTTCTTAAGTTTATATTAATTCCCCTTTCTAGATTGACCGTAATAATTATTAAGAAATAAGGGATAAAATATATGAAACAATCCCACACATAATCACAATAGTAGAAAATAATATGCAGAATAATATCACAGATCTAAAATAAAATTACGAAAATAAAATAACACAACACAAAGACAATATTTAACATGGTTCACCCAATTTGGGCTACGTCCACCAAGAATCACTTGCTCATATTTTATTACAAGCCACCTCTTTATCTCAATACAATACCTGATATGTTTGGAGTTGTGCTCAACAAACTCTCTTGAATTCACACTTGAACTCACACACACACACACACACCTACAATGATATTCCATCCCTACATAATTAGGTAACCGCTAAGAAATTTTATAATATCGTGGGTACCAAAACCATGGGCCAAAAGCATCCCATAAACCTATGGGTCAAAAATCTCACCATATGAGAAGAGCACATTTCCCGAGATATTGGGCACGTTTAGTGTATAGTCTTTAACACTTCCACACATGAAAAAATTCTCCACAACATAAGCATAAAAAAATATATCCGGAAGAAAGGTATTAAAAATAATCAAACACTTTCATTTACTCACTTGGTAGCTTAGATATCACTCAAATCCTACTTGGAAATAACAAGGCCACTTAATATTCATCTCCAAATATCTATAAAAGCTTCTCTCTAAGATTCCCTAAATCAAGAGAAGGAATAAGAAAAATCCATAAGTGGGTTTGAAGAACTTCAAAATCTTCTAAGAGCATCCCAAACCAAGTAAAAAGCATCAGAAAGTCTTATCAAGTGTTATTAAACACCTATACATCAAATGACACTTTAAGGGTTTCTATTTACAAGAAATATACTTAGGAAATTTACTTTAACACTCTATTACAATAATATATTTACCATAAAGGGTAAATTCTATCTATAGTTGTAGACACTCAAATTTTAAAAAATTATTCTTTAATACCATTGGTTTAGACAATACTCTCTTGCTAAGACAAACACACTCTTTTTATTCTTGATTAGTACATATCAAGGTCTCTTGGATAAATTGTTTATTCATATAGACTGATATGTCAACATATTTTAAGGTTTAAATTCATAAAATCCATATACAAATTTAACTTGACAAGATGAAACCTTCATTTTTCATGTTTCTCATCCTTATGCAAAAATTCCTCTTAAGTCGAATTGTGATATTTTTCTTGATTAAATTGTACGAAAAATGAACCAATATATCCTCTATTTGATATTTCGATTTCATGTTATTTTTGGGTCATTTACTACTTTTGGGATAGTCTTGTCATGATAATTTATGTTCGTAACCTATATAGGAAAGTTGAACTCACCTCATTTAAGAACCCGACATAACCTTCAACTATGATGAATTCCTATTGTAAAATCTAGCACAAAAGGCACCCAAGGCTCCCTAAATATTTCCAAATCTCATACACAATCATTAAGGAAGTAATAACCATAGTCTGAAGCATCCTACCAAATCAAAGGAATCATCTCCCCTCATTTACAAGCACTCAAAAATCCCCACTTCAAGTATTAGAAAGAGCCAAAATCAACTCAAGCATTGCCAATTGATTTAATATAAATTGAATTAAACCTTAATTTCAGAGTAACTATTGTAACTAATGATATACAAATGATAATATACAATAATGGACAAGAAATACGTATTTAACAATGTAAAACCCTAAGCAAGTGAGAGGGGAAGATGAATTAGCTGATTTCTGTGTAATCTGGAGATCATCTAGACTGAGTAACTACTGGAACAGATTGGAAATAATGTCAAACATGCTTGATAAGGGTTCATAACCCTAGAAATTTAAGGGACAAAATCTCCCACAGAGGACAGGAGTGCTTGGGCACTAGTGACTAGATTGGGTGCTTGTGTCCACTCAAATGCTCAAGTTCTGATCTTTTAAGGGTGGAGGAGTTTCGATGTTGATCTCTTTTATCACTCAAGTTTTATTGTAATGTTGTTGCTTGTACCTATAACCTGAAAAATATATATTTACCCGCACATGCCCACAACCACATCAAACCTAATAAAGAAGATATAGAATGGGGAGTCAGATTGACCTCGATGGTCACCCAAAGAGTGAACTTATGATTGAGCGCCGCATTGCATCTCGACTCCATGTAGTTGTCCATGCTTATGTGTGTAATGATGCCCTAGGTTTCCCTTGTGCAAGTTGCATGATGATAGCGAGCTATATCTAGAATGTACCAAGTATGTAGAATGTGTGTGATGGAATAGACTGAACTCCCCTCCTATGTGTATGCAGAGTGATGTAATCCTTTTCATTTGTATGGATGTGCTAGATATATGCCTTATAATGCTCTTATGCCTTTGTGAAAACTTAGATGGTGATAGATAATGCTTATAGTGATTGGTCCCTTATTTTAGAGTAATAACTAAATATATATATGATTACCTTGTTTGAATTTTGTAATTGACAACCCGAAGGGATGACCTAAAGTTTCAAAAGGTGGCCAAGAAGTAAAAGATACCCAAAAGATTAAGAAGAAGATAAAGAAGGTCAAGAGTGCCTAGGAGGGATAAGAGCGATTGGGTGCTTCTATCCTAATCCGGCGTTAGTGTCCGAGGCTATAAAGGATAAAACAATAAAGTTCTCGATAGAGTCAGTAAGATATGTAAGGCCAATAAAAGTGTAAGAGATAAAGCAAAAGGCCCAAAAGAAGTTGTCAACCACTAGTTTTCTTGCTTAGGAATCATGTATACATTAGTATGCTTTAAGACTGATTAACTAAAATTAAACTAAACTATAGAGAAATATAATAATAGTTAATCTAATATAGGAGGAATAAAATGATGTAAACTATGCTAAGACAATATGGAATGATTTTAAATAATTATACTAAATGAAATAAAACCCTAAATGTGTAAGGATGTAAAAGGAAATGACTTAGCTGATTGTTGGAGACTGTCGTAGGTTACTAAAAGTTTGACTGTGGATTCCATAAGTAGGAACGATCACTCGTGAGGTCCTACAAAGTTCGGATCTGGAAGATATAAGTAGATTGCAGAGTGCCTAGGGAGGTATCGGGGCACCCCAGGCACCATGGTCTTGCGAGAATAGGTGCTCTGGTCTCTCGTAAAGGATTAGAATATGATTTCGTGAGTGTCATAAGATGCCCTAAAATATTCCCTATCTGTCACATTGGATCTACCGAACTGTACTAGGTATGTGAAATAATACAAGATGAAGGAATGGCTTGCAAAAGACAAAGAAGTATCAAAACCCTAAAAATAAAAGATACAAAATGAATGGGTTGGACTGACCTCAAGCTTACCAAAATAATGGGCTTACTAATCTAAGCAATGCACTACATTTCAGACCCAAATGTAGTTCTAGTGTGTGTGTGTGTGTGTGTGTGTGTGTGTGTGTGCATGTCGTGCCCTAGGTTCTCTTGTGTTATTCACACTTTGTGAAGTAACAAGCAATAATATCTATAGAAAAATGTAATAGTATGTGTGCATGGAATAGAATATAATCCCTCCCCTATGTTGTGTGTGTTGATGTAGATCTACTAGCCTTGATGCATAACACTATAAGGATGTAAGTGATGAATTGGATGTAACTCTAGATGGAGTGATAGTAGTATGTGACGCTAGGATCCCTATTATGGTCTCATAACTTTATATTTATTGGGTTCTCTTGCTCTAATTTCGTAATTAACCTTGACATGGCTGATTAGGAAGAAGATAAGGATGAAAATGGATAAGAGACCTAAAATGAGGTGGGAAATTAGAACATGGATCGGGCACCCTGTAGAACTAAGGCACCTCAGACACCTCAATATAGGTTTGGGTGCTCCGGTTTAGGCTAAAATGACGGGACAATTACAAAATAGGTGGGCATGCATAGGAAAATACATGGGAATGATGAAATAAAAGGTAAAAATAAGATGGCCAAAAGGTGGGATTAATTAGTACTTTCTTCACTTGAGAACCCTCTAAATAGTAGTATAAGACTGGGCTAAATAATGCCTAAAGTGCATGATTTTGTGACTACATTTTGCCCCCACTTTATGTTGGTGAGTAGAACACTTGGTAACATAAAGTAGATAGAGATGCATACCTAATATCCATGTAGAGTGTAGTAGAAGACATGCCAATGGACTAGACTCAAGCGTGGAATGATAAAAAGAAAAAGTAGAGGAGCGTGGATTCTAAAGATGAAAAATGTGCATAAAAAGTGATGAGAGTGGACCTAGGGTGAAATGCGTGTGTAGTTGCTACAGTGTGTAGTGTACTTGCATGGTTAGTAAAGGCAAGTTCCATCACGGTGTGTTGTCTTTGTGCCATTTTTGTCATCGTTGTTGTCACACCCAGCTTGACTACTTGTTTCTCATATGACCGGACCTACAAACAGAAAATGATCAAGTAGTCAAATATGTATGTATGTAAATGTCAAATACGCTATGTAAAATACACAAGTGTAAAATATTCGAATGAAAAAGTAAATGGAACATGTGCACCTAATCCATGTCAAGAAAAGGGTATAGAAGGATATACTTTGTCTCGCCACAAGTTTTTGGGTGATCTCATGCCACCCTGGATGTAGAAGTGTAGGGAGGAAATGTTATGCATCCTTCAACTCTAACTCGCTTTTGTTGAAATGTGTGAAGAGATATCTGTAGCATCCTAGTTTTTTGGGCGATCGATGCCAATTGGCCGAAGTAGTGTAGAGAGGCACACCCACTATAACCCCCAAGCTTGTAACTACTTCCTAGAAATGCCAAAGGACACCATGTTCTATAGAGGCCACTATGTATGAAGTTCGTAGACTGGTATGAACTCACTCGCTATATGTAAACCCACAATGCCAAGGGTGGAAAGTGCACTTTACTGAACTGATGTAAATACGTTATGTTAGTATGTGAAACCCTCAATGATGCCCCCTTGTTGGGGTGCATGTGACATCGCTATAAGGAGAATATGACCCCAAAAGAGGACCTACCGCACTCGCGGCCTATAGAACTCTACCCTACAGGGGATAGGGAAAACACTTGGTAGAAACCAAGGTAGGTACAAAAAGGGATGTCTAGCCAAATAAGTGTTAGTCTAAAAACACATACATGCAATAAGACAAATGTAAAAGACACAGACAATGTAAGAACTACTAAGTACAATAGTGTAAACACACAAGAAACAAGTAAGCTACACAAATAGGGTTGCAAACATGGGACATCACTCACAATGTTATAAGACACACAAGGCCATCATGGTCGTAAAAAATAGAACTATGAACACAAACATAGGGCAAAGCCTACATACAATGGCAAATAATAGCAGACAAGTAAAGACAAACAAACAAGTAGTCATGGAAACATGTAATCCTGTAAAACAAGTGTTGTACATGGAACACCCGTCAACATATTAGATTAATAACCAATATGTCAAAGTGTGTATGAGTAGGTACTATAATATGCTAAGTACAAAATGAAACAATAGCACCTAGATATGATGAATGTGGATGCCCCCAACGACAAGTGTAGGAAGGGTAGAAGGCGAGTATCCATGTTGTGTATAAAATTCATGTATCTGTGCTCACACTAAACAAAGGCATGAACACACATGTGTGGATGATATAGATAATGAAATATAAGAAATTAATCTAACACGTGTAGTAAAGTGATCATGTAAAATAATAGTAAACAAGAGAAAATGCCTGCAAGATAATTTACAATGCCATGGAAGGATAGAATGGAATGCAAGATGGAATGATAGAAGCCACGTACTCCCCTCGAGTGGATGGATGTGTATGCCATGAGGTTCATTTTGTTTTCCCCTTCAGTAGTCAATAATGAACCATAAATGAGAGTGTGTCATCGGGAAATGGTTGAGTAGTGTTTGTTGTGTCCAACACGCTTGTGATGAGTGTGTATATGTAATGGTGATGAGATGTGACATGTGGGGATATGTGCGTGAACCCTATAGCCGAAGCATATATCATGACTTGTGGAATGGATGAGTGATGGTTTAGCCTAATTGTATATCACTATGGGATGGAAGGATGAGTGATGATTTAGCCCTAAGCGTATATCACTACATGATGATAGAAAATAGGTGACGATTTAGCCTAAAGCATATGCCACTACAAGATGAAAGGAGGCATTGGTGATGTAACTGTTAGTGCAAATTCACAGCACCCCTAAATGAGTTATGGATCTGATTTTCTAAGGCAAAGGAATTTAGTGTGATTGCACAACATTGAGATTTCCCAAAGTGTGGGACCTTTGCAAATGGGGAAAGCTCTCCGGAGAAGGCCGGTTCCTCTTCCTAAACTACCTACCATAAGCTATTCTAGTGCATGCAAACTAATATAACCTAATCTAACTTCCAAGGAGACAAGGAGAGGAAGAAAACAAGGAAAAACAAAGCCTACACTAAAATGGTGATACACCAGAGAAGGAAAGTGTTGATTATCTATCAAAATTTCCATGAAACAAGAAGAGGTGAGCAATGGAAAGGATGGACAAGTGCATCACAGACCAAAGATGGATTTCACATAGAAAATGTTCCAAAACTCCATGAACACAGCTCCAAAACCTGCAATGAACATCTAAACATGCACAAATACCCTGTAATGAAGAGAGGTAAGGAAAACAACAAAGAAAATGAGCCAAGGATGGACAAATGCATCACAAAAACATGTTTTTTATTGCTCAGAATTTACATAGTGCATCATTTCACAGTAAGAGGAAAAATGCCATTACAGAGTAGGGGAGGAGGTTCAAACTCCATTTTCGACCCTAGGGAAGAAAATAAGGGAGAGGCAGAGAAGAAGGATGAACAACCTTTTTCAAAATGAGCCAAAACTAGATTTTATCGCTCGAATAGAATGAAGGAAATGAGAAAACGCGGGCAAATCGATTTTAAAACTCCAACCACCGACAAGATCCATTTAATTAGCCTACAAAATGATGGGTTTCCATGAAAAATCCCATACTTCATTGTACATTGCTTTGCAAAGCAAGAAAGAAATGATGGGTTTCCATGAAAAAGCCCATACTTCATTATTTTGGTGGTTGGGGTTGTTTTCTACAATTTTTCCATACCAAAGACGTTTTCCCATTTTCTTATGCAAAAATCCATCAAAATTTAAAATTAAAGTGTCCATCGTGTAGAGGATTTTAATAGCTTTCCATTGATACAAAAATCACAAAAATATGAGCTCGGATTGAAAGATATGGCCCTCTGAAGATTTAATGAAAATAGGGCAAAATTAGGGCAAAATCAAAGCGGGCCAAAACTTGAACTTTTTCCTTTTTTGAAAAATTGGAAAATTTTCCCAAAATTCTCCTTGGCCTCGCTTTGCTCCAAGACACATGGCACATTTTGATTGCTTGGTGGGGATGCACTTCTATTTTTTCCTTTGAGAAATTTTGACAAAAAAGCCAAAAACTTTAAAGTCCTTCGCCCCATTGCCTGCTCTGCCCTAACACGTGGCATCATTTCATTGGTTGCGGGCCTTAAGCAATTTTGTTTCCTTTGCAGGCTCATGGGAGCACAAATGAATTTTGTGCTTTTAGCCCAAAAAGTGCTAAGTTCTCAATTTCTTCCTCCACTCCGCCGGCTGAGCCTCTTTGGCACAAAACTCTCTTAAGCTCTGCAGTCCCTCCTTAAGAAAATTTCCCCTCCAAACTCCGCCGAGCCATAACTCAAAAAATACAAGGAGTTAGGAGGACTTATTTACCTTTCTGGAAAGGGGAAGAAAAATCCTATCTTATGAAGCCATTTCTAGAATATTTTGAGTGCTTGAAATGTGTGAAAATTGAAGTTGAATCACAAGGAAGGAAAGAATGAAGGTAAGTTAGCCAAAATAAGTAGGGGCTCATTTTGGATAACAAGAACCTAAGGTGTATACCACTACAAGATGATATAATAGGCGACGATTTAGCCTAAATCATATGTCACTAAGTTGTAAATGTTGCATGAGGAAATTTCGCATGGTGAGTGTGAGGTCCATTTGATTGGTAAACCCTTGGCTGTCGAGTATGGATGAGGAACTAAAGTGCATCATAGGGTGGTGAGTGCAGCATATAGAAAACAATGTAGTATAGGTGGTAGTGAGAATAAATGACCATGTGATGAGTAGGTTTTGTAAATGCGTGGTGTGGGAAATGTAATATAAGATGTGTAGGATGTGTAATGTGTAAAGTGCAATAATAGGTGTAGATAGAAATGGAATATGTAATGATAAAATGTAAAGCTAGACCCATATGTAATGTAATCTAGCATAGTATGTAGAATGTATGTGGGAATGCATAGTATGATTATGTATAGGTTATGCATAGATAGCCTAATGATGTATGTGGTGCATAAGGTAAGGATTAGTAAAATGTAGAATGTAGGGATGAAATGTAAAACTATACTCATAGGTAATGGTGACTAGTATAATAAAGAAAATGTATGATATGAGAATGTGTAGTGTATGATATGGAAAAGTGTGTGGATATTTGAATGAATGTAATGCATAGGCGAGAGCTAGCATAATGTAGAAATAAGTGTAGAATGAATGGTGTATGACGTGCAATGTATGATGAAATGTAATATGTAGTGCCTATGGTGTGGTGTGTGGGGTTCAGTGTAATGGTAATCCCTCAACAATCAAGTGTGAATTGAAGCACAAGAGTGCATCATCGGGTAATGAGGGTGCTATGATGCATGATATGATATGTTTATAGGAAAGAAGGGTGATGGATGATGATGTACTGATGTTAGGATGGGGGTGAGATGCCATACCCCCAAACATGTATGAAAGAGAAATTAACCAATGAGGGTGAAGGATGAAGGTCCCTCGACTGATGCTTGGGATAGTGTAAGTAGAGGGACATGATCTAATAGTGGTAATATATTAGATAAACACTATGTCAATGAATGAAATCTATATGCGCTTAAAGAATGAATGAATGAGGAAGAGCGAGATGTATGAACACACTTTGTAGCGTTAAGTCCGATCGGGATACAAAAAAATCTATGTGAAAGTTTGTCACTTGAGAAAGTACTTGAGTAGTAATAGCTTGAGATTTATACGATGAACGAACCCAATGGGTTGGATGGTGAATAGGAGATGGTTGCACATCAAAGGAGAGAAGTCCTAGTTGTTCAAGATTTGTAATTATACATGACAAAGTGTGACAAGCATTGGTATGATGTTTGTGCATTCGATGATAGTGGCAATATGGATGATCGCGGTAGTGTACTAGTTGAGAAGGAGGATAGTGATGAGTAGGTGGTAGAGTAATCATTTGATGATTAAGAAGTTGAATGAAAACATCTTGTGTTGTAGCATTAGAGTGAAAGATGAGAGGTGGAGGCAATGGTGTACTGGAGGGTCAACAAGAGGGCACGTAATGGATGTAGATGGCGTTTGAGGTGGATCATGAGTACCAACATGAGATTGAGAAGCAACCTTAAGTTGCTCGACTTCAATAATGAGAGATGTAATCGTGGCTTCCATGGACTGACACTAGAGTTTGCAACGCGTGTATGGAATCCAATAGGTGTGTATTAGATGGATGAATGTGAAGGTGGAAGTCATCAACTAAATGGGTGGATATAGGGCATATTTGAGGCGGTGATGATTGGTGCTACTGCAAGGAGATAAAGGAGAAGTAAGATCATCTAAAAGGTCATCAACATTATTGTCAAAATCATATGGAACGGCGCGGAAACTTGATAAGTAGTGGTATGTGGTAGGTCATCCAAATAACCATGAGTGCATAAGATATACATGACCATGGTGTATTGTTCATCCGTAAAGGGAGGTAAAGGAAATCCTTGAGCATACCAAATAGTGAATTTGGGTGAATAACAAAGAAAGGAACTACTACAAATGCGCACAATGCAAAATGGCATGGGAAATGCTATATCAATGTGATTAGGATCTAGAGTGCCTTTGATATAATCTAACCAAGATTGGCCAAGAGTAAGAAGAGAAGTGGTATGATAATGTGCAAGATGAACTACAAGATGGAAAACATGCAAGCCATATATAGTAGTAGTAAGAATAATGGAGCCATGATACAAATGTGGATCACATAAAGGATGATGGAGGTCTACAAAGTCAAAACCAAGCCGAGAGAGACCATCATGTGAACATACAATGGCTATACATGAGGTATCAAGTGGTATGTGCTCCCAATAAGAATTATTCATGAAGAGAGTACAAGTGAATGGTGGGCACACTAAAGAGGATGAGGTTGGCATGTATGATGGAACAAAATCCATGGACTGTAAAGGTTTCTGATATGGCATAATAGTAGTAGTTTCAGTAAGCGATGAGGAAGAAACCGTGTTGGCCATGTGAATAGTAGCTCATCTATGAGGGGAGGTAGTGGAAGGGGAGGTAAAGTAAGGGAGTATTGTGGAGTAGGATCTGTATACAGTACCATAACGTTAGTATCATTAGGAGTAAGTGGCGAATCGAAGGGACCACATCAATCATACAAATAGTAGGAACTAAGTCATGTGGAACTGTGAGAGATTGAGATTCAGTCGTAGAAGATGGAGAAGTTGGGACAACTATGGGATCGGTGGAATCATCTACGCATAATACCGAATAAGGGACAAGTGAGCAAAAATGATCTTGTGGCTCACTAATGGTAGCAGGTGTGGCTATGGGATTAGGAGGAAGAGCTTGTACTTCCGCTACGAGTTGTGCTAAAGCAACATGATCGATAGTAAATAGATAAGCTGAAATAACAATATTGATAGATCTATGATCTATATCGAAAATGGAATCAAGGAACGAAGAACAAGGTATATAGCCGTAAGGAGCAAGATTTAGTGTAATCAAAAGCATGACCATGGCTATCATATTGCGAGAGTAATGGGAGACTTAGAAGAAGTGCATTTCTTATTACACTTACCCACGATGAGACGTCAGTTCGCCAAAATGATTAACTAAAATATAACTAAACTATAGAGAAATATAATAATAGTTAATCTAATATAGGAGGACTAAAACATTGTAAAATATGGAATGATTTTAAATAGTTCTACTAAATGAAATAAAACCCTAAATGTGTAAGAATGTAAAAGGAAAGGACTTAGCTGATTGCTGAAGACTGTCGAAGGTTTCATAGGTTTGAATGTGGATTTTAGAAGTAGGAACGATCACTCACGTGTCTCGCAAAGGTCACATCTAGGAGATATAAGGAGACTGCGGCAGTGCCTAGGAGGTATCGGGGCTCCACGGGTGCTTGGGTCTACAAAATAGGCACCTTGGTCTCTCGTAAAGGCCCAAAATTTGATTTTGGTAGTGTCACAAGATGCCCTGAAATATTCCCCGACTATCGTATTGGATCTTTCAAACTATGCTAAGTATGTGAAATAATGCAAGATGAATGAATGAACTGCAAAATACAAAGAAGTATCAAAACCCTAAAAATAAAAGATGCAAAATGGATGGGTCAGATTGACCTCGGTTGTCATAACAATGGGATTACTAATATGAGTGCTACATTACATTTCGAACCCAAATGTAGTTCTGGTGCATGTGTGTGCATGTCGTGCCTTAGGTGCTCTTGTGCTAGTCACACTTTGTGAAGTAGCGAGCAATAATATCTATAGAAAAATGTAATAGTATGTGTGCATGGAATAGAATAAAATCCCTCCCCTATGCTGTGTGTGTTGATGTAGATCTCCTAGCCTTGATGCATGACACTATGTGGATGCAAATGGTGAAATAGATGTAACTATAGATGGAGTGATAGTAGTATGTGATGCTAGGACCCTCATTATGGTCTCATAACTTTATATTTATAGGGTTCTCTTTCTCTAATTTCATAATTAACCCCGACATGGCCGACTAGGAAGAAGATAAGGATGAAAAATGGCTAGAAGAGGCCCAAAAAGAGGTGGGAAAGTAGAACATGGACTAGGGCACCCTGTGGGACAAGACACCCCGGCTGCCCCAAGACATGCCCAGGTGCCCCGGTTTAGGCTAAAATGATGTGAAAGTTACAAAATATGTGGGCATGCATAGGAAAATATGCGAAATATGAAATAAAAGGTAAAAATAAGATGACCAAAAGGTGGGACTAATTAGTACTTTCTTCACTTGAGAACCCTCTAAATAATAGTATAAGACTGAGCTAAATAACGCCTAAAGTGCATGATTTTGTGACTACAAGGACCTATAAATGTACCCAAGTGTATAGATTTTGTGTTTATATTTTCCCCCAGTTTATGATCTTGAGTGAATAATCGATAGCATAAACTAGATAGAAGATGTGTACCTTGTAATCCTATAGAGAAGAGTGTAACTGATAGTGTGGCAAGTGGACAAGTAGCGTGAAGTGATCATGATGTGAAACATGGAAAATAGGAAAGGGAGGTTGACCCTAGGGTTGGATTGTATGTGTAGTAGTGTGCTACTGGAGCTTGTTCTTGGATATGTGAGTTGCTTCTTGTAAGGACAGACCTACAAAAGAAGAACAAAAGACTAGACAAAGTTATTTATGTGAAAATCGAGTAACATATGTATAAGTATATAAAAGTAGTGTGTAAAAGTAACAAAAAAGTGTGCACGTGATGTATGAGAGAGTAAAGGATAAAAATTTGTCCTATTTGTCATGGAGATGTTGGTAGATTTGAGTGTATTTTTTCCAAAGGGTGAGGGTTTTTAACAATCTCATGCGAAGAGTAAGTTTTTGGGTGATCTAATGCCAAAGATCAGTTTTTGGGTGATCTCATGCCAAGAGAGATTTTTTTTGGTGATCTTATGCAAAGAGAAGAGTGTTGGGGAGAGAGGATTGATTTGATCTCCTTCCATGATGCTTCCCGAAGTGCCACATAGATGACACATCCCGATTTGTGACCGATTGTAATCATTTATAACGAATTGAATTATAACTAATTAAATGAATTCTATAATTGGAGAGAAGTGTCTGATACTATAGAACTATACTGTAAATTGCTGGAAACTATGATGAGATGAGAAACTATCTATTTTTTCCCCTAAGACATAAGAACTCAAGTGGGATACGAGTGCCCACCATTCCAATCTAAGACTGTAGGCGCTAGTGTCCACTTTGTGTTTTTGGTCCAAGTCGATTCTGGAGTGGTTTGTGACTATGTTTGCAAATTCTCGTACTTTTGTTCTATTCGAGTTCTTAGATCGCTAGAAGGGTGATTTTTTCACCCAATAGATTCCCCCTATGAGTTAATCTAAATAGAAACTAAATGCTATATTGGAATGCAAGACCTATTTTATTTGTAATATTTGAATATATCAAAGTAATGGAACTAAGAGGGATATGGTACTAACCTTATAAAATAACTTACCTCATTTTATGTATATTTGACTATATCAAAGTATAGAACTAAGTATGGTATACGTATAGGAAAGAAGACTTGTAATCGAATGGCCTCGAAGGGCAGAAATTTGAGTGTTTTTCTATACTTGAGGCACTTGGGAGGGTACTAGGGTGCCCCAAGGCTGCCCTAGTCTATAATTTGGTGTGTGAGACTAAGAAAAGCTCTAGAAACTTGAGTTTGATAGTGTCACAATATCTCTGTAACACCTTCACTCCTGTCACACATGGGTGTCACAATAATGTTCTCTATGTCATTGTAAATGTCATATGAAGATCTACCTACAAAACCCTATCCAAAGCATCAATTCCTAAAAATAAAAATGCATATGAATAGGTCGACTAACCTCAAATTGCCAAACTAGTGGTCTTACGATTGAGCATTGCACTACATTTCGGACCCAATGTAGTTCTATGTGCGTGTGTGTGTGTGTGTGTTTTGTGCCTAGGGTGCCCTAGCATGCCAATGATGCCAATGCGTAATAATAGGGGAAATAACTAGATGTAAAATGCAAATGGTGGATGGAATGGAAAGAATACAACCCTTTCCCCTATGCTTGTGTGATGCAGATGTAGAAGATGCCCAAATGCAGTCCTTTGCCTTAGTAGATAGTTTCCCTTGATAGTAAGATGTCCACCCCTAATGTGTAGTGAGTATGCTATGTTTATATAGGGATCTCTTGTTCAAATTTTGACACTAGTGACCCAAAACTTCCAATATGACCTAGGGGAATGCATGGGGTAACCGTTAAGACCGACCTCAACAAAAAGAAATTAAGACCACAAATTACGATGACACAGGGCACCTAAAATCATGGACTGGCACCCGGGCACCCCAGTGCAACCCCTAATGCACCCAAAGATAGACTTAGAGATGAAAAATGAGAAAATTACACACCTAAGACCTCCTAAAAGATGCCCAAAACTATAGACAAGTGATGAATGAACTAGACAAAAACAATGACACCTAACTAACTGACAACAAGACCAAAGGATGGGTCACTAGTGAATACTTTTATTACACAAGATCCATATATAAAATAACATACCCGGACAATATAAATGTAATAGTAAGTGTGTGATTTTGTGACTACATTTTCCCCCACTTTATGTTGGTGAGTGGAAAGCTCGGTAACATAAAGTAGATAGAGATGCGTACCTAAGAAAAATCCAGAAGCCCATGTTGTAGAAGAACACAAATGTGTAGTAGAAGCATGCCGATAGAACTATAAAAGTGTGTCGAACCATGGATCAACGAGTTGATCCATGCAATGTAAAAAAAAGTGTAAGTGTCACGATGAAGTGTGGGAAATGAAAATGATGATTAGGATTTTGGATGATTTTGAATGTGGTTTAATAACGAATAGGTGGGTAGGGAGTGATCAGTTCCCACCCAAACGCTTGTATATGAATGGAATAATTGGAGGATTTGGGCATCCTACCACCAGAGGAAGAGTGTAGGGAGAAAAGTGTGTTATTCTCCAAACTTTAACTACATCCTCAAGATCTAGCCACTGCAGACGGACTCAGATCAAAAATGTTGTGATTTTTGGATCCAAATGATTTTGATTAAACAGTTGACCCATATAGGAGTGATAAAGGGAAGGCACTCTTTCCCCACTCCATGGGTGTCACCGCAATGTGAAGGCTTCCAAGTTAGGTCATCTAGAAGAAAACATGATAGAAAATGAGACAACTTCCAAGTTAGGTCATTAGGAAGTGAACACAATAGAAATAGATAGCTTCCAAGTTAGGTCATTAGGAAGCAAACACAAAATGAATGAAATGAGAAGGCTTCTTCCAAGTTGGGTCATTTGGAAGTGAAAACAAATATAGAATAAAATCCCAAGTTAGGTCATTGAAAGAAGTGGTGAATGTAACTCCCAAGTTAGGTCATCTAGGAGACCACTTGTGGATTTGAATGATTTGATTTGAACATGTTGGTTTTGATTGGTTGATTGATTGTTTTGATTGATTACTCATGGAGAGGTTTTTCACTAATTTCCCCTAGGTTAGGTCATTAGGGGAAAGTTGCTAAAAATTGATGAGATGTCATGTAAAAATGATTTTTAGTCATTTTTTTCCCCCAAGTTAGGTCATTAGGGGAATTGATAGGTTATGGCATGTGATCATGTTTGGGAATGTTAAATGATTGTTTCCCCCATATTAGGTCATTAGGGGGATTGATGGTGAAATGTCATGGTATAAATTGTGAGGAGTTGAATTCATGATATTGGAACACATGTGGTGACATAAGGGGGATTATAGGGGACCCCCAATAATATGCCCCCTTTGGTGAAAGAGGGAGTGATGAAAAAGAACAAAATCTAAGCCAAAAGTAATGACAAGAGGTTAAAACATGTATGTGTAGTGGATAAGAAAATCATGGAAAAGGGATATAAATGCATGTGAAATGTGTACAATATGGTGGTAGGTGGAATTTAAAAAAATGTCCACAAAACAAGGGGTGTAAATCGGAGTAAAAACGCTCAAGATATGAGCGATAAATGTAGTATGTATTAGTCATGGTTAGGATAAGCACTAAATATAGACCATAGTAAAGGTGGCATTTGAAATGTGATTATAAATAGTAAAGTGAAAAGGTAACTTATCACTTCATTTGTCTTTTATGAGTGTGAGAGTGTATACAAAGTGAGTAGAGATGCCTCAAGCGAGACCATTACATCCTAGCCGGTTTGAGAGAGTGGCGACTTTGTGGCATCATGCACTACTATGGAGTTGGTAAGTGTGTTATTTTTGTAAAAATGTAGGGTGTACTAGGACATTTTAGTTGAATTTTTTAAAATTTAGTGTTTTTGAATTTCTCGGTTTGGGACCTGACAAGAGCGGTGAGGGCGCTAGTGACCCTTGGGACTGGAGCACCCAAAACCGGGTGCTAGTGTCTCTCTCTACAGGGCCCCAGTCCTCCTCCTCTCTGGGTGCCCTGTCCATAAATTTTTGATTTGATGGATATTGTTGGGGATATGTTTTCTAGTATTGGAAGAGTTTTATTGGGTTGTGTAAAATGTTCTAATGTTTTTTTTTGTTTTGGTGTTGTGTGTAGAGGGATATCCACTCGAGGGAGTTCCGTGGTGGTCGACACTTGAGTACATTACTTGGGATTGGGTTTGTCAGATGATGATTGGGATGTGATGGACCATGTCGGCCTGTGACATATATACATGGATGGGGGGGATGTGCCCCATAATATGCCCATGTTGACTACATTATGTGATAGGTGGTGTGTCGATATATGCACATTTTGGTTTCCCATAGGGGAGATGATGGTGACATTGGAGGATGTATATCACATATTATGATTTCTAGTGGTTGGAGAGAGAGTATGAGTTATGGCAGTAGTGGATATGGAGCACCGATGCACTCGGCTAGATGATATTTTGTAGGGGGCCAAGTGCCTTTGAGAGGCCCATATTAGTTTGGATGTGATATTACAGTCTAGGGTTCCACGGTTTGGAAGTTCATCACAGTGGTGATAGCATCATGTATAGCAGTGGAGGGAGGAGGTGTCACATCTTGTATAAGATGCATGACATATGCCAACAGATAGAGGAGGATGGGATGAGATATGCATGGGCACGGTGTGTGTTGGCCCATTTATACATGGATTTGTATCAGTTTACATGCAGATGATGAGCATGGTGGGGGTATAGGGGCCACCACACTACTACATGTATGGGCATATGAGCATATAGCCATATTGAGACCAGTTGCAGGGCCACGAGGAGAGTGGGCTCGACTAAGATATTTTCTCGATGTTGGGTTGATATCCATAGTAGGAAGATGGACACAAATAGTTTCAGAGCCCTGATAGATAGGATGGGGCTGAGTTCAGTGATATGGAGGCCATATCGGGATTATGGGGGATGGCTTGAGGATGCTAAGTTTGCGATGTATTCGAGAGGACCATGTGGCTAGAGGATCATTTCCAGGTGTGGTGGAGTTGTTTCAGGTGGAGAGGGTATCACGATAGTTTGGTATGGCATAGACATGCCCCCAGAGCCATACATATGGTTATGAGTTGTTAGGGCCCCTAGGAGGGTGGGTGCTAGGCCAGGGCCCACAACAGAGTAGTTGATGCCACCAGGGCCGGATGAGGTAGACCCAATGATAACAATTGTAGATAGAGATGATGTAGGGTGTACGAGAGGATTATCAAGCATGGTGGGCAAGTGCATCGGTGGGTATTATTATATCTAGTGTTTATAAGTGCTATGGAGCTACCACCAGGAGGAGTGGGTGAGGGAGATGTCCCTGACCCTATAGTGGTGGTGTGGTAGATCATAAGTATTTGTGGATGCTTAAAGTTTGGTCAATGAATTGTTTATGTTGTTTTTTATATGGTGGACTAATATGGGGTTGTGTGTTGTGTTTGTAGGAGAGATGCATATATTGGTCATTGATAGTAGACACATCGATCCACACATTGATGTGAAATGTGTCGAGTGATGTGATGCTATGTGGAGGGATACTAGAGCATGTGTGGACAATATTGTAGGTGAGCATGCCCATTTGTTTGAGCCGTAGCCATAAGCAATGACGACATGTACAATGTTGCTTGCTTGGAGAGAGAGGATGAGGCATGAGGAGACTCGACATGCCCGAGGTAGTAGGTGGTGGTCCCTTGGCCCAGGATGTGTTCACATGATATGTAGATTTGTAAATGTCAGTTCTGAGTAGAACATGGAGATTGTTATGTTACAGTAGGTGGAGAAGTTTTGGGGCCACGAAATGTGGCATCACATTGGTGGTGAGGCATCTAGTTCTAGGGCTCTCATGGTACATGAGAGTGATAGTGATGATGAGGTTTGATAGTGATGATTGTATATGATGTGGGGGCCTTTCCCCCAATGATGAAACATGTTTTTGGGATGATGGTTGTATGACCAATATATGTATGGACACCTATTTTTGATATATATTAGATCGATGTTGAGATGTTTTGGTATTTTCAATGTAATGGATATGGTATAGTTCTATGGTTATTGTTCTAGCATGTGTAGTATAATGTATGTGATGAATATAAATTAGTATGATGATATGAGTAATGGTAGATAAAATATGCATGGTAAATGATAATGTAGATAACTAATGTAATGTAATTGATGAGATGAATAAAATATGTAAATATATAGTAGGCAATGTAATGAAGATGATAGAATAAATGTGGAAATAGATAAATGTATCATAATGAATAGATGAGAACATAATGTAATAAATAAAAAAAAAGATGATGAAAATAGAGGGGGGATTAACGATGCCCCCAACATATGGATGAGTAGGCTCATGTAATAAGACCCCTCAACAGTCAAGTATGAGCCACATAAGAAAGAGTGTGTCATCGGGAAATGATTGAGGTGCGCTAGATGAATGACAGAGCAGCATGATGAAAGGTTCTTAGAACTAAACCCTCAATAGTCATGTAAGAACCATAAGAACACAAGTGCATCATCAGGGGGTAAGGTGATAAGAATCACCTACCAAAGACCAAGATGATGGGTGGTGGTGGAAACATGTGGAATGGATGGAGCAGTGAGTGTATGAACCAAATGGAATGTCATGTGTAGTGACTACGGGGTATGCAAAGATACTAGCAAAAAACCATGAGATGGAGCGGCATGAAGTGGTGGATAATGTGGGTGGAGTGGATGCAATGAATGTGGTGGTGGATATGATGGATGAGGTGGAGAAATGAACATGTGGTGGTGGAGCATGATGAAAAAACTGAGCACCTGATGGAGAAGACTGAAGTGGGGTATGCCGATGCTTGATGATGAGGTGAAGGAGATAATGAGCACTCATGAGAGGCAAAAGGAGATGATGTCAAAATCCACTAGTTGTTGTATCCTTTCACATAAGGCAAGAAAATCATTGTCCCTATGGCTAAAAATGTGATGATAATTGCAATAGTGTTGGTCATGCTGATGTTGTAAGTGGTGTGGAGGATGATGTTGGTTAGAGGGTAACCAAATCAATCACTCATTGAGTAATATGTGAAGCACATCATGTGGTTGAGCATGTGGAGAGAAGTACAAAGGCTCACATGAAGGAGGTGGAGTGGTGGAAGTAGGAGCTTGTTGTGGAAGAGGAGAAGGATGTGGTGGTGGTGAAGAAGTGGGTTGAACTTGTGTGGAATGTACTTTAGACAATGGTGGAGATTGCTTTGGATGCTCAACTGATGATGAGAGTAGATGAGCAGCATGATGGAAGTGGTGGAGGAGCATGTGTGGGTGTAATGTCATGTGAGGATGAAATATCTTGTTCTAGATCGATAACCTTATAACACAAGAGGATAAATGAATCACAAGTGTCATATATTGGAGCCTTTGTTTAAGTGGAGGAATAAGACCATGACAAAAAAGATAAATTGCTTTTCTAGGTCACTAGGCTGAAAATGAGCTGGTGTATGCAAAGCATTGAATCATAAGATATAATCTTGAATAGGTTCAGAGGAGCCTTGATGTAATGTAGGAATGTGGTCATATGTAACCCTAGGGCCATTGTTAAGAATAAAGCGATGGAGGAAAGCATCCTCCATATCATAAAAAGTACTAATGGACCCAAAGGGTAAGTGGGTGTACCATTGGAGTGCCTCATCAGTAAGACTATAATGGAAGGCCTTAAGCAACAATCGATCATTAGAGTAAGTGGCCATAAGTGTGTGGTAATGTAGGATATGAGCATGAGGATCACCGGTACCATCAAAGCATGTGAAAGTAGGCATGAAAAAAAATCTTTTGGGAAGGTAGAATTATGAATCTTTTTAGGAACATGATTTCCATGTAAAGAGTTGTTGTCGATAGAGGCATAATAGGCTCTACTTTCTAAAGTAAGAGTATGAACTTGTGATTGGAGTTTCCTACTACAACATGCATGAGAGATAGAATATCTTGTGAAGGGATGGTAGGAGATGGTAATAATGTATTAAGTGGTTGAATTTTTCCATTATGAGTGATCATGGGAATGTCAAGAGGGGATAGAGTGGAATCCAATGCTAAAGGTGTGGTGGTAGATGTGGACATAGGAGTGGTAGTAGGACTAGTATCAACACAAACCCTAGTAGGTGTGGTGAGAAAGGAAGAAACCTCAATAGGTGAAGATATAGTAGGAGGGGTAGAGGATGTGGGAATAGAAGAAGAAGAAGCAATGATGGGTGGTGACTCATGTATAACAGGAGATGAAACCTCTAGAGAGGGTAACAATGGAGCTGGAGAGTCACATGCAGCAATGTATGGAAAGAAGGAGAGTCATGATGGTGATCAGTAGAAGGTGGGGTTCCAAGAAATAAGGCTATGGTCATCATAAAATCAATGGGATCATCAATGTAATATGAAGGAGAATGCATGCTCAAAGGAGATGTGTGAGGAGGATTATCGAAGTGGAAGACATAGGAGTAGTGGTGGAAGTGGCGGGAGGAGAGGTAGGAGGTACAATGGTTTGTGAATCAATGCCTAATAAATAATCAATGATAGAGGGATCTAAAACATCGGGTGGCATATCAAAAGAAGGATAAGAAGGATCATATGCAACTGATGGCATGGCATGTACAACAGTGAAAGCAACAAGGGTCATCAACAAGGCATATACCTATAGGAGAATCATAGGATTAGTTGGCACACATTGTTGGCCTTCCAAGAGGGCTTGTTGAGTATCATCAAGTAAGATCATAGGAGCACTATATAAATCCCTAAGCTCAGCTATGGTTGCCTCATCATAGATAGGGTTAACACTAAAATGAGACATGATGAGGAAAAAAAAACTATGACTAACCACTAAGGTATGAAAGAGGATCCAAAAGTAAAATGTTCAAAATGTGGGGTTCACCAAAATGATTAACTAAAAATAGAGATTTTAAAACTATTTTATGAGTTAATCTAAATAGAAACTAAATGCTATATTGGAATGCAAGACCTATTTTATTTTAATATTTGAATATATAAAAGTAATGGAACTAAGAGGGATATGGTACTAACCTAAAAATAACTTACCTCATTGTACATTGGACTATAGCAAATTGGTATGCGGACTGGGAAAGTTGTGATTGAATGGCCTCGGGAAGGGAAGGGAATAAATGTTTTCTATACCGAGGCACTGGGAGGGAGTACTAGGGGTGCCCTCAGGGTGCCTTGTCTGTAATCTGGGCATTGTAGACTGCAGGAAAGCTTAGAACTTGAGTTTGAATAGTGTCACAATATCTCTGTAACACCTTCACTCCTATCACATGGGTGTCACAATAATGTTCTCTATGTCATTGTAAATGTCATATGAAGATCTACCTACAAAAACCCTATCCAAAGCATCAATTCCTAAAAATAAAAAAATGCATATGAATAGGTCGGACTGACCTCAATTACCAAACTAGTGGTCTTACGACTGAGCAGTTGCACTACACTACATTTTGACCCAATGTAGTTCTATGTGTGTGTGTGTAATTTTGTGCCTAGGGTGCCCTAGCGCCAATGACATGGTAATAGGGGGAAATAACTAGATGTAAAATGTAAATGGTGGATGGAATGGAAAGAATACAACCCTTTCCCCCTATGCTTGTGTGATGCAGATGTAGAAGATGCCCAAATGTAGTCCCTTGCCTTAGTAGATAGTTTCCCTTGATAGTAAGATGTCCGCCCATAATGTAGTGAGTATGTTATGTTTATATAGGGATATCTTGTTCAAATTTTGACACTAGTGACCCAAAACTACCGACTATGACCTAGGGGAATGCACAGGGGTAACCATTAGACCGACCTTCGAACAAAGAAATTAAGACCACAAATTACGATGACACAGGCACCTAAAATCACGGACTAGGGCACCCCGGCAGTGCCCCTAGTGCAACCCTAGGCACCCCATAGACTTAGAGACAAAAAACGAGAAAATTACGACACCTAAGACCTCCTAAAAGACACCCAAAATCTGCAGAGACAAGTGATGACTAAACCAAACAAACAACAATGACACCTAACTAACTAACAACAAGACCAAAGGATGGGTCACTAGTGAATACTTTTATTATGCAAGATCCATATATAAAATAACATTGCGTCATCGGGTAATGAAGATAAAGTATGTGTACCAGAGATGTGGTAATGCTTGAAAAGATAGGCATGAAGCACATAGAATGAGAGATAGAGAGAGAGTAGCTAGGATGTGACAAGTGAGGTTTATTTATGAATTGTTCCCTTAATAGTAGAGTATGAACTATAAAACAAGAGTGCGTCATTGGGTAATGAAGGTAAAATATGTTTACCAGAGATGTGGTGATGCTCAGAAAGATAGACATGAAGCACAAAGCGTGAGTAGCCAAGATGCAACAAGTGAGGTTCATGGAGGAATTATACCCTCAATAGTTAAGCATGAACCATATAACAAGAGTGTGTCATTGGGTAATGAGTGAAAATTATGTGTTTTGAGAGTAGATGCTAGGAAAGATTTATCGTGAAGCACAAAGTGTGAAGTATAGGAAATGAGCTAAGAGTAGACAATAGAGACATCAAATAGTAATGGATGAGGGGGAGGAGAAAATAGGTTTCCCCCAAGTGTGTAAGTGATATAAATCTATAAAATGATAGAAAAGAGTGAGGGATCCTTAGCTAGTATCCAAGAATGAGAAGGAATGCAACCATGGTCTAGGAGCGGCGGTGTAAGAGAATGTCTATATGTATGTGAGGGAGACTAATGTGGTAAAGGAGGTGTAGAAAACTGATAGGAATGGGCTGCCTGAGGAAGGGAATTAGGATGATGAGGTGAACTAATGGATCTATGAGGATGGCAGAGCCATGAGGTAGGTCATGTATGAATGGGAGAGATAGGTGCAAAGATATATTTAGACTTAAGAGGTGCATGGGGCTAGATGTCATGACTGGTACTAAAATAGAGGCAAGAGTGGGCCGAGGTAATGGTGTACATGGTGGAATACCTTTGATGGTGACAACTTGTTTGTTATGAATGAACTTTAGGCATAAGTGGAGCATGGAAGGAATAGCTTGGGTAGCTCGGAGCGAAGGGAGACCTAAGACCATGTCACAACACTTGATTTCATATGTAACTAGGAATTATGTAGGTATGGTAAGGGACCCAACAATAATGGGAAGGACAACATGACCGTAAGAATTAGGGACTAGAAATATGATTTGAGAAGTTAGAAAGTTGATAGCTAATAAGAGTAGCACAAAGCATTCATTAGAAAAGGATGAGGGATGGACTAATGCATTGTTGTCTATATGAGTACCAATAAAGTATTAATATGAAATGAATTAGAGAAAAATGTAGCATGGTAACCATGATTCGAGAAGGTGAAAATTGATGGTGGCATGTCAGCAGAATAATGAGGAAATCAAGTAGCTCCGATGAAGGAGGAAGAACAACATGATATGTATAGTTGGTAAAGGAATTATTAGCTAGCTTGTTATGTTTTGGCAATGGGTCATTGAAGATTTGAAGGTTTTGATTATCATTGATCGAGTTTTGAAGTAGATTGATATAGGAGCTCGATTGTGTTTTTATTGATAATATATTAAATGATATATATGAGCTTAAAACAATGATCAGTAGAGTGGCCATTACATTGTGTAGACACAAAATCATGCACATATTACTATTTTACTATGTTGTCAGTATGTTGTTATATGCATGAATCTTAAGTAAGAAAAGTATTCATTGGTGACACAGTCCTTTGTCCATATATGCTATTTGATTGATTTCTATTTTGATTCTCTCATACATATGTCATTTTTATATCCACTTTTAGTTAGGTCACAAGGATCCTTGTCCTGCCTCTGTCTCTTCACATATGTCATCATTTATTCTAGGACACTAGCGCCCACTTTGGACACTAGCGCTAGGCGCTTGTGTCCATTTTGGGTGCTTTTGTCCTGTTGTTCTTTTTACATATTTTGACATTTGTGGTCGGCCTTTTTAGTTTTCTTATCCTTATCCCATGTTCATAGTCAGCCTTTTATGTCACTAGTGTCAAAATTTAAACAAGAGACTCATATATATACACAACATACACACTATTATTCTAGCTGGAAATTCTAAGGGACTATCTCATCTACATACTATCACTACTATCATAAGGGACTACATTTTTGGGCTGCATACACTACATAAGAAGGGGAAGTGTTAAATTCCATATCACACATTTTCATATAAGCTAGTTATAGCCCACTATCTTGGCATCATTGGCATGAGGGAAACCTAAGGACACCATTTCACACACAAGCACACAAAACTACATGGAGTCTAAAATGTAGTGCAACGCTTAGTACTAAGTTCACTCATCGGGTGACCATCAGGGTCAATCCGACTTCACATATTGCATTTTTATTTCAAATCTAATGTGTTTGTGAGCTTGTACAAATAGCTAGGGTCTATTTTGTAGGTTACATGTGACATTGAAACCCTAACAATAAGGTCGAGTGACAAAGTAGTTATTAGAGAAAAGGTCTTCGAGACCTAGAAACGAAGTAGATACCGAGGATTCTTATAGCCACCAATGCCCAAAATTAGACACCAGTACCTAGGTGCCCCCGTCCTCCCGTGGGCACCCATGTCTAGCCTCGGTTCGAGCCTAATAAGTCTTAGTGAGCTCCTATGACATCATTTCTAGCCGAGATCCAGAAACATATAGTCCCAGAGTATCTATAGATCACACAAAAATTAGCTACGTCATTTATCTATTCCATTTGCTCATTGTCTTGCATTGCTTAGATGCTTAACATTTGTATTTCACTATATTTTATCATATTGTACATTGTTAGCTACTCTGAAATATATATTTAATTCAATTTTTATTAAATCTTTTGGTGAATCCCACTCCTATTCGAACCCTTTTCCCTTGGATCCCAAACCCTCATGGCTCCAAAGAGGTCCCCATCTCCAAAGCATGATATGACCTATATGCATATGTAACCAATATTTTTCAATGCCTCCGAAGAAGTTGAATTTTGTAATGTCATCTACCATCCCCAATATGACACAAAAACCCTCCAAATACTCCTTGAACAAAAAAACTCCCTTCCTATTGGTTTTCAAAACTCGATGTTTGATAGTTTCCCGGACCAAAATTTTTCCCAATATTATCACTCATTTCCCATAGCCATGTGTAATCCTCCGTCCCCCTCCCTTGCATTATTCCAAATGATAAAATTAATATAGATTATAAGCATGATGAGGTTCTTACTTGTAAAAACATATATGTTAATGACTCTACTTGTGATATTGCAAATGTAAATACGGCTAATGATGTTCCTACTATTAGTCAAGTTATATGTGAATCTATTTCTCCTGCTATTCTCACTTCTCAAAATGTTTATAATGATTGTAATGATAGATCTAACACTATCAAAGTATCACTCCTACCACTTCTTTGTATGCTGATGATAATCTTGATGAAATCCTTGCTTGCAAAAATATGATTGATAGTGACTTTTATTTTGATAATGATACTACACATGTTAATAATGATGTTTCTTCAGTTAAAATTGTTGAATGTGAATCTACACCTCCTCTTCCTTCTACTTCTGAAGCTCCTTCCAATGATGGCCATGTTGACACCAATCCTACTCCTAATACACCTCTCATTATGTCTCATGATTCTACACCTAACATCTCTGTAGATCCTCCATAGTCATCTCTTCCTATCGCACCTCCATCCCCTCCTTCAACATCCACTCCCCCTTCTCGGTTCCTATGATCACTCAAAATGGAAAGATTCAACCCCTCAATGTGCCTCTCACTTCCCAAACCATCCCCTCACAAGATATCCTCTCTCTCATGCATGTTGTTGGTTCTTTGCAAACCCAAGTTCATACCCTTACCCTTGAGAGTAGAGCCTATTATGCCTCCATTGACAATAATTCCCTTCATGAAAATCCTATTCCTAAGAAGATTCACGATTCCACTTGCCTCAAAGATTTCATCATTCTTACTTTCTCATGTTTTGATGGCATCGAAAATCCTTATTTGCATCTAAAACATTACCGCTTAGCCATGGCTTCTCATTCCAATGATCGAATGTTACTTATGTCGGGAAGAAGGGATAAAAATTTAATAACATTAATTAATAAACATAAACATAAATGTAAACATAAAAGTAAACAAATAACAAGGTTAAGTAAATAACACATTGACATAACATGTAATGTGGAAAACCCCAATGGGGTAAAAATCACGTAAATAATTATTCTCACTATATGAGAAAATATTACAAATAGTCTAGTAAAATTCCCTCCTCACTTCTACTCCATGTATTTACATGAATTACCTCGATATATTTGATATATTCTAAATACAACTTATGGTCATATTTAAATAACCCAAAGGGTTATGACCTTCTTAAGTGATGAGGCACACCTCCCCAATTTAATGTTAGTTAATTAAATAAATAACCACCTAATATAAAGTTTATATTTAAATAATAAGAATATAAATTATTCTATATTATTTAAATATAAACTAAATATTATGATACACTTAATATTATAGTTCTAACACTCCCCTTAATATTAAGTGGGGATCCATATGCCAACATTACCTATTTGTACAACAAGATTTACAAATCCATAAACCCTAAAGGTTTAGGCTAGCATATGTATTTGTGAGACTAAATCCCACCATTTCTCATGGAAAAATTATTATACCACATCTCTAGGAGCCTTTTATAACACAAGGAACTCCTTTACAAATAGATGCATACACTGGAATGTATTTTTGTAAACTCTATCAGTTTACATAGATCATACAAGATATTTTTACAATGCTTTATACCATAATAGAAGTATAAGGAGAAGGATTCAACAACCGAAAAATTGTTAGGAGGTGGAATTTCCATGCACACTCCCCCTCAATGACAACTCTGAAAGGCCAAGCATTGTATGGAACTTGCAGAACTTCGTAACACATAATGGCTTCATAAACATGTCTGCAACTTGATCTTCAGTCGGGCAATACTGGAGATCTATATCACTGTAGAGAACCTTCTCTCGGATAAAGTGCATATGTATCTCGATATGCTTTGTCCTTTGATAATGAATTGGATTTTTAGTGAGAGAAATGCAACTCTAGATATCACATAGAAGAGTACTTCCTTTAGCTTCCATGCACATCTCTTC
The DNA here is from genome assembly GCA_018340775.1 of Taxus wallichiana var. yunnanensis. Classification (NCBI taxonomy): domain Eukaryota; kingdom Viridiplantae; phylum Streptophyta; class Pinopsida; order Cupressales; family Taxaceae; genus Taxus; species Taxus wallichiana. The sequence goes on along the minus strand of CM031234.1, from coordinate 731,963,965 downwards.
TAAGAGTCACTTCAGCCACATGGATTCTTTTGTTGCTTCCATTGTACTTCTATATTCTATCTCAATATAAGAAATGGAAATTGTTGGTTGCTTTTTACTACTCTAAGTAATGACACCTGCACCAAACTTTAATACTTATCTAGTTGTAGACTTGCAATCTATCACATCACCAGCATGGTCAGAATCACAATATCCATATAAATATGCATTGTTATAAGAAGTATAATGTAAACCAAAATTAATTGTTCCCTTAATATAACACAAAATTCTTTTTGCTAACTTCCAATGATCCTGATAAGGCTCTTGCATAAACCTTGAAGCAATCCCTACTGCATAAGCAATGTTAGGTCTAGTAATAGTTAGATAAATCAAACTACCTACAAGTTGCATGTACAAAGTAGGATTATATTTTTCACATGCAGGTTTGAGATCAAGTTTACATCTAACTTCTATAGGAATAGCAATTGGTTTACAATCAAGCATATTAACTATTTTAAGTAATTTTTTTCATATTGTGATTGAGATACTATAATTAAATTTTTATTGTGATATATATTCATGCCCAAAAAATCATGCAATAATCCTAAGTCTGTCATATCAAAATATTGCATTAATTTTTCTTTAATTTTTGTAATTAAACTGTTAGAACTACTAGTGACAAGTAAATCATCAACATACAATACACCGAGAATTATAAAATTTTATTAAAAAATAAATCATTATCATATGAACAGCTTAGAAAAACTAACTTTATTGAAAAAAGCTGTTAATCTTAGAACACAAAGCTTTAGGAGCTTGTTTTAAACCATATAAAGGTTTTTAAATTTACAAACATACATTTAGTTACTTGGTTCTTCAAAGCCTTTAGGTTGGGTCATATAGAGTTCTTATTTTAAATCACCATTCACAAAACCATTTGTTACATCCATCTAATGGATTTTCCAACCATATTGAGCAACTAAGGAAATCAAAATCCTTATCAGTACTCATTTTTGCAACAGTGCAAATGATTCCACGTAGTCCCAAGTTTTTGAGTAAACCCTCAAGCTACTAATCTAGTTTTGAGTTTATCTCCACCGTCATCTCGCTTTATATTTAATCTTGTATAGCCATCTAGATCTGACTATACTTCATTTTTCAGGAAGAGGGACTAACTCCCAAGTTTTATTTTTAATTAAGGCAATATATTCATATTTCATTGTATTTAACTATCTTTCATGAGGAGAAGATTCTTTGAAAGATCGGGGTTCAAGTTCATAAAAAGTCATTAAGGCATGATATATAGATGATTTCTAGTAAATTTTTGAAGGTTTCTAGGATTAGATTCTTGAATAATAGACTCATCCCATCTAGGTATTTTAGTTACAGAGAGAAACTAGCAACAATATCATTTTCAATTATAGGTTCAATACTAAATTCTTCATCACATACATCATTTACACAATTTTCATTTTCAAATTCATTTTCATTAGAATTTTCATAAATGATAGAAGATGAGAGTAAAAAGGTTTTTCTAAAATTTTAACATTTCTGTTTTTTGTAACTTCTATTTTTGATGGATCAAATAGCCCAAGACCTTTATTTTTGACACCGTATCCTACAAAGATACAAGGAAAAGAGGTTTGATCAAGCTTCTTCCTTTTAGATTTTAGAATGAAGAGGGAAGATGGGCTACCAAATATTCTCAAATGAGACATACTTAGTTTTTTGATTTGACCATTTTTCCATAAGAGTGGAATTTACTAAGGCTTTAGTGGGAACTCTGTTCAAGATATGAACATCGGTGTTCATTACTTCACCCAAAGGAATTTATGAACTTGAGCTGAATGAATGCATCGTGGTCTAGACATTTCTAGAATGGTAAGGTTTTTCCTTTCCAAAATTTCATTATGCCGAGGGGAATATGGAGTAGCCGGGCTCTCTTTGAATTCCACATTCGACACAAAATGAGTCAAATGCTTGATAGACATATTTTCCCTCATTATCAGTCCTAAGCCTCTTAATTTTATAACTGGAAGAGTTTTCAACTAAATCTTTAAATTCTTTAAATTTTGAAGAGACATCAAATTTATTTTTAATGAAAAAAGCCAAATGATACGAGTGAAATCATCAATGAACATGAAAACATACAAAGAATGATTAAGAGATGGAAATTCTAGGGTTCCTTGAACATCAATATGGACAAATTCTAAAGGTTCAAAAGAATTATCATCATGATGATTGTGAAAGGGGTTAACAGATTGCTTACCACATAAGCATCCTTCACATGTTTCATGATTTTGGGAAATAGGTGGTAGACTAGTCACTAGGTTTAGTCGAGACATGTCATACATGCTTCTAAAGTTGACATGACCTAGTATCTCATGCCACAATTACATGTCACTTCTTTGAGTTGTTAAACAAGAAGCAGAAGGAAAGCCATTAAACACATACAAACCATCTCTTTGAATGCCTTCAACTATAGTAACATTATGTTCATTTTTAATAAACCATTTATATTTTAATAATGTTACATTATAGTTATTTTGAGTCAATTGAGAACAAGAAAGCAAATGCATTTTAAGTTTAGGAACAAACAAAACATTGTTAGTAAAACCATTTGAAACTTTTGCTTTACCCTGACCCTAAACATCAAGAATGGAATGATCACCTAAGTAGATCTAATCATTACACTCATTAAGTTCAGATAGGATATAATATCTAAATTTCATGTGCCTAAAGGCACCACTATCTAATATCCACTCATTTTCTTTTGCAATGACAAAGGCAGCATACAAAGAAATTACATTTGATTTTTGACTATTTTTCTGATTCTTGTTTTGGTTTTGGTCAGATTTGTTACCCTTTTGATTTTTGAAATTTGTTTTGTTATTTTTAAATTTACAATCCTCTTTCTTGTGGCCAAATTTACCACAATAATGAAATTTACCATCAAAGCTAACTCTTAGATTTCTAGGTTTCTTATCTTTGCTAGGAGGTTTAAAAGTTGGATTTTGGTTTTTGTTGAATCTAGAGGTTTTACCTTTTGATTTTTGAGTGAGAAGTGCCTAAGTGGCATTCTCCTTAGAATCAAAATTTGACATTACTTGTTCTTCCTATATGAGGAGAGCACTAAGGGTTTGAAAATCTGGAATGTCTTGTTCTGTTTGATATTTTGAATTCAAAATTGAAATGAAATTTCTAAATTTCTCATGAATATTCAACTGAATAATGAAATAAAACAATTTATCATGAATTAAATTACTACCACATCCATCTAACCGTGACTTAATATTTTTTTTGCTAAATATTTTATCACTTTTTCATCTCCCTTCACTTCGAGTTGTCATAAACTCTAAAATCAATTTGATGTTTATTTATAAACACGTACCTTTGTGCATCGATTCTAATTGAGCCCAAGCCTCACTCGACTTTCTTGATTTCTGAAATGAAGCAGAAATCATCCCGCACGCTTCACAAAATGATGGACATTGGCTCTTGTACTTTCTATTGATACGCAATGAAGTTGTCTACCATTTCTTTTCTTTCAGCCGAGTTCTCTTAGTTCCATTCACAACTACCCATAATTTGTGAGCCGTGAATTCTTCCTTCATTGAATCTTCCAAATGTTGTAATTGTTCGCATTCAACATTTGAGATTTATCAATTGAAAACTAATTAGACCCCATTTTGTGTAAATGGAAATAAATAATAAACAAGGATTAAAATAAGAGTTTAGTAGAAGTCCCCCTGTCATATTTTAATCCTCGCAAGAGAACACAGATAAATTTATGCCAAAAAGGAGGTCATGTTAATTGGATATTCTATACACGAATATGTTAGTATGTTATCAAAAATAAATTGAAATATGATGTAGCCTAGAATTTACCAGATAACACCCTAATCGTGGCACATCACTCAGCCTAGACTGAGCGCTCACCCGAAGCGCACAAAGGTACTAGGTCCCTCTTTAGGGTTGCTGTAACAGATGTTAACATGATGAAGGAAGTACCATATAAATTCATAACTAATCCATCATTCCACAATGCATGCTACACTCAGATCTATGAAAGAACAAGCTTAAACAATAATCATGATTGAATTAATAACATGCACTACTCAACTACACACATAATGATACTTAGATTCAACCAATATCTTCCATCTATTAATAAATACAAAATCTCCTTATAGTATTGTCAATCTATACCAATGCACGTATGGAATTGATATAATAGTTTAATCATATGCGTATATTCTCTGTTACACATACATACATCTCCTTCCATACATCTAGCTCTCTCTCTCTATCTATATATCTGTACATCTATCTGCTATGCACCTAACATCATATATAGAGGGTGGGGATTTGACCTTCACCGCCTATCTATTCCAAAAATAGGCCACATTCTATTGATAGCTACACATCACATTTACAATCATAGCCACACATGTAAGTGTGCTATATATAGTCCTCTTGCAATTAACTAAAGTGTCAATTCTATTCTTAGCTTGTCTTCATGCATAAATGCTTCGAACCACTTCTCTAAAGATAGATAACTCATGACGTGCATGTCTCTGCATCGTTGATGTGTTCCGCACGCCATCTTCTAAAAATAGGTCTTCATGCTCAAAATTGGCTAAGTCTTGAAATATGAACTTGCCTTCCACATGTGGGTCCTTCCTATCCTTCCATGCCCTTGGTTCCGAGACTTCTATTCTCGCGACTCCTTGTGTGATATTTGACAAGTATTCTTTGATCAACATTACCCCACACTAATCTCATTGTCATCCCGACAATGGGTATGTCCAAAAATTGAAGGAAAGAATAGAAGAATGGAAAGAATAAGAATAAAAGAATGTAGATAAATAAAGAATTTCTATGAGGTTATTAGGCAACCTCTTATATATCAGTTTGCAATATCAACTCTAGATACTCTTCCTTTATTTCGGCCTCTAATATCTGCTAGTTAGTGAGTGCTTGCTCTACTTTTTCTGGGATATCCACAACAATGGATTCCAACTCATCCCTCGCAATTTCTCCCTTCTCATTTTGTAAAACCAACACAACACTAGACATTGATGTCATTCTTCCTTCTAAAAGGTCCATCTTCTATGCAATCAACTTTCCAAGCTCTTCCAACCGAGTCTTATGCAGCTCTTGTGCTACTTTCAGGGCCTCGTGCTTCTGTTTAACCATTGACAATCTTTCCGTGGCCCAATGTCTCATCTTTCATCACTTTTTGGACCTTATTATTCTCTTCGAGGGTCTTGATGTTGATAAGCACCTCTAGAGTTGTGCATATATTTAAAGCCTGGTATGCTTTCTTCAATACTTCTGTAATGCTTACAACAACCCTTCATAAGATGTAATTTTTCTCATCACAGATGCTTTCTCTCATTTGGCATCTTATTCAGAGAATTCTGGCACTTGCATATGCAGAGTTCCATCTTCAAGTACCAAGTCCACCAACTTTCCCACATAGTGTATCACTGAAGGAAATGTCTGTGGTACCTTGGCCTCTAAGTGTGGCCTTGCTTTGATTACATTGTCCCCAATATCCTCTGTGATGCTTATGAACACCTCGTTATTCTTTTGCGTGAAGTCCCTCTCCTGTGTTATGTGTGCTATCTCTACGCATCCTTTGTCTTCAAATCCTCACGTAGCGCTCTGATCATGGCAGCTTTGTCCATGTTTCTTCTAGCCACCTCAGTAGAAACTTTCACCAATGCATTGCTGACTTTCTCATCTGACATGACAGTAGGATTTACTGTCATGTGTCTGGCTTGAGGTGCCTTCTTCAGTCTTCTCAAAATGCATGACTCTTCACACACATCAAATTCAGGCTCATCCATGTGGGTGTGTATCATCGACTGACCACACTAGTTGTTTTCGAGTGCACACCGCTTTCCATATCTTCATCCAATAACTCCTAGCTGAATAAATCCTTCATTATCGCTATCATCGTGCTCTCGAAGGGGCGTGGAAAATTTTTCCTGTGTCCTCTCGCATACCCCATGGCTAGTGGAATGTGCTCTCCACTTGTTCTTCTAGACTTTGAGACTTAGGACTTTAGCTACTTAGGGACTTATGTCTCCATGTCCCGAACATCCTCTCAGCCATCTCCTATTTTCTTTTCTCATCCTCTTATTTTTCCTTTGATGCCTCGCCCTATTCTTCTTCGTGTCCTCCTGGAAGTGTAGGAGAATTAGGCACACTTTCCTCCGACTCTTCCACCTCCTCATTCAACTTTCGCTTCCTCCTTCTCATGCGTGGTAGCCTCTTTTATGGGGAGAGTCTAGGTGATTTATGCGTAGTGGTTGGAGAGCACCTTGGTCCTTTGTTCTCCTAAATACCCTTTTAAACTTTTTCTCCCCTCGACCACATTCATGTCCTCATCATCCCCCTCTTATGGCTAAGGTGGTGTAACGACGCGCTCAAATTCACCTTTACTTATATAGATGTCTCATACCCCTATGCTCCAAACCACCACTATCTTCACACTCCTCCTCATCTTGCACTTCAAATGGTTCTGTGGGCTTAAGCACTGGGATGTTCTCCATTGTATGCTTTCCATTTGGTGGTGTTGGAAGTGTGAACTCACCTTCCACATATTTGTTATTCTCCATTTTCGGCTTCAATTGAGATGCACCAATGTTGCCCCCATATCTCTATATAAACTAGGCTTATTGGTTTGATATTCAATACCTCCGAAATGATCCTCTCTATATAAGCGCTTCTCGCCAGTGGTACACATACTTCTTCCTCGAGTATGGTAATCACAGTCTACCTTATCTCGCATTGAAGACCGCTTAACGCATGTCCTGTAAATATATGAACAGATGCTTGAAAAGTGAATGCGTAAAGAAACTTGCACCAAGGGCTCTAGACTCCATCTTTCATTGGGAAGCGTGTGATGCAGAAATGCTGATATACAACAAACTAAACTTGTTTCCCTACCACTACTGGTAGGTCCTTTGGGATGCACCACTCTTCCCCAAATGCCATGCGGAGCCTGTCATACCACTTCTCTACCCTTTTTTTTACATCATCTGTCATGGCCCCCTTACATAGGTACTTGCTAAATCTTTCAGCTAGGGACTTGTTCTCCATGGGGTATTCCCATACGTTCTCCTTCGGTCCATTTGGTACTCCGATCTCCATAAATACCAGTGATAATAGAACAGCCCCAAAGCTGATCTTCCCTCATGTGTGTGCTTCTTTGACTATTTTCTCTAATATAGCCTACAATGTTGTAGATTGTCCCTTCTGACATCTTACGCGCCACATGCAACCACATAGTATTTACTTGAGACCACCACTCTTGATCATTCAACTTGGTAACAAGGTGGGTTGCAGCTTGTATAACTAGACAGTTCTTCAATTTATCTATGTCCATTCCACGTGGACCCTTCAAGTATCCCAACTCCTATTTGGTCTTTACAATCACGAATTTATCTACAAGATCACCTTTTATATCTTCTCCTGTGGCCTTCAGACTTATAATTGATGAGACAAGTGCAGATGAGATTCTAACTCTACGTCCTGCAAAGTAGAAGAAGTCTTCGTGCACCCTACTCATGAGCCATTGATACAAGGGCTCATACTTCCTGAAATATGGAAGCTCATACAACTGGTAGACCCCAATTCTCTTCAAAATATTTTCACCCACATCATCATACACTGACATTTCCTCTACTATGTGCTTGTTCATTCTAGCAGTGAGCAAGGAATCAAGCTCCTTTTTTTCTGAAGTCTTGTGATTATATTCACTAACTTTTCTCTTTCTGATGGGAAAATTCCATTCTTTCCCGATGATGACTCCTTTTTCTGATATTTCATCTCTCAAAATGGCTTTTAGGTACCATATCTTCCTCCTCAATGAATACCTTCTTCTTTCCTTTAATTTCTACTCAGTAGATGCCTTCTTTGGTGTCATTTTTACCTTGTAAATGTCTCCTCTTCAACTCTAAAACTTTGTGAATTAAACCCTAGCTTGATTCAAACATGCCCTAGGTGGAAACTTTGTAACCAAACCCTTTTCTTGTCTCCCTACTTCACTCAAACCCTTCACCACCGGGACACAAGCTTATTGTCACATAGATTTGGTTGTCATGCTTGGTCTCACACCCTTTCGCACCTTAACTCGATCACTTGGCTCTTCGTACTTGGCTCTTTATTCAAATTCTCTTAGTTACAACGATAAAAATGAATCCGCATCCCATCCTTATATAATTTTTTCAATTTTTGTGAAATTTTGATGCATTTATTACTCCTTCACCTACCAAATATCCCCTCATTCATTTATCAAACCCATTCGCTCCACGTGCGATACATCTTCACCCCAGATATAACCTTCTAGCGCACCTTCCTACCCTCTGGTCACAGACTTCTATTCGGCATGCACTCTTGCACCTGAGTATCTCATCCATGTACCTTCTCTTGTTAGCTAATGTGGCCTCTACTTACCTCACGTTATACTGTTCTTTCATACATCTCCATCCTTAGTCACTTTTGAGAAGCAATCCTATTTTGACTTAAAGCACACCCGTAGTAGCTTATTTCTTTCACCTTTCAATTCCCACAATATTTTTCTTAGATAACTACAACCACCCCACACTAAAAATATGTGTAGTCCTCTATGAATAAATAACCTTCATACAATAATTAGCTTCATGTGCACAAGCATGCTTATTACACAAGAACAACAATGAAATTGAAAAGTATAAAGCGACAATGAAGGAAATGCATTAAGGAAATACCGAATTGAAAACCTAAACTAAATGGCAATACTACCTTATTACAAACACCAAGAAGAGTTATTTATAGTAGGGCTTCAACCTACTCCCATTAAAGTAATTGGGTAGCCATGTTCCATCAAGTGATTCTAACTGAAAACACCTGATTCAAGTATAGAAGTGATAACATATGGCCCTAACCAATGTACCTTGAGCTTGCCTAGATGGCGCAAAAACTTTGAGTCATAAAGAAGTACCATTTGTCCAATCTCAAATTTCTTATCCCTTATGTTCCTATCATGCCATGCCTTCTGCCTGGCCTTTTCCTGCTTTTGACTCCATCATGCTATGGCTCAGCGCTCATCCAGTTGAATCATCTTTTTGATACGCTCTTCTAGATCATGTTCATCAGCTAGACCTCTAGTGCATGTAATTCACAAAGAAGGTAACATAAATTCTATAGGGAGAACATCTTCTGCGCCAAACACCAACTAAAACGGTGTGGCTTTGTTCAATATTTTGTAAGTTTTTCTATATGCCCAAAGAACAACTGATACTTTGTCATCCCAATCCTTTCTCCCAACATCACAAATTTTTGTCAAAGTCTGGCTCAAAATCTTATTGAAGGCCTCAACAGTTCCATTTTCCTGAGGATGATAAGGCATAGTTTTATGGTGTGCAACCATAAACTCATCTAATAGGATCCTGATTGTCTCATTCAAAAAGTGTGTACCTCGATCACTTGTCAATCTTAAGGGACATCCATATCTTGTAAGAACATTCTCCCATAGAAACCTAGCTGTTGTAGTTGCCGTATAGTCCTTGGTAAGTGCTACTTCTACCACCATGTGAGATAATCTATGCAAGTAATAATATAGCGAGATCCAGTCCTACGCGTGGCTGGTGAAATAGGTCTACAAAATCAATGGCCCATTTCTCAAATGGTTCGGCACTAGTGATCGGTCTCAAAGGCATCTCATCTCTTTGCCCTGTTTTCCTAGGTGCTGACAATGATCACACACCTTACAATATTCTTTACAGTCCTTATACAATGTCTCCCACCATAATCTAACAAGTAGGATCTTTCAGCAGTCGCATCACCTGCATAATGGCCTCCTGCAATACCACCATGAACTTTTTCCATGATATCCTGACGCTCATGTTCTAATACACAATGTCGTAATACTTCATCTCTGCCTATCTTGTAGAGGTCACCACTGATTAACATAAATGGTGCCACGCGTATAGCAAGATTTTTCTTTTCTAATGCTTTCATTCCTTCTGGTACCATACATGTTCGTAGAAAGACAACAATGTCTTCTAATTCCATGGGCACATGTTGTAACCTATATAATTGTGCATCTTGAATTGTTTCTTTAATTGTCTGTGCATCCTCTCTTGAATTGATTCTAGATAAATGATCTGGTCCAGAATTACTTTTCCCTAGCTTCATCACAACTATGAAGTCAAATTCTTAAAATAGGAGCACCCATCTATATATGCACCCTCAGTAAGATGGGCTTGTTTACCAAGTACTTCAATACCATGTGATCTGTATAAAACACAAATGGTATTGCTAACAAGTAATGTCAAAACTTGTACAATGCATAGATCATTGACAATGCTTCGCACTCTATAGTTGTATAATTCCATTCCACAGAGTCAACTTCCTACCAGCAAAACATATTGATGATCTATAATACCTTCACCAAGTTTGAGCTAACACAAGGCCAATGGCCATGCCGAAGCATCCACATGCACATGAAATGGTTTATCCCATGAGGGAAAGCGCAGAATGGGCACAGTAGTAAGTTTATATTTTAATATCTCAAACGCACGCTGTTGCGGTTCTCCCCAATAAAATGTACCTTTCCCCTTAAGAAATTATTCCAAGGGTGTGGCAACTTTGGCATACTCTTTTATGAATTTTCTATAATATCTTGTATGACCTAAAAATCTGCACACCTCACTCTGACTGGTAGGTGCTTCCAGGCCTAAAATGACTACAACCTTGGCTGGATCAACTAGCAAACCTTCCTTGCAGATTATATGTCCTAATAGTATCCCAAATGGTGTAGAAAATATGCACTTCTTTATGTTCAAAGAGATACTCAATTTTCTACATCGTTCAAACATTAAGCGTAGATTGTCACAATGATCTTTCACAAGCCCATATATTATCTAATCATCTAGATATACATGTAAGAAGTTGTGAATAAAATCCTTAAATGCCTGAACAACTATGTGTGAGAATACAACATGCATGTTTTTCAATCCAAAGGGCATCACAGTATAAGAAAAATTTCCCCATTCAGTAGTAAATGTTGTCTTTTCTTGATCCTCCTAAGAAATCCTAACCTGATGATACCCAAAAATCCATTCGCGAAGGAATATATTTCACGCCCTGTAACTCCTTATAGTATTTCCTCAGTGAAAGGTGTAGGGAATGGATCTGTGACACATGCAACATTTAGCTCCCTATAGTCCACACATATCCTAATCCATCCATCCTTCTTGATATTGATCACCATTGGGATAACCCATTCTGACTCATCAAGGGGCTTGATAATTCAAGATTTCAACATTTTATCAATTTCTTCTTTTACCTTTTCATGCAAATTAGGATTCATTCTGTAAGGTCTCTTTCTAACTGGCGTGTACACCACTCTTAAGTTTGATATTCATTTCCCCAAGTGATTCATGCACACCTTTAAGTTCATGATATCCTTGAGGGAATAAGTCCTGATAATCCCTGAGTAACTCGATGATCTTTGCTACCTCCGAGTCTGACCAATAATCCCCAATTATGGCCTCCTTAGGCTCAGCCTCTAAACCTATATTCACCTTCTTTGTCTTCATGGGTTTGTGGTAGGCGTGCACATCCTTGTCTACACTGTCCAAGACCTCGCGCACCCCGTGTGAATGTTCAATATCCAGGTTCTCAACTTCCTCATCATCCATGACGTAAACCATCTTTCCTTTCTCTTTCTCAAGGCAAGCGCATTCAAGTAGTATGGAGTCTATTTCTTCTTCCTTTTCAAAACATGCTCTGAACTCTGCCTCACCGAATAATTCCTATATATGCTCCTCGAATGTTTCACTATCTCCCATAGTTAAGCACTTGAAAATTTTAATGCCTTTGTTATAGAAGGTTTAGTCGAGAAGTAGTCAAAATTATGGATCATTCCTATAATCAAATCATGTTAGTTCCCATTTTCTCGATGTAGTTCTACATATACATACCAAATGCGTGCATCCTTGTAGCATAGAATACAATCTATGCACCCAGAGTGAAGGTGGTAATGCTTCCTGTCCTACTGTCTAGAGTCTCTCACACTACTGAATGTGATGTTGAACAGGTTGATCACCATGATAAGTGTAGATTTGCGTAGGTGCATTGTTCCTTATAAACCTAGTAGATAAAGCAATTCCAATCTCTTCCCAATTTATAAGATTATCTCTGTGGACTACCCACCAACGTGTTGCTGTCCCGCGTAGTGTATATACTAACATATCTCTCCTTTTAACTTGATCTGATCCACTGTGTTTCCATGGCCCTCAGAAAGGAAAGAAGATATTCTGTCCTTATATACCAAGGTACTGTGCTACCTATCCATCAAATTAAACAAATTCCATTCTTGTGCGTAACCGCACTTTTCACCTCATGTCCTACTAATTCATATGTACCATGAGCCCAATTGTCATAAGCAATACTTGTAGTATCACTAATAGAATGAGAATCCTCCCATTGTAGGATGCCTTATTTTGATGGCTCATTGACCTCTGGGTCCTGAATAGCGCGTACATAGACTTTGTTTAAAGCCTCCTCACTTAGAGGTTCAACATATGGTGTAGACTTTCCATTTTTCAAAGGTATCACAACCATTTCCTCATTTTCAAAGTTGATATACCCCTTATCAATCTCAAGTTAGTATTATTCACATAACACCAAGGGCGTCCAAGCAAGGGTTGGAAAATTGTCGCTTCTACAAGTGCTAATACCTCAAAATCCCTAGTGAACTTGGCCCTCAGATAGTTATAGATGCATCTTTCAAAACTCCTATGGGAGTGGCCTTAGTCCTGTTTTCCATAAATAACACATTAGATGATGGCTGCAATGAGGCCTCCCCATTTGTACGCATGCATCTAATGTAAGCACATTTACTTCCACACCTATATTGATCAATATGTTTCTAAACAACCACCCATCCACAAAATCATTCAAAGTGATTTCTTTGTCATATTCAATGCTATCAGGGGGAAGATTTGCATGCAGAATCTATCGTCATCCGGTCTCAAGACCTATGCGCAAAGTGTTTCCTTTTAACCAACTTCATAATAGCGGAATAATGTTATCCTAGCACAACATCTTGCACACCTCTCGTAGATCATCGATATCAGTTTGACTGTCTTTGATGCTTTCTTTTTCTCCTTTAGGTACTGTATCTCCCCCTAAGATTCCTTAGCACTTCCATGGTATCCTGGTAAAATTCCTTTTGATGAGTAGGATCTGGGTACCTTGCATGTAAAACCTCCTCCTTGGTGATCCTAGGCTTCTTGTGAAATGCCTCTCTCACGTGTGCTGCTTCAACGGCATGTAGTAATATTCACTGTCAATGCCTCAGGTCCTTCAGTTATCTTGGGAATCCACTGATCCTCTACCACACATTGGATTCTAAACCATCTCAATGCCTTTGTTCTCTTGCTTATGCTTCTTACTCAAATGCTCATATAAGTCCGGAACTCTTCATAGCTATGGTTCTTTCCACAGAAAGAACATGCAATATTCTAAGGACATTTACGCCTATAGTGGTTAGGAGATCCACACGTATAACATGTTCCATGAGGGAACTCACCTCTTCCTCCACCACGACCTCGTCCTCCATATCCACCATGATATCCATGTCCCCTTCCATGACCTCCTTCAAAATGGCCCTCATTCCTGTCATAGCGTAGCGCTTTGATTATGATCCCAATCCTCGTGCTCATTCTTACCCTTAGAACTATCTGATTATACTTGTTTGTCATACCCTAAGGTATATAAAGCATCCTGGATCTAACCAATCAACTAAAAATCCTCAGTATCATGGGTCGTGGACCTGTAAATATTGCAAAAGCAAGATACATTCTTCCTTATCGCATGGTGTAATAAAGGACAAAGTGACTAACATCATGATTTAAATGAAAATTTCACAATCAATAGTAATGAGCGTATAGATTGGCGAGGGCAACTATCATTGGTGACCTTCCACTTCACAATCTATACACCAAATTCCTAAGCATGTTTCATGGGATGAATTTACCGATAGCTTCTCTAATTGATTTTCCATAGCTGAAATCATGGCCTCTAAGAATGGACTAACGCCAGTGTCAATGCTCCCAACTACCTCAAAGACGTAAAGATGATTCCAACACTTTGCATGGATCAATGTATGTCTTATGTGACAGTGCCCTTCTAAAAGGTGTAATCAATCCTCCAACGAACCATTGTGCATGCTAGCTAGTGTGAATATCATAAGATAGCTTAGATAGAAGTGTCTTAAAACGAGCATCATACTCACGTACACTCTCAGTAGTGCCTTGTTTGATATCCTTGAGCACACTTATACTCTTTTACTCAAACTCAGGTATATGGAACTCTTTCAAGAAAGCATCTCTCAATGCTGCATAATCCACACAAGTTTGATCAGGGTCAAATTTCCTATACCAACTGTGTGTGCACCCCCTATAATGTAGTGGCGAATTGACTTTCCTTTCACTCAACATTCGTGATCCCTTTAGCGTGCCACAAGATTTCACACATATGCACATGTTTGGTAGCATCCTCTATACCTCTATACTTTGAAAGACGAAGAGACATATCCATATAGATATTCTATGGTTGTTGTGGGCCTTGACCACCTGATCCGAACCTCCCGTGTTCCCACTACCTCCAAAACCACCGGATCCACTAGAACTAGAACCACCTATACCTCCCGATCCACCACCTATAGTTGAATAGGGCCTGTAGACGTACTCCCTTGTGCCCCGACAAGTAGTACTGCATCATACCCCCAAAGTTTGTGAAGTAGTTCCACTTCCATAGGTGAATCCAACATTCTATTTGCTCACATTCTGTGTGGATGATGTGCCTAAGAATGATCATCCAAATGAAATTGAAGCCATATGTCCTGCCATTGATGTACTTGATCCCTGACTTACTCCTACTCTCCTACTTCCCAAGTTAGTTTACTGGTTACTTGTCATACTAGATACTAAAAAACCAAGTGCAAGGGCTAGGTCACTAGATGGATTAAGATACACCCCGTGGTCCAGTAGTCTCTCTCACGCACACCTCCATATGAGGCTAAGGGGGATCTATATCATGCTTTCCAAGATGGGGAGTTCCTAATGCTCTGCTCCACGTCTCTACATGAGTCAGTAAATCCTTCACGAGCCATCTCTATCCTCCATGCCATACTCTCTGCAATGAAACACTGCTTCTCTATCTCCCTCTCACACACCTCATTATACTTAAACCACCTTTCCTCTCTCTACTTCTCTCTACCGCTAGGTCTTCCATCTTAAACCAACCCTGTTCCTGGCCCCATGCATGTGGTAAATTTTAAATTGTCATCAGTTTACTCTCTAGGTTCAAAGTTACCATTAAGATCTTGATCGCCAGTGGAATACCTTGAAAATATGTTCCTCTTAAGTACCGCAAAACTCGAAACTCATCTACCTCTCGGGAAAGAGTATGTCAAAATTAAATATTCCGTAATATAACTCAAGTAGAACACCATGAAACCACATATCCACCGCACAAGTCCAGATCAGATCAGCATCATAGAGGGCTTGAAATTATTCTGTGTCCAAACAAGTGCGCGATACCTCCAATTCTCACCGAGATGCATAAGCAAGTAAGCCACTCATATAGTTCTAATGGAAAGATAGCGAAAAATCTTTCATATAAGCTTGTCATACAAGTTCTGTTCTACCCAAGTGCGTGCATTAAACTCGCATCCACTATCAACCGCCACACATATTCTTCGTCCATCATCATGTATCCATTCCTCAATAATTGCTAGAGTTAACCGTAAGACGTCTTCATCACGAACCATCCTAAAAACAATCAAAAAGATGTCCCGCAATGGAACCAATGATGCAGCCTAGAATTTACCAGATAACACCCTAGTCACGTTAGAACATCACTCAGCCTAGACTGAGCGCTCACCCAAAGTGTGCAAAGGTACCAGTCCCTCTTTAGGGTTGTTGTTACATGATGTTAACATGATTAAGGAAGTACCATATAAATTCATAACTAATCCATCATTCCACAATGCATGCTACACTCGATCTATGAAAGAACAAGCTTAAATAGTAATTATGATTGAATTAATAACACGCACTACTCAACTACACACAAAAAATACTTAGATTCAACCAATATCTTCCATCTATTAATAAATACAAAATCTCCTTACAGTATTGTCAATCTATACCAATGCGCGTATGGAACTGATACAATAGTTCAATCATATGCGTATATTATCTATTACACATACATACATCTCCTTCTATACATCCAGCTCTCTCTCTCTGTCTATCTATATATATGTATATCTATCTCATATGCACCTAAAATCATATATATTAGGTGGGGACTTTCCCTTCACCGCTTATCTATTCCAGAAATAGGTCGCATGCTATTGATAGCCACATGCCGTTTACAATCATAGCCACACATGTAAGTGCACTATCTATAGTCCTCTTGTAGTTAACTAAAGTGTCAATTCTATTCTTAGCTTGTCTTCATGCATAAACACTTCAAACTACTTCTCTAAAGATAGATAATGCATGGCGCGCACGTCTCTGCATCGTTGATGTGTTCCACACACCATCTTCTAAAAATAGGTCTTCATGCTCAAAATCAGCTAAGTCCTAGAAATGAACTTGCCTTCCACGCGCGGGTCCTTCCCCGTCCTTCCGCGCCTTGGTTCCGAGACTTCTATCCCGCATGGAATCCTTGTGTGATCCTTGACAAGTATTCTTTGATCAACAAAATGTAAGTGATTTTTTTACTTTTGTAATGAAATTTCGACGACAATTTTATCGTCAGTGTCGTAAGAATATATCATTTAAAAAATGATTATATTGTTTTACTATTTACCACAAAAAATAAATAACTTTTATGATTAGCTTATATTTTCAAAAACAAAAGAAACAATTATATATATATGTCGAGAAAAATAGTTTAGGAAAAAATTGGGAGCTCTTGCTCCTTATTGGGTATAAATCTCTATCAACTCGACCAAGTTGGGCTAGCCAACTCGGTGAGTTTATCACCGAGTTATAATGCCAATGATATACCATATTCCATATATTATTTGCAACCGAATATAAATGCCAAACCATATTTATAACCAACTTGCCAATATTTCAAACTATGCAAATTAACTGAATATTATCCAAGCCTTATCTACCAACCAACCGAGCCACACATGCATCTATGACCAAGCCACATAAAGACCACACAACACAATGCAGAGGGCAAGCCGTGCTTGCAAGGGTTTAAAATAAATGTAACGGTGTGACCGTAGCCACACCACCATACACCGACGTGCAAGATTTTAAAGCCTTTACTTATCCTACACCATCCCCATGTGGGACTAAGATTGCCCAAGGTGAATGGAGTGGGGGCACACGTAGGAGGTGGTCGGGAGAGTGGGAGCTGCAAGGACACACGGCAGTGCTAGTAGAGTAGTAGTTGATGGCCGTGCAGAGATCCCCACCCTATAAAAGGTTTCTTTAATATATATATTTTTATTATTTTTATAAAACATAGTTTATAACACAGGAATAAAACTATAGAATATAAAAAATATAGTTTATATTGATTATAAACTATAGGTGCAAATTTTTACTGGGGTTCATAAAGGACATGAGATAAGTTTTTGAAATTCAAAGTGAAAGTAATTATTTTACATTACCAAGGGACAAGATGATCTAACCGACCAATAAGAAAATTTGAAAACCCTATTTTCTGGATTCTTGTCTCCTATGTGAACTAGGTTTCACTTGAATTTTTTTACTCTCTCTTTTAATATCTCGAATTAACCTACACACTTTTACAAACTATAGGAAAATATTTCACAAAATTTATTCAAACCTTACCTTTATTTCAGGCCCTGGTAATTCTCGAGTTCCAAATTTTCACGCGCGGTTGAAATCTCCAATTGAATTTCCACTTGTGCACACCACATTCATTCCATCCATACAGAGAGGGAATGAGGGGGTTAAATAGGATACTAACCAACTAACCACCTAACTTCCCAACCGTTGCAAATTTATAATTAAATTAAATTATTTAATCCCGCTCTGGTACCATGTTAAGACGAGGGGATAAAACATTTATTAACATTAATTAATAAACATCAACTTAAATGTGCACATAAAAGTAAATAAATAACAAGGTAAAGTAAATAACACATTGACACAACATGTAGCGTGGAAAACCTCAATAGGGTAAAAACCACGGAAAGAATTATTTCCACTATATGAGATACTATTACAAACAATCCAGTAAAAACTCCCTCCTCACTTCTACTCCATGTATTTACCTCGAATTACCTCGATATATTTGATATATTCTAATAGGACTTATGGTCATATTTAAATAACCCAAAGGGTTATGACCTTCTTAAGTGACAGGGCACATCTCCTTATTTAATGTTAGTTAAATAAATAACTAACCACCTAATATAAAGTGTATATTTAAATTTTAAGAATATAAGTTATTCTATATATTTAAATATCAACTAAATATTATGATTCAATTAATATTATAGTTCTAAAAACTTAAAGCCTTTCGTCATAGCCTTGTTGATCATGTTCTCCAATGGTATACTCACTTCCTAATGGATCTATTAGTACTTATTATGATATGGAGGATGCTTTTCTTAGACGTTTTATTTCTAACAATGGTCCTAAAGTTACATATGAACGCTTGCCTTCTTTGCATCAAGGAAAGAATGAACCAATTTTAGATTACATTTTACACTTTAATTCTTGCATGCATCAATTATTATTTCAGCCTATTGATCTAGAAATGTAATTTATCTTTTTTCATGGCTTAATTCCTCCATTAAAAGAAAATCTCTTGTATGATACATGTGAATCATTTACTCTATTGTGCTATAAAGTTATTGATTTAGAAAAGGAATTAATTGCGGATCATGTTATAACACCACCTTCTACTTCTTCTATTCCTCCCTTTCCTACTAAGTCCTCCCTCCATATATCAACCTCCTATACGATCACCATCTCCGCCTCTGCGCAAGTGTCTTCCTTCCCCACCACCGTGTTGGCATTCACCTAAGTCTTCTCCATCTCCCACTCATGAACCATTGCACTTTTCACATAATGCTAAACCACATGATGTCTTGCATACCTTACTTGATAAGTGGTTAATCCATTTACCTTCTACCTAACATCACCCCTCTCATCAGTTGCAATGCCATTGTGAGAACGCCCTTTTACAATTTCTACCATATCAATAACCACCATGACAATAACTGTTATGCTCTCCATGATAGACTACAATAATTAGAAGATAAAGGTGTCATTGATTTTCACTCTCACTCTTGTGAATGCTTTCGATCTCCTATTCCACATAGGCAAAGCCTCTCGCCACTGTCAATTTGTCTCATTCACCTCCTCCTAAGGTCATTATCCATCCACCTCCTAAGGTCATCATCCATCCACCTCCCCAACTCACCCACCTATAACCACATAAGCTCATCCTCCACACATCGCTACCGTATCTCATTGGATTCCTAAGCATCCCGCTTCCACACTTCATACCGTCACACCCCCATCATTGGAAACATTTCATTTGATTTCTAATTTGGCACCTATACTCATAACACCATTACTCCATATGCTCCTACCGCATATAGTAGGCCTCTCACCTTTGTGGGCGATCTTTGTTTCCATATTATTTCTTGATGACACACTCTTTTTTCTATGGTTCATTCTTGATTGCTGAGGGGGAATTTATAAATGAACCTCATTCTCACGTTGGGGGTGAATTATATTCCTCCCCCTTCATCCAAATTACACGCCATTGCATAACATTAGTTTACATTTCCTTATTATACAAGTATTCATACACTATTAGGTCATTCTTTTAACTTATATCACATTACCATTTACATTCCACATTGCATTGCATACATTTATAGTTATCATATGCTATATTATGCACTCTTCTTCATTTGCACATCACATTTACTCTATCCTTTCCACATCATAACAAATTTCTATAATTAACAATATCTATTAAATCAACCATTCTAATAATGCATATATAATTTAACAAATTAAGCAAGCACTACCAAGTATAAATCATCATCATCACATCATATAAAATGAACACCAACACCAAATAAAATATCAAAAACACACACACACACACACACACACACACACACACACACACACACACACACATATCGTCAAAATCATAGTTATAATACACCATCATTGCGGGAAAGACCCCATGCATCAATACATCATATATAATACATCATCTATCATCCTTGCTATCACTATCTACAATCGTGGGAGATCTCAAACTCAAAGCTTCACCACTAACTCTACACCATTGATCTTGGCCTTTATATCTCTCAAGATGACTCTCAGTACATCAACCTCGACCATCTACTCTGCATATCAGCCCTGTAACTCCACATACTGTGCAAATATATATTAATCTAGGCCTCCTCCTCTTACATCCCGCCCACTTACTCTTTCTCTGCACAAGCCTCATCACACTCACTCAACAAAACTGTACATGTGGTTGCTGCTATAGCCACAGCTCAAACAAATGGGCATGCTCACCCACAATCGTATCTACCCACTCTAGCATCCCTCCTCCCATGAGCACATATGAGGGCACATTCCACATCAACGTACATATAGAGGAATATATAATCAATGTCCAATAAGTATTACCCACAATAACACAACAAACATTAGTTATTATACATCTTCACATTCATCCACTATAACAACCAAATAACAATGAACGATACTTACACTCTTCTTGTATCTGTCACTACTACATCATCCACATCGGGCAAAGGGTGCCCACCCTCCACTCCTCTAACTATCGGCTCTCCTACCGGATCAACTACCACTAGGAAATAGTAACACCCATCGATGTATCACCCACCATGTACTATATTCTTGGGTGCATCCCATGTCATCAACTTGTATAGGCCATATAGCCGCATAATCCTCATCTAGACCTAGATGCACTAGTTGTGCTTCTATCGGGCTTGGCCTCGACCTTGGTTATATCACCACTCTAGTAGATCGACACCATATATATGGCTCCGGAAGCACATCTTAGGCCATTCCAAACTATCTAGACACTCGCTCACCCTAAAACAACTCCACCACTCTTGGGAATCGATCTCAACCCTCATGGTGCACTTTGTATGCACCATAGCTCAACAATGTCATCAACCCATCCTCCATAGTCTCTATACGGTCTCCATATAATGGACCCAGGCCCATATGATCTATTATCAACCTATACGTGGTAGTATCCATCCTCCTACTATGGGTACCTACCCTTTTAGCTACAAATATCTTTGGCCAAACACAATCGATCATGGCCCACTAAGCGGCCTCAATATAGCTATGTGCTCATAAGGCCATACATGCAATAAAATAGTGGCTCTTAATCCACCTCCATGATCCTCTTGCGTAAACCTATACAAATGAGCCAATACACATCATGCCCATGCATTTCTAGTACCATGCTCCTCTATGCTTTGTGATAAATATCATGCATCATGTACAAAATCCTAATTCCACCACCCTCCACTGTAATAAATTTCCGCAATCATGCGGAACACTGGATCTCACAATAACATCTAAGCTATTATGTGTCTCGGCCTGTACTTGTGTCCCTATAAAATACCACCATTCTACCCTCATATGACTATGGGCATATAATACAACCATGATTTGTACTCTCTCCCCACAAAAGTAACCACAATATCCTATATACATCCTCTAGTGTCACTTTGTCATCTCACCTATTGGAAACTAGAATGTACAAGTATATGTGTACCATCTATCGCAAGGCAGTCAATAAAGGTATATTATGGGGTATCAACCCCAATCTAGCAATGTGTGGCAAGCCATTACGGTCCAATATATCCCACTCCTCATCCGAAAACCCCAAAACAAGTAACATTCTCAAGTGACAACCCACACAAAACTCCCGAGTGTATATCCTGCTACACAAGACCAAACACAAAAAAATTACTATAGTAACACACCATACACACGTCAAAATCCCTCATCACAACATAAAATTAATCAATACACATATTTCACAAAATAATGCCAAAACTCTGCCCTTGGACACTAGCGCCCAAGAGCAGGTCACTTTGGCGCCCTAGACGGAGGTCACTATCATCGAGAACTAGGCACCAGTTCTAAAGGATAGAAAAGCCATGTCCACTTCCGTCCTAGTCAAAAATGCCAAATGCTACTAAAATTCAAATTTTACTAAAAACATTAAAAATAAGAATTTTTGACAAAGTTTTCTAAAAACATTCACACATACCACTCCTCCTCACCATTTTGCAAGCCACGACCGCCACCACTCTCTCAAATCTCATCAAAATAGTAGATCTAACGTGTGACATACTCACAACTCGAGCTCCAAATTCCACTCAATATCAGTATAAATAAAATTACTATTCACTTTTCAATATTATTATATATAGTAATTCCAATTCACCCTATACTATAGTTACTATTTACAACATTCTTACAATTAATACATGACACATGATTTGAATCATATATTGAGCACCGTTACTCTATTTTTCTCCCCATTTACGCCATATGGATCACGTTTTCCTTTAGCACCGTATTATACAATATTCATCATTTCATATTCACATCTGGAACATGTAATAAGTAATACATGCACATTCTTTATCAATACTACTATCTCTCCTATGATATCTCTCATTCACTATTACAACTTTTTACAACCTTGCTTTCGGCTCAGTGTTCATTTCTCCACCCTTCACCCTTTCGTTGAAAGGGGGCATACAATCAGGATCATCCTATAATCCCTCTCAGTATACAACACAATCAATCGACATTCCCAATA
Source organism: Taxus wallichiana var. yunnanensis (assembly GCA_018340775.1). NCBI lineage: Eukaryota > Viridiplantae > Streptophyta > Pinopsida > Cupressales > Taxaceae > Taxus > Taxus wallichiana. Next base: position 731,941,066 of record CM031234.1, on the reverse strand, counting down.
CATTACTATCACAATTTTCTCTGATCTCATTCAAACATGGTTACAATCATCCTATACAATAGTCAATACTTGTTGATATTTCAAATCTATCTCCCCAAATGACCTAATCTAGGGGCAAAAAACCTCTCCGTGAGTAATTTTCTAAATACATCTTATGTAATCAATTACTATCACTCAAATCAATCAACCAATATAATAATCACAGTTACTATCACTCCGATGACCTAACTTGGGAGTAACATTACATTACCATTACTTCTAGATGACCTAACTTGGAAGCCATCTAACACTATTCAAATCAAAACACCCATTACCATAGGAGTGGGGGCAATGAGACATCATTTCCTTTCCTATACTACTCCTATGTAAGCCCTTCAATCGAGTTAAATGAAACTAATTGAAACTAAAACGGAACTAAATTTAGTCTTTATCTGTCTGCAGTGGTTGGACCTTTTAGGGATGTAGTCATGGAAGGAGAGAAAAATAGAACTCTCCCCAAACACTCTTCCTTTGGCGGCAGGACACCCAAATCCTTCAATTATTTACAAATCAGGGTTGGGAATTGATCACTTCCTACCCCTCTCTATCTCCATTTGGAAGAAATTAAACATCTCCAATGCCATTACAATTGTTTCTCCAAGTTTCTCCTTACAAAAGTTTCTATTCGATCTTATGCCATGTGGGTTAAACTGTTGATCCATGATTCACCATGCTGTAAATCTCTGCATTCTACTCGCACTCTGCTATAGGGATCCTCCGAGAATCAATACGAGATATGTTCCTTACTTCCTTTATAGTACTTGAATTTCATTCAAACAACATTAAGGGGGTAAATATAGACACAAGATCACACACATGTTACTATTTTGTGAGGCCATCAATATGTTGTTATATGCATGAATCTTAAGTAATTAAATTATTCACTAATGAAATTGCATCCTTTGTACATCTATGATCTTTGTTTGATTTCTATTATTGCGATTATCTCATAAACATGTCATTTCTATATCCACTTCTGGTCAGGTCACATGGATCCATGTATGTCTATCTTTTCACATATGTTGTCATTTATTCCAGGACACTAGTGCTTATGCGTCCTGTGTCTATTCTCGGCACTTCTATCCTGTTTGTTCTTTTTACTATTTTGAAATTTTTGGTTGGTATTTTAGTTTTCTTATACTTATCCCATGTTCATCGTCGGCCTTTTATGTCACTAGTTTCAAAATTTAAACAAGAGATTCATATATATATACACAACATACACACTATTATTTTGGATGACAATTCTAAGGAACTATCTCATCTACATACTATCACTACTATCACAAGGTACTACATTTTTGGGTTGCATACACTACATAGAAAGGAGAAATGTTGAATTCCATATCACACGTTTACATATAAGCTAGCTATAGCCTACTATCTTGGAGTCACTGGCATGAGGAAAACCTAAGGACATGATTTCACACACAAACACACATAACTACATGGAGTCTGAAATGTAGTGCAATGATAAGTACTAAGTTCACTCATCGGGTGATTGTCAAGGTCATCGACTTCACATATTACATTTTTATTTTAGATCTAATGTGTTTGTGCACTTTTGCAGATACCTAGGGTTTGTTTTATAGGTTACAGTGACATAAAAACCCTAACAAAAAGGTCGAATGAAAAAGTAGTTATTGGAGCAAATGAATTCAAACCCATAAATGATGTAGATACCAAGGATTCACATACTCATTAGTGCCTTAATCACAAACTAGTGACCAGCACCTCTGTCCTCATGTGTGTACCCTGTCCATCCTCATTTCAAATCTCCATAAGTCTTAATGAGCTCACATGACATCATTTCCAGCCAAATCTAGCACACATACAGTCCTAAACATCTACAAATCGCATAAAAATCAGCTAAGGCATTTATCTATTCCATTTACTCATAGTCTTGCATTGCTTGAATACTTAAGATTTATATTTCACTATATTTTATCATATTTTACATTGTTAGTTACTCAAATATCAATTTAATTCAGTTTTTTCATGTTCTAGTAATGGGTCATTGAATATTTTAAGCTTTTGAATATCATTGACTAGTTTTCAAGTAGATGGATTTGGGAGCTTGATTGCATTATTATCGATAAGATCTTGAATGATATGTTTGAGCTTAAAAAATGATCAATAGAGTGGCCATTGCATTAGTGGTAATCATAGTGTGCATTTTCATCGTAGTTATGACCACGTGGGTGAGAAGGATATAGATTGAGTGGTGGAGGGAGAGTAATTAGATTTATTTCAGTGAGTTGTGGTAATAGGAACCGAGGTGTGTAGGGTAGCTTAGTAAAGGTGTGCCTTATGGGTTGCAATTGAAGCTTGACAGGCAGAGAAACAATGTTGACAATAGTTTGAGTGTTGGTAGACTTAGTGGCTAGTTTGAATGCAGATTTAACTTGAAAATCGTTGGAAGATGAGGAGGAGGAAGTATCATAATACTTAAATTTTCCCATAGCTAGTAGTTTGGTTTTGTGCATTTTGAGTGTATGACACAATTGATCAAAGGAAGGGGAAGTATTGAAAATGAAAAAATAGATCTTGCAACTTTGAATCAACAAGGACATTGCTCATTTTAGCAAGGTTTTTCTTATAGCGCAAGACATAGTCTGTAAGATGTTCATTGGATCTTTGTTTGATTTTAGCTAATTGTGCATAAGTTAGTGACGATATTATAGAAAAATGGGCAAGGAATGCATCAAATAAATCAGTAAAATATGTTACTGAATGGATAGGTAGATTATAGAACCATCACATAGCATAGTCATTTAAGCTTTGAGGAAATAATTTAGCCAACAATGTAAGGTCATCATCATATTCAAGACATGATACATGAAAGGAGAGAAGGTGTTCCCGAGGGTTGTCATGGCCATTGAACACAGGAAACTTAAGTGCGATGAAGTTAGGAGGAAACAAATAAGAGATGGTGGGTTCAAAAGGGTTATAAAGGAGACGTGATGAGTTTAGATATGGAGAGAATGATGAAGATGCTTGTTATAATTGGTGAATTTGGGTTTGCAAATCATTGTACAAAGAAGATAAGTCATAGGTTCCCGAATAGGAGAGAGGTTGTGTATGGGAAGTATTGGGAGGGAGAAGAGGAGCGCTGGTTATAAGAATAGAAATAGGAATGTGGAAGGTGGGGTAGATGTCATGGCGGTCGAGGAGGAACCCATAAGAGGGAGATTGGTAGCATCTCTAGATATTTTAATAGAAAGTAAAGCATTGAGGACATGTGGAATATGTGTGGGGTGGTCATGTAAAGTAGAACGGAAATTAGTAAGCTTGTCAAGTTACTCTTGATCAACATTGGTGTCCTCATCGTATGAGTGTTCACTGTCATAAGTTTCAATGTTTTCAAGAGGAATGTTGATTGAGTTAATTAGGGGATTATCAAAGGCAACCATTGATTTAGAGAGTTTACAAGTAGATGGAGGAAGCTCAGTGCTCAAGAGGATCAAAACAACCACTACGGGTAATGGGCATAAAAGAAGGCCTTGAAGCAAGGTAGGGTTTGAGCGAATGGGTTCACCAAATGATTTAATCTAAATTGAATTAAACCTTAATTTTAGAGTAACTTCTATAACTAATGATATAAAAATGATAATGTGCAATAATGGACAATCAATAAGCATTTAATAATGTAAAAACCTAAACAAGTGAGAGGGAAGATGACTTAGCTGATTTTCGTGTAATCTCGAGATGATATGTCCAGACCGAGTAACTATTGGAACAGTTTCTGAAATAACACCGAACAGGCTTGATGAGGATTCAAAACCCTAGAAATGTCAGGGATGGAAGCACCCATAGGAGGACAGGAGCACCTGGGTGCTAATGACTAGATTGAGCACTTGTGTGTCCGCTTAGATGCTCAAGTTCTCATCTTTTCTAGGCTAGAGGAGCTTCATTGTTGATCTTCTTTTATCCCTCTGGGTTTTACCGTAATGTTTCCAATCATCTATGTAACTTGTAAAATAGATATCTACTTGCACATGCCCATAAACCACATCAAACCTAATATAGAAGATGCAGAATGGGGATTCAGACTAACTTCGATGATCACCCAAAGAGTGAAATTACGATCGAGCATTGTACTACATCTCGTACTTGATGTAGTTCTCCGTGCTTGTGTGTTTAATGACTCCCTAGGTTTCCCTTGTGCAAGTTACACGATGATAGTGGGTTGGATCTAGAATGTACCAAATATGTAGAATGTGTGTGATGGAATATAATGAACTCCCCTCTTATGTTGTGTATGTAGAGTGATGTAGCCCTTATCCCTTGTATGAATGTGCTAGATGTATGCCTTGTAATGCTCTTGTGCCTTTGTGCAAGCTTAGGTGGTGATAGATAATTCTTATAGTGCTTGGCCCTTATTTGAGAGTAATAACTAAGTATATATATGATTCTCTTTTTTAAATTTTGTAATTGAAAACTAAAAGGCCGACCCAAAGTTTTAAAAGGTGACCAAGAAGTAAAAGAGACCCAAAAGAGTAAGAATAAGATAAAGAAGGTCGGAGTGCCCAGGAGGGATATGGACGCCTAGGTACTTCTTTCCTAACTGGGAGCTAGTGTTCGAGGCCATAAAAGATAAATCAATAAAGTTCCAGCAGAGTTGTAAGATATGTAAGGCCAATAAAAGTGCAAGAGATAAAACAAAAGGCCCAAAATAAGTTATCAACCACTAGTTTTCTTACTTAGGAATCATGTATACATTAGCATGCTTTAATACCTAGAAATTTACCCACAAAGTGCGTAGATTTTGTGTCTACACAAATGAGATTTCAATTACCAAATCACAATTGCATTCATTCATATATCACATGATAGGTGGAGAAAAATATGTGGTTTGAGGCATCTTAGGAGTAATGCCAACGTCGGTGGTGCAAGGATTTTACTTCAACCAAACTAATGTTTATTTTTTAGGGTATCCCACCGATGGAAAAGGTTTTATACCTCACTCAAAATATTTTTATGGTTTTTAGGATGAATGATGATACACTCTTGCTAAGAAAAACACACTCTTTCTATCCCCTTTTAGTACATCCCGAGGTTTATTGGTTAACTTTTTTATTCTCACACACCGATATATTGACATATTCGAGAGTTAAATGCATAAAATCCATATAAAAACTCAACTTGATAGGATGTAACCTTTAGTTTCATGTTTCTCATCCCTATGTAAAAACATCCACTTTGGTCAATTTGTGATATTTGTTCCTAGTTGAATTGTATGGTTTTGAATTGACATATCCTCCATTTGTTTTTTCAACTTTATATTCTTCATTATGAAATTTGCTATTTATGGGTCAACCTTTTCATGATAATTTACCTTCGAATCCTATATAAGAAAGTTAAACTCACCTCATTTAAGAATATGGCATAATATAGCATTCTCATGACCTAATATTGTAAAATATAACATAAAAGGCACCCAAGGCTCACTAAATGTTACCAAATCTCATACACAATCCTTAGGGTAGAAATAACCATAGCTATGAAGCATCTTACTAGGTCAAATAATCATATTCCCTCATTCACAAGAACTCAAACATCCCTACTTCAATTATTAACAAGAGACACTATCAACTCAATAATTTTAAATGAGTTTTCAATTGCCAAATAATAGTTCATTGATTTAGTTATCACATACTAGGTAGAGAATGATGTGTGGTTTGAGGTCTATTTGGAGTAGTGCCAATGTTGGTGGTGCAAGTATTGCACTTCAACCCAACTAATGTTTGTTTTGTAGGATGTCCCACACATGGCTAGGTTTGATACCTCAATTAGGATATTTAGAGGGCTTCACAACATGAGAAAAATAGGGTTTGAAAGTGACAAACATTTCTAAGCGGGTGACATCTTAGGAAGTTATAGAAAAGATTCGTGAGTAGGTTCAAAATTGTATGCAGTAGGGTCAAAACTATATGGAAGGTCCTAACAGATATGTACGATTCTCGCACTGTGGAAATTTCTAGTTACAATTTTAGGCATGAAGAATTTAGGTTAATATCTCTTAGTTCTAACACTTTGTACACTCGAAATCTCCTAGATCCATATGTAATTTTCTAAGTGCATTCATTCTCTTGTATTCTCAAGTTCATACCATATTGTGTAAATTTGTTACAAGAATTATGTGTTGTTTTAATATAACATAATTAATGTTGGAAGTTAATCAATCAAAATAGCCTCATGTAGCTCCCCTTTACATCCTATTAGTGTACTCAACTCACTAATCTATTATAAGATAAAAAGGGTGTAAAAATAATAACTACACTCACTATTTGTGTTGAGGTATGAAAAAAACATAAGGGGATGATGTTTTAGATCGCATTCACACTTGCATGAGCACTAGGAGAACTACATGGATTTTGAGATCCTCATTTGGGAACCGTAGTCATTGCTTGGTCGAATCATCAAGGGTGTTAGTGACCAATGGGAATCCAACTCCATCACATATAAAACCTTTCACTTTTATCTAGTTGTGCACTTGAAGTTCTATTGTATAAAAATTAGGATTTTGATCATCATAGTTACGCACATGAAGATTTTGGAAATAGAAAAATTGCAAGAAGGATCTACAATCAATGATGAAACAACCTAGTTTGATCATAAGTTTAAAATCAATGTCCAACACTAGCACTAAATAAGGCAATAGTGCACGACACTTGTGTCTCGGGCCTAATGCTAGAGTCTAGAAGGTTTTAGGGTCCAGAATCTAAAATGAAGCAAGCTCTTTTTTTTAATTACTGGTAAAAGGTTTTTTGATTGGGATCCTACCCAGATTACAAAAGGCCCAAGCCCAAATATATCAATAAGAGCAACAAAAACACAAAAAAGCACAACAAAGGAAGATCACCACGATGAAACAACATGTACTTTGCAACAAAACCACATCCAAAATGAAGCAAGCTCTCAATAATTATAGTTTTCCCCCTAATTCCATATCCATATCATGTGCTAGACATATAAAAAGATAATTCAACCTATCTTTTTGTGTATTACTATATTATTGACACACTTAAACGAATTCTATTTTTTTATTTCATTTACACATTTTTTTCATATATGAATATCAAGAAGATATATTTATTCCTAAAATTTGATTGAGCATTAGTCTAAAGATAACCTAATTAGAATATTTACCAACATTATATATTTTAATTTGGGTTAACTCATCTAATGACCCTTATCTTAAACATAGGATTTGAAATAGGCTACATCTGTGATATGCGTGTTGATTACTCTCTTCTTGATCTAGGACTATTACACACTTAGGTGTTATCCTTGGATTATGTGTTAACCTTGGAATGGTCCTTCACTTATATTCTAATCTATATTATTGAAAGAGAGAGAAAGAAGATAATCATATTAGCCATCTTAGTTAGCACACAATTATCTTAATTGATCAAAGTGGTGTCTTAATTTATGAAATTAAATAAATATGGTAAATACAACAACCTAACTTCAATTAGGGTTAATTTGACAAATTCTAGAGAGAAATAATACAGAGAAAACTTTAGATAATACACAATCGAATGACCTAACCTAACTCTTCCTAAAGGAAGAAAGTATAATGAGCACAAAGAATTGGAACTAGAGGTTCCTAACAAAGAGATAGTATGAAAATGTATTTGGACATTACCATCAAAGGAGGAAATTTCCTTCAAATATAAATGATTAATGCATAAGGTAGTTTTGGGGATGTAAAATTGCTCTACAAACTTCTATGATTGTTCACCCATTTTGTAATCTAGATTTGGGAACTTAGTATTACATTTTGATGTGATGAATATTGTGAAATGTCTCCTTTGTTTACTCCCTAATAATGCACTCAAACAACAACACATAGTAAAATTCCCTAGGAGATATTGGACTACAAATATGCCATCACCACCCAATATCTAGGTGAGCATTGAACTATGTACCAATACCCTAAAGAGAGATCAATTCAAACTTAGTTCTCCCACTTCCTATGTGAATAAACAATTATACAAATAATGTGCAATATAGAGTGATCCCTCCTTTGATCCTTGACACTTTGCACTATACAATTTGACCCTTTGTACTTCATATTTTAGCTCAGATTGACTACTCTAAGGTTTATCTTGGAAGATTTGAGATGTGTATATGTCTTTTGTAAAGTGATCTCCAAGGTATGTGTATGCCAAGAGATGATGATGACCTATGGGGTAATTTATATGTATATGTGGCTCTTTGTTAACCACATATCATAGGTGACACATGAACCAAGCCTAACTCGACCTAAAAAAGTGCCCATGTTCAAAAACTAATTATTACTTATGCAAGATCACTACTAAAATAAAAGTTTGATACCATCGAATGGTAGCATGTCCAAGGTGGATGATACCATCTAAATGATGCAAATAAGGATATGTAAAATATAGAGAACATGTTTGTGTAGGTTTTCTAAGGTGTTCATTTATAGACTGAGATGCTACCGAATTGTTAGGAGAGATAAGAGATAAAATATGCGGAATAATCCCTTACAGAATCGCAACAGAGAAACTAATATGCGTAAAATATCACAGATCTGAAATAAAATTGCGTTAGATAAATAACACAACACAGAGACAATATTTAACGTGGTTCACCCAATTTGGCCTACGTCCACCAAGAATCACTTGCTCTGCATTTTATTACAAGCCTTCACTCTCTCAATACAATACCCGTGATCCGTTTGGAGCTATGCTCAACAAACTCTGCGAATTCAAACCCGAATTCAAAACACATCTCGTAATACATTTGCTTGTACATCTATCATATGCATAAGACCATATAAATAGAAAATCATGCTTGGGCAGCTGATACAAAATCAGGTATCAAAACCAAGGGCAAAAACCGTGGGTATCAAAACAATGGGCAAAAGACCGAAAAAACATGGGCCCAAAAAACAGCCCATAACGGTTACCCATTACCCATGGGTTAATGAACCACCCATGAAAATTTGCTTCGGGGGCTTCGCCCCCGAACCCCTTTCATCGGGGGGGCTTCAACCCCCCGAACCCCCCTGACCCGCTCACCGGCGAGCGGGACCGCCGTAAAAATACCCGAGTGTAACACATGGAAGGTGTACCATACTCTAACATGAAAATAGGCTCCACAAACATAACATTTTGTAAAGTGATCTCCAAGGTATGTGTATGCCAAGAGATGATGATGACCTATGGGGTAATTTATATGTATATGTGGCTCTTTGTTAACCACATATCATAGGTGACACATGAACCAAGCCTAACTCGACCTAAAAAAGTGCCCATGTTCAAAAACTAATTATTACTTATGCAAGATCACTACTAAAATAAAAGTTTGATACCATCGAATGGTAGCATGTCCAAGGTGGATGATACCATCTAAATGATGCAAATAAGGATATGTAAAATATAGAGAACATGTTTGTGTAGGTTTTCTAAGGTGTTCATTTATAGACCGAGATGCTACCAGTAAGTATAATTGGTAGATGGAGGTGGCTATATAAACCATGTATGGTAATGGGATAGGATGAAAGTGTGTTGAAGAGTCAAATATATGTCAAAATCCAAAGTGTGCTAAAAACTCGCCAAAATTAATGTTGCCAAGTGTTAAAGACCAAATTTATGTGTCTATAGGAATCAAATATCATGTAGTTCTACGCATATAAGTGACACCTCTCTTTTCTATTGATGATAAGCCTAAACCTTCTCTATGTGCACCCAAACCTTATACTTCTAAACCTTTCTTAATAAAAGTGCACTTCAACGAATAAACTCGAGACTTTTGCTTTGCTCTTATGACTGAATATTATCTTACGATGCTTATGAATGCCCTTATGTGTCTTTTTGTCTTTAAATGCACTAATGTATGTCTATGTTTATATAGACTTTTGGAATTCAAATTAAGAAAATATTAGTGTGCAAGTTGACAAACAATGTGTGGGAAAGGATGATACTAGTCACACAACTCGATAAAATAAAACCAACGGAAAAGGGTAAGGAATTATTTCGTAACAATATGACCATTTATGTGCTAGATGAAAGTAGTATATTTCTTATAGAAATGAAAACAAAAAAACTCGGGGATAAAAAAGGAGGGAGAAAACTATGAAAAACATGAAAGACCATAATCAAGGGAGATTACAAACGATAAAATCTTATAAAATAAATTTTGGAAAACAAAAAATCAATGACAAAAAAAGACAATAAAAACATAACTTAAACCAATAATCAATAAACACACTCTAATACCATACAAAATAACTAACCCGGATACAAATTTAAATGTTTACCACCAACCACACAACCCAAAAAAAAACAAACAAAAACTTAATTGAAACCGACAATCTGGAAAAGAAAAATATAGATACAAGAGCACTAAAAATTACCTACCAAAATTAGGTTTATACAATCAGGACAAATTCCCATAATGTTCAATGACAAGATCAAAAGTCAATGTATTGCACCAAGTGAGGCCCGCATCATGGTTTTCTCGATGTTCATTGGGTTGAGAGCGAGAACTGTCATGAAGTTTCACCTATTTGTTAAGAATATATAATATACTAACTTAATCTTGGAATATATTCCTGAATTAAATATATGTCTCATTTGATGATGATTATACCACCACTAATGAGTGTATATATCCATTCTTAAAATAGACCGACTAGTCCACTAGAGCCTTTCTCATAAAACCTAATGTTTAAGGAAGCATCAAGGCTCCAAGTCATTTTGACTGTGGAAGAAATTTTCTCCTCCCTCCACTCTGAATTCTCTTTTCGTTGTGGGAAGGAGAACCATATTCTCTTTGATATGAGCTCTTGGGGTTGCAGTGGGACATTAGGAGAACAAATATAATTGATTTCTTAGTCCTTAAGGCTCTCTCTGGGAATCATATTTTGTAATTCATGGTAAGCTACTATTCTATAATACATCACTTAATTTATTCTAACCAAAAGTCAGATTATAAAATATTAAATTTGTTCATCAAGGTTTCACTTCAAGGCTTGAATTTTAATATATATAAAAGTTTTTTTTGGTTTTTGAATTTTTTTGGGGTCATGGTCATGAACTTTAATCATCATAAAGCCCTTTAATTCAATTTGACTTAGAAAAAAAAACCTTCATTCTGTGCTTCGAGAATTGTTTTGTAGATATTTGAAGGGTGGTTGCAGGGTCAAGTAAAGGATGCTTTGTGTGGGTCCTTGCATTTCTTTCTTTCTCTCTCTTTCATTCTCCAAAATCAAGAAAAGCACACCCAAAAGAGATGCAATTTAGTGAAATACCAACAATGCTTAGCCTTTACTCTTCCTTCATTCTTCTATCTTTCTTCTTCCTCCTCCTCCTTTTCTGCTTTCTTTCTGTTCATCACATTGCCATTGCAAGCAAGTTACCAGATCCTCACCTTTACCACCACCCACCTCTCATGCCAATATCTTTTCCTCGCACAGAACCAAACAAAAGTGTGTTTACATTCCAAACAAGAAACTTCCAAAACATGACACAGACAGGAAGTGAAAGTCAATAGTTCTACCTGGCAAACTACAAAATCAGGAAGACTAGTAATACCCCAGTTCTACCTCCAAAGCTACAAATCAGGAAGAACAGTAATACCCCTTACTTTTGAATTTTAATGCAGATTCTTTGAGTAAATTTTTTTCTTTTTCGCCCATCCTATAAATCTCCCCCTCCTCCCTATTGTTCTCCATAACTAGCAAGATCTCCAAAAACAAAACAAAAATTCAAGCTCAGAAGAAGTTACCTGATTTTTTTTTAATTTTTCTTTGATTTTGGCCTGAAGATTAGTGCCCACAGGATTTTTGGCGAGTTGATGGACATTGATGTTATAGGGTGGTTTGGGAATTAGAAAAACAGTTGCACTTGTATGGCTGATGAACGTCTGATAAGCTCTAGACCGGGCGGGTTTCCAGAGGGTAATACCAGGTCATGGTCAAAGGTGGTAAAGTTTATTGCAGTGGTTGCATTTCTGCTTTTCCTGCTGTTTCCGGCTGTGGGAGCTGCGCGTACACTCAACGCATCTCAAGATGGAAAGAAACAGGTTCCTGGTTCGAATCCCCGCCGGCTCTCCTCCAACCAGTTCAATGTGCCAAGGAATGTCTCTGGGTCGTCAGGACAGTTTAATGCCAGTAAACATGAGGTTCCCAGCGGCCCAAATCCGATTTCAAATAGATAGACCACAACATGGCTCACTTTTGCTCTTCTCGGCTATGGTACAATTTTTTTGCCATCCATTGGTGGAGCTGTTGCCAGTTTTTACAGAGTTACAGGTTGAAAAACAATGTATGTAGTTAGTTAGTTTAAGTTTTTGCAGCAGGGAATTGTAAAGCTGTAATGTAGGTGGGTATCAGTTATATAATATTTTTTAAGATTATGTAATCTTTTTTAAAATTAATAAAAACAGAAAAATAATAATTAGGTAAGTGATGATATTGCAAATGGAATAGTAAATAGATGTTGTGGACCTTGTTTTTTCATCTGTAGCTGCTACTGCATTGGCTGCTGTTAAAATATCATTAGAATGGATTCCTTATGTCTACATAAATGCTACATTTGTTCAGCAATTAATGGTTAAGGTGAATCAAAGCCAAAAACCCTTGAATCATGTTCTTTCTTTTTCAATTTACTTGGAGTTCTTGATGCCAGGTCTAGACTTATTAGCATTTCAATTTTGTGAAATAATAATGTTGAAATTAAAGTTCAGGTGAAATTTATTACACCTATTCATACAATTGCATAAACACATTTGATATAAAATGCAAATAAATATCATTTATGTAAATAGTGTTGAGTGGATCATTCATGTTCATAAGAGATAGGAAATAAGAATTAATGTAGATCGTTTAAAATATATTCTATAAATTACTGTTTATGAAATATAGATCAATGTAAAATGATTTGAATAGATTTTGTAAATTATCATTCATAAAATATGGGTTAATGTAAATTGACTTGAAACTAGTCTGTTAAATTCTTAAAATCATAATACAATTTAATTCACTACCAAAAACACTTACTTAAATAGATGCCATATTATAGATTTGTTAGTTTTGGATTAAAAAACTTGTTTGGTAATTCTTTTTATCTTCACAATGCTGCTTATGTCAAAAGTTCTGGTATGCTTTAGTTGTGAGTGTTGCACTTTACTGCCATATCTTGGGTTAAAAGTCCATATGCGGCCATGATTTTTCCTTATTATAATTAAAATTGTTTCAAAAGTTAAAACACAATAGCATCAAAGTCAGAAAGTACTTGTGTCCCATATTTTACCATTGCTGTTATGTTTGTCCCTTGAAAAAGAAAGATAATGCTGTCCCTATTTGCTATTTAAATTGTTTTTCATTAGCAGGATTAAATTTCAAATTTTCAATGAAGTCTCCAACTTCAAATATCGAGGTTAAGTATTTTGGAAATTTGTAAACGATAGTTGAGGATGGAATGCATAAAACTCCAGTAACTAAGAAGAGTTGAGAAAATAATAACGTACATAAATAATATTAAATTCAATTTTTTTTTATATATGATTAAATAATTTTTTTACATAAATAATATTAAATTCAAAAAAATCTTATTGAATATATATATGATTAAATAATTTTAAAAAATAATAAATGTTTAAAATTTAATTTTTTGAATTTAATATTTTATGTGGGCTCAAATTTTGTTTGTATGTAGGGCTTTCACTCTATCACATTTTGTAAGTATTGATATCGATAAATTTTTTAATGCAATTTTGTAATTGATATATTAAATGTATTCAAAAGGGAGATAAATAGGGGTATTTGAGATCTATAAGAACATTACTACATTACATATCTTTACTTTTAAGATGGGCTTATCCAACCTCTAACCTACATTTGGCTCCAATTATCTTATACTTTGAGGGTTCCTTTGACACAACTCAAAGTTTGTTCACGTCACCTCCACATAAAGACAGAGTACTATATTCCCCAAGAACATTATATTTGTCAAATAGGTTCTTTGGGACTGAAACCGATTATATGTTCTCCATACTATGAGATTGACAATGATTGTTTTGCCTCTTCATAGACTCAACTCTTTCTAGAACTTCATGGCTTTTAAGGACGAGAGATTCTTGACTCTTTTCTTTGGAGAGATGTTTGATCTTCACCAACATTTGGCCAAATACAATACGTCTATAATGATTAACACACGAGGATCGCTTCTTTTATTTACCTCATTTCTTCTTCAAGATTGATTAGAGAGATAAGTGTTTAACGTTAAAAAAAAATTTGTTTTCACTTATTTTCTTGTTGTAGATATTTTTTTAATTTTTAAAAGTTTAGTGGATGTAATTTTGTACTCCATATTCCTTACTTTACGTTGTACTTTTTTCAATTCTATCAACCGCCACTACCTATTCCTTACTTTACAACTTTATCAATTCCATAAACCAAAATTTGAATTTAAAGTAACATCCTCATCCCAACACCAATCTAGGTAGTCCTATTGAAAGAAAGAAAAGACACAATTAGTTAAGTTGTCAAGTAACAAAGGCATGAAAAAGCCTAACCAACCCTTCATATTAAACTGTAGAAAAACCCTCAAAATCTAATCATTGATTTGGACATTAACAAAACGTTGATCGTGTTTTTCACTTCTTTTTAAAAAATGAAAAAACTGAAAACGATTGGTCACAATGATGAGTTATATATAGCATCAAAGGGCAGGAGGGTAGGCCTGGAATTGTAGCATGAAAGGCCTGTGTATTCCTTTCAGAGAGGCGTATTGGAGAAGCATATATCTGTCGTATCTAATAGACAACATGGGCATAAAGCTCTTGCTCTGTCTGTAAAAAGCAATTGACAAGTGATTGGATATGCAAAAGATATGTATGTCCACAGCTCATTGAGAAGGACGCTCATACACAAACCGATGCATCTTTTTGACGCTGCAAATTTCTCATACTTTTTCAAACATGCAACTATACAAACTTTAACGATGTTCGTTCTTCGTTTGTACGCTTGAGTTTGCACACCATTCTAACTAAAAGTGTTGACGGAGGTTTAAAAGAGAAAAACTATGTTAGAGTATATAAATAAGCTTCTAATTGTGACAGGGCTTTACAATATTTGATGTCTTAGCTAAGCCTAAATTACAAGCAATTGTACCCACAACTTACAAGACTCGTCTACATAAATGGAAACTGTGTAAATTAATATCTATTTTAAGTTTATACACATCTATGTTATACTGCTGAATAAGGAATGTGCTGATATGGAAAGTGTTTTTTTTTACCTTTTTCTTTTTTTCTTTTTGTTTTGGACTATAAAGGTTAGCCTTGAACATAGGAAATGAGGAAATTTAATAATAAATATAGAAAAGATGAGATTTAGGTGTTTGTAGGATAATACTTGATTGTATGTAAATAGTTAGTTATAGGTGGCATGAGATAGATCGAGATAAGTAGACAATTTTGATTTTTAGAAGATAAGACCTCACAAAATGCCATATGACCGAAATGTGATGGTTACAACAATTCTAACTCACGAGAATCAATATAATTACGAAAATAGTTTTTGGCTACTATTGTAGTTTTCTATGATGAAACCATAGTCTAGCCTCAACTCCTTGCACAATACCCATAATAAGGGGGATGTTAATAATGACCAATGTTATTTATCAATTATTATTGGACACCTCTAGATTTGACAAAATCACAATCAATACTAGATGCAAGTCAACAATCAATCTAGTGTATGCAAGTGCACCAACACTTATCAATATGCGCAACAACTAGTGCTAGACACTAGAATTCTTCTTTTAGCAAAAAGATACTTCATAAAACCACAAATTCTCACTTATAATTTTAACATTTCTCTTATGTAAAACAATAATTTGATCATCTCATTGTCTTGAATGCAAAGAATGCCCTTGTGTAACTATTGACTTCTTCAATTAAAACTAGGACCCTATTAGCATGCTAGCCAACACATAACACATATATGTAGATATTGAAAGTGGTTTTGAAAGTGATGAAAAACTACACACCCAAATACAATAGTTAAATACCGTGATAATTTTTTTTTTTGACTTACAATGCTTGCCACACACAACACAACAAGGGCTCCAAGTACGAAAACTCGACTCGCATATGACAATCACATAAGTCATCGACTCACATAGACACATGAAAACAACATAGGCATGTCGATGCCACACTTTTCCCAATGAACGAATACTAGCAATGACCCAACCACAAGAAACATGACTTCAGGAACGGCGAACCCACAACACATCATTTCTTTAAATGTATTTTAGTTACGATTAACATTCCAAGAACATTATTGTACAAGGATAAATTCCTCATTTGTCCACCTACAGAAACTTTAAGTTCATTCCACATTTAATTTGCAGTTCGACCATTTTGAGTTAGCTTCTTATTCTTTACAAAATTTCCATAACTTACACACTTATTTGGCATAATACAAATGCGTATAAAGTACTTAATTATCTTGTCCTTATGTTAAGAATATTCTTCTCGAACATATATTCAATGTCTACCTTTTTTTAACTCTTACAACTCATGTGAATGTGACTTGGTGTCCATATAGTGGTATTAGGATTTAATGGAGATTTAGATGCGAGATAGCTTATTACCGAAAACATACCTCGATCATGGGTTAGTTATTTCCCTACCATAGTTATTAAAGTGCAATAACTTAATGACTTCCTTTTATATTTATATATCTTTGGTTTTCTTGTAGTTTGATCACAACAATGCAAAACATATTCTTTGAAACACATAAAGGTATTTAATTGAGTTATACGGTCTCCAAGAGTGGCAGTATCTCTAACCTCAATTCTTATTTTTACTCTTATATGCTTTATTTTCTACGTCACATTATGGTCTTATTTTTGGCATTGCCTTGTACAAGGAGTTACGAAGTGTTTGTCTAACCTCTTGAAGACATGAATGATTAGAAGACTTGAAGCTACACATGAACCCTAAGTTAACATCTAGATCAACAGAGGTTTAGATCAATTCCAACTTCACCTAAGGGTCTACCCCTCAACTCAATATGAGTTTTAAGCGAGAGGACAAATTTATGCTAAACCACCTTCCAGAAGGGACCAAGGTGTAATGTTGAGAGACACCAAGGTAACACATTTAGCTGAGTGGAGCTAAGAAGTTCAATAACAAGAGTTTAAGGCCTAGAATAACTAAGTCACAACCTCCATCCATGTCGTCTGGATCCAACAGGTTTTCACTCGATGAAGAACTTTAATTTTAAATCTATCTTTGGATGAAAAGGTAGTCCACTAGGCTACGAAGGAGGAGTTAGCTCTACACACTCCAAGAAAAAGTTTGACTGTGTCACTCCTATCAGATGGGTTTAAGACAATGTCACTAAACCTATTGACTAAGACGATAAGCCCATTCTTGAGCTCTGATTTTCCTAGATTAGGACGTTCCATCGAGTGCAAAGATTTAAGTTCATCCTATGGTTTTCAATGTCTTCTACTGGTAAGGAGTATCGCACATGAAAAACAAGTTATGTCCCGATATTGAACAAGGGTAGAGTGTTTCATTTAAATCTCTTTATTACATTTACAAAATATGAATGCACAAGATGACTCGTTAATCATTTATTGAACACTAAATATGCACTACAAGATATTACTTTAGATTCATTTACCTTATATAAATGTCAAACATTTTTACCAGGTGTACTATTATCTAATTGACCTATGATTAAATGCACATTTCCTAGATGTCCTTGAAACTAGCATTTCATGCAAATCAAAAAATTATAAAAATATATCCTTCTGTAACATGATACTATATTATGCATTTATTCATTTAAAAATGAACTATATAGATTACAATAAAAATATTGCATTACACAATGTCGTTACGTCATCATCCTTTCATCCTGCAAAAACCACGTGAGCAAGATATCGCGATAAATCGCGGCATGATATCCACCCTAATCAAACATAATTATCATTTTTCAGTTTTCCCATTTACATATGATAACAATTACAATTTTGCAATCGAAATAAAAGGTTTAGAAACATGTATTCCTTACATTTCATTTTATTTCATTTTGTAACCCAAGAGAGAGAAAAGAAGGAAGAGAGAGAAAACACCATTTTGTCAAAAGTTCTATTTCACACAACAATTTACACTATAGAGTTTTAAATAGTTATTTACATGTGTCAAAAGTATCTACGGGGTTTGGCAACCCGATGGGGTCCCGCAACTTCCTATTTTTACATTTTCTTACTAGCTACAAAACGTTCAAAACGGGCTCGAGGCTAAGAAACCACTTCCAAAAGTTATCTTCCGATGAGAACGCACACCACGATTAAATTTCTATGTGTCCCCAGATATACCAAAATTCAAAGCAACTGACGGAATTGGGAAAAAGTGAACGGTTTACGTTTGGCGGCTAGTTTTCTGGGGCCACTAGTCGTAGTTGACCCAGTTGTAAAAGGAAAAAGTTAGCTCGAGGGCCCAGAAAACCATGTCCATAACTGACGTTCGATGGATGAGCACGCAACGAAAATTCCTACAAGTTCCCCTATATAAGGAGAATTCATCGAGTCGACGGGACTGAGAACTAGAAAACCATTTTCAAATGGCGAGAAGTCTTTGGAGCGACAAGTCAAAAATTGGTCCAGTTTGACCTCATCAAACTGCGACCGAGAGACCTAAAAATGGCTTTCACAAAATATCCAAAAAAGTGATTTTCCTAATTGAATGTTCCATGCAATTTTCTAGTATAAACACTAGAGGTTTGCGAAGACGGAAATAATTTCTCTATCCAGGTTTCAAATGGCGATTCAAAACGAAAGCCAACTTTCTAGATTTAACAACTTTTACTCACTTGTAAACCGGTGTAACAGGGGCTCCTACAAGAGCGTCAAAAGGTCACATATGTTCGTTCGGGGTCAATCCAGATGTCATGGTGACTCCTCACATAACAAGGTACAAAAATGAAGCCTAACATCTCATTTTCAGAGTTCCAAAGGGTACTTAATGAGTCTCGAAAATGCAAAAATTAACTATTTAAAATAGGGAGAAGGTCAACATTATTACCGGGAAGTCAATCTTGTCTTGTCGATAAAGTAATGTTGTAGTGAACCAATTGGGTAGTAAGTTTTCTACATCACCTCAGAATGAGGGTGGAAGTCATATTTTAATGCAAATGGTTTATTTTGACTTCTTGAGTTTCGACACGACATTTCATTATTTTTAGAACAAGTTGAAATAAACATTAACGGTATTAAAATCCTAATATTTTAAAATTCTATTAAGTTACAAAAGATAACTAAACATGAGAATTATGAGAGGTAAGGGAAGATGAACCATGCCTGGGAGGAATGGAGTCGGTCAAACCCATGAGGCTTTGGTTCAACATCTCGCTTGGCACTTCGTCAACCAGTTCACGAGCCTGGATCTAACCTCCACCACGTCACACCAAATTCCCGATCACTTGAAGTTTTCCAACAGAATAAGTAGTTGCTTGTGCATTTCTAAAACCTTTTGAACAGATCCATTATGTGCATATCCTACAATCCTAGTATTCCATGAGACAACATTTCTTTGAGGCATTCTCCCAAATAGTTCACACGCCTTTTCAACAAATCCATTTTGTGCATACAAATACTCTAAGGAATAGCTTTCTTTGAGGCAAATACAATGCACATGAAGCATTAATTAATGGTTCTAACAGAACAATCCAAAAGCTTGCACTTGAAAGAGGTGAGGCAATCATTCTTGGCATTATAATCTCATCTAAATAGTAATGATAGAAGGAAATCACACCTTCAACATCCATCCTTGAACTTCCAAGTTCTTACCTAGAAGGTCTCTAATTTACGGTGACACAGAATCGATATATTTGAAAGAAAGTGCAAATTCTCATGCCAAATTCATATAATCTAACCTTTATGCTTTGATAATTCATCTCATTCAATGAACATTGTTCGTATTGAAATATATCTACCCTTTTTTGTCCCTCTTTATGTTGCATTAAAAGTATCTAACTTTGGATCATGGATCTCAACCAGATTCACTGCTAAAACAAGTCATTGATTGAGCCTTTGCCAAGAGAAAATAGAGGCTAATGATGAGGCCCATACCCTGCTCCAAAGCTTCCATTTTGGCATAGGTTGGAAGCAACCTAGAAAATGAAAACTCATTAGGTTGGAGACCTGTTTGTTGGGTGAAACAGTGTGACTGCCTTACAAGGAAATCTGTGTCTTCTGTACGCTAAAATAGTCGCATTCCATGAGAAGTTGTTTCATTCTTTCATCTGGTCAAACACTGGAAACAACACCCCCCCTCAACATTTGTGACTACAACATTTGTCAAAAAAATTCCTCTGTCTTTTATGCTTGCTAGATGTCCACGCAAGAACAAAGGCTTGGGTTTGGCTGTACTTCATTTCTTTAAAAACAAACAAAAGCTCCCAAGGCACATTGATTTGTGCAAAACCCCCTTTGCCCTAGAGCATTAGCAACTACCACATCGGTTCTTCATTGGACAGCAACAAACTTATCCACTCTTGTCCTTTGTGAAGGTAGGGAGAGAAGAGACAAAACATCCCTAAACATGGTAGAGGAGGGTGAGGCAAAAAGCTCCTGGTTTTGCTCATAGCCAAGGTAATCCATAAACTCACCCCATTTCCAAACGCCAAAAAGACAAAACCCTAACTGCAAAATTTTAGAGCTTTTTTTCCCTCCAATTAGTTTTATTTTATTTTATATATTATTATATATGCATTTTTATTGAATTTAGTACATCACGTAAGTTTATGTGTATTTCATGCATTTGCTTATTTGGTCTATGACCTATATTTATCTATTTTTTTAAATTTTCCTTTATCGACATAATTGACCAATCCAAACAATAAAATTGCTAATCAAAATAATAATATTACTATTATTTTTATTACTATTATTATTACAACTTAATAATACTTTATTAATCGTATTAACAAGGACCAATATTTAAGCTTGACCAAAATAATAATAAGCAAAATCGATCGACAACTCAAAATAATAATTATTATTATGTAGGTGTTCCCTCCAACCGGGTCACGCCCAACAACATCAAGACATCATTCAAACCACCTATCGAATTTGAGAAAGAGATTTTTTTCCTTAATAGGGTAATCGATAAGGTGAAGCCAACAAGGGTCAGCAGAGCACAACAACGTTAAATGCTTAGCAACATGATCATCGAAGAAGAAAAGAAGAACGAGGAATGGGGCATTACATTCTCTACCCCTTAAGAAAGCATCATCCTTGATGCGACAAAACACATAGGAAAAGAAATGGTAAGCAACAAAGAATAAATAATGGCAAAAGTGCACTCTATGGTTAAGATTTCATATACAAAATCACGGTCACTGGTGGCCCTAGGAACATTTGGTAGAAATTTTAACTTTCAAGGTTCTATGAAGATTGGTAGTTCTCTCTTATTCATTATTTCATTACTCTCTTTCTATTAACATTATTCTTAATTTAAGTCCTTTAAAATTTCATTTTTGTAGAATTTTAGTTTATTTCATTCCTATGGGTTCCCATCATGAACTATAGTCACAACACCCTACCAGGGTCATACACAACACTAAAATTTCACAAGCATACTTTTACATACTTTCACGATCGTATCACATCACAAGGGTTTCACCAAACCATGGAATGACAACAAGTAGACCACATAGCAAATAATTTCCAACAATTACGTCCTAGACATAGATCTAGTACACACATATGACTGACAAACCGGGTCAACACGCTGATACATATACAATGAGTATCACAAGACCCAAAGAAATCCATGACTGTAACAACATAGTTCCAATCCAATATCCAGTAGTCAATACAAATGGAAATGTCAATCCTCAAGCATAACAAAGTCTAACCAGACTCACAAGAGTACACATAACTTACTATACCAACTCCACACATCACAAGGCATCACAAAAAAATAAACTCCAGATATCTCCAAAAGCTCAAAAAATGTAACTCCATATACCTCCCCAAAGCATCACCAAATAATCTCCATATACCTCCCAAGAGAAAGAATCATAGTGACATAACCAAGCCAGGGCACTCAACAATAGAGCCTCACCAAGAATATCAAGTCACTCAACCATAGAGTGCCATAAGGAATATCGGGTAACTCAACCATAGAGCCCCATCCAGAATATCAGGTCACTCAAGCATAGAGTTCCATAAATAATATCGGTCATTCAATCATAGAGGCCCATCTCCTTTCTCCTTTTAAATGAGGTCGGGTCACCTTATGGCCCTAGGCACATAGAGCCCTGTCACCCCAAACCCAAGTGACATAATAACTCATGGTTCAACAACCCACTAGTTATCTATAACTCCTTGAGGCGTACCCCCATACAATAAAGTGGGTCCATAGGTTCAACCACTCCATGGTGAATCCCATGACCCTATTCCAACACATTACAACATTAGAACCAACATAACAATCCATTCAAATGCCAAGTGGCAAAATCAAAATCCGTGGGCTAGGCTACAAAACTTTTAAATATGATAAGAAAGTATTCAAAATTAAGAAAAAAAAATGGCTATTTAGCCATGGTTAGTGTAAAATCCAATATGTTAATGCAACAATCAAATAAATGCCCAAAATATAAGAACATAAAAATAACGGTTGGTTCTAGCTAAAAGAGATAATGATCAATTTACAAATAAAAATATCGTATAGAGAAATAACACATTACAATCACTATGTGGCCTCATATCGCCACCACCAAGGGGTACTCATCGAGTCTAGCACTCGGACATCAAGCCTCAGCTCATAAAATATACATGTAACTTAGAAATGAGTAAATCAAATAATGTAACTGTCATCATCTCTTCCTAAATCATTCCTCCATACTCCCACAAGGATCAACATAGTCAAATCACATAGGATTATTCAATGAACAATCCAATAGGAAAAGAGAAAGGAACTCTAGTTGCATAAGTTGAGCCTAAGGTGGTGCGCACCCATAATATACTGGAGCAAGCTCAAGTATACTAAACAGATAGAAGTGGGTTTTTCAGTCTTATATATAACTCCACTTCCTCACTCGTACTCAGCTCAAGATTATGAAAACCTGGTCCATGCCTCCTCTCTCCACACATACACTCTTGATAGTTTATCCCCTTAGGGTCATCTAGTGTAAGGTTCACAACATACACATAACTACATCACTAACACAATGGTGATTCATGCACATTAACCATAACGTCTTGTGCATGGTATTTATATATAGGGTATAACACAATCATTACTTTCACAAGTTACGATACATCACATTATCACATTCTACAACCAGAGTGCAATCACTATACCATAGGGATCATATGCTCACCATATGCCCCTAAATCATGACACAAATCATTACATATTACACCAATCATAAGTATGACGAACACAATGTCTAACATTACAACATATAGTCAATTGCAATACAACACGATGATGCACACAACTAATCACAATATGGTGATGACATCACGATGAAATGTGATTCACTTTACATCAATTTTGTCATGCAATACATCAATACACCTTCTCATCACATAAAGTCAAAATGTTTCAACACTCTGCAATTCACAATATCATTCCATTCACAACAACAAGGTGGTACATCACACATGGATTCCTCATTGAATCCATGAAAAGGAGAGTGAATACTCTCATCACAAGCACATCAACATGACAACAAATACACACTAAGTGACATGCACCACATGTGCTTCCATAAGGTCACAATCATGACATAGTTCACATAACAACATATATCACATTACTCTTCCATTATCCACCACCATCATGCAGAATCATCACAACTCCAATCCATCCCAGAGGTTCGAGAGCATGAACCTCTACTTTGATACCATATGTAGTGCCCACATTTTACACACCCAAATACAACAATAAAATACCAAGATAATTTTTTTGACTTACAATGCTCGCTACACACAACACAACAAGGGCTCCAAGTACAGAAACTCGACTCACATATGACAATCACATAAGTCATCGACTCACATAGACACATGAAAACAACATAGGCATGTCGATGCCACACTTTTCCCAATGAACGAATAATAAAGAATGACCCAACCACAAGAAATATGACTTCAGGAACGGAAACCCACAACACATCATTTCTTTAAATGTATTTTAGTTACGATTAACATTCCAAGAACATTATTGTACAAGGATAAATTCCTCGTTTGTCCACCTACGAAACTTTAAGTTCATTCCACATTTAATTTGCAGTTCGACCATTTTGAGTTAGCTTCTTATTCTTTACAAAATTTTCCATAACTTACACACTTATTTGGCATAATACAAATGCATATAAAGTACTTAATTATCTTGTCCTTATGTTAAGAATATTCTTCTCGAACATATATTCAATGTCTACCTTTTTTTACTCTTACAACTCATGTGAATGTGACTTGGTGTCCATATAGCGGTATTAGGATTTAATGAGATTTAGATGCGAGATAGCTTATTACCAAAACATACCTCGATCACGGGTTAGTTATTTCCCTACCATAGTTATTAAAGTGCAATAACTTAATGAATTCCTTTTATATTTATATATCTTTGGTTTTCTCGTAGTTTGATCACAACAATGCAATACATATTCTTTGAAACACATAAAGATATTTAAATGAGTTATAAGGTCTCCAAGAGTGGCAGTATCCCTAACCTCAATTCTTATTTTTACTCTTATATGCTTTATTTTCTACGTCACATTATGGTCTTATTTTTAGCATTGCCTTGTACAAGGAGTTACGAAGTGTTTTCTAACCTCTTGAAGATGTTAATGATTAGAAGACTTGAAGCTACACACAACCCTAAGTTAACATCTAGATCAACAAAGGTTTAGATCAATTCCAACTTCACCTAAGGGTCTCCCTCAACTCAATATGAGTTTTAAGCGAGAGGAAAAATTTATGCTAAACCACCTTCCAGAAGGGACCAAGGTGTAATGTTGAGAGACACCAAGGTAACACATTTAGCTGAGTGGAGCTAAGAAGTTCAATAACAAGAGTTTAAGGCCTAGAATAACTAAGTCACAACCCCCATCCATGTCGTCTAGATCCAACAGGGTTTTCACTCGATGAAGAACTTTAATTTTAAATCTATCTTTGGATGACAAGGTAGTCCACTAGGCTACGAAGGAGGAGTTAGCTCTACACACTCCAAGAAAAGTTTGACTGTGTCACTCCTATCAGATGGGTTTAAGACAATGTCACTAAACCTACTGACTAAGATGATGAGCCCATTCTTGAGCTCTGATTTGCCTAGATTAGGACGTTCCATCGAGTGCAAATATTAAGTTCATCCTATGGTTTTCAATGTCTTCTACGGTAAGGAGTATCGCACATGAAAAACAAGTTATGTCCCGATATTGAACAAGGGTAGAGTGTTTCATTTAAATCTCTTTATTACATTTACAAAATATGAATGCACAAGATGACTCGTTAATCATTTATTGAACACTAAATATGCACTACAAGATATTACTTCAGATTCATTTACCTTATATAAATGTCAAACCTTTTTACCAGGTGTACTATTATCTAATTGACCTATGATTAAATGCACATTTCCTAGATGTCCTTGAAACTAGCATTTCACGCAAATCAACAAATTATCAAATATAACCTTCTGTAACATGATACTATATTATGCATTTATTCATTTAAAAATGAACTATATAGATTACAATGAAAAATATTGCATTACACAACGTCGTTACGTCATCATCCTTTCATCCTGCAAAAACCACGTGAGCAAGATATCAACGATAAATCGCTGGCATGGCATCCACCCTAATCAAACATAATTATCATTTTTCAGTTTTCCCATTTACATATGATAACAATTACAATTTTGCAATTGAAATAAAAGGTTTAGAAACATGTATTCCTTACATTTCATTTTATTTCATTTTGTAACCCAGGAGAGAGAAAAGAAGGGAAGAGAGAGAAAACACCATTTTGTCAAAAGTTCTATTTCACACAACAATTTACACTATAGAGTTTTAAACAGTTATTTACATGTGTCAAAAGTATCTACGGTGGTTTGGCAACCCGACGAGGGTCCCGTAGCTTCCTATTTTTACATTTTCTTACTAGCTACAAAAACGTTCAAAACGGGCTCGGAGGGTAAGAAACCACTTCCAAAAGTTATCTTTCCGATGAGAACACACACCACGATTAAAATTCTACGTGTCCACATCTATACCAAGAATTCAAAGAAATTGACGGAATTGGGAAAAAGCGAATGGTTTGCGTTTGGCGGCTAGTTTTCTAGGGCCACTGGTCATAGTTGACCTAGTTGTAAAAGGACAAAAGTTAGCTCGAGGGCCTAGAAAACCACGTCCATAACTGACATTCGATGGATGAGCACATAACGAGACACTTCTTACAAGTTCCCCTATATAAGGAGAATTCATCGAGTCAATGGGACTGAGAACTAGAAAACCATTTTCAAATGGAGATAAGTCTTCTAGAGTGACAAGTCGAAAATTGGTCCAGTTTGACCTCATCAAACTACGACTGGAGACCTACAAAATGGCTTTGCCAAACTATCTAGAAAATTACTTTTCCTAATCTGAATGTTCCATGCAATTGTCTAGTATAAACACTAGAGGTTTGCGAAGACGGAAATAATTTCTCTATCCAAGTTTCAAATGGCGGTTCAAAACGAAAGCCAACTTTCTAGATTTAACAGCTTTCTACTGCTGTAAACCAGTGTAACAGGGCTCCTACAAGAGCATCAAAAAGGTCACATATGTTCGTTCGGGTCAATCCAGATGTCATGGTGACTCCTCACATAACAAGGTACACAAATGAAGCCTAACATCTCATTTTTACAGAGTTCCGAAGGGTACTTAATGAGTCTCTGAAAAATGCAAAAATTAACTATTTAAAACAGGGAGAAGGTCAACATTATTACTGGGAAGTCAATCTCGTCTTGTCGATAAAGTAATGTTGTAGTGAACCAGTTGGGTAGTAAGTTTTCTACATCACCTCAGAATGAGGGTGGAAGGTCATATTTTAATGCAAACGGTTTATTTTGACTTCGTGAGTTTCGACACGACATTTCATTGTTTTTGGAATGAGTTGAAATAAACATTAACGGTATTAAAATCCTAATATTTTAAAATTCTATTAAGTTACAAAAGAGAACTAAACATGAGAATTATGAGAGGTAAGGGAAGATGAACCATGCCTAGGGGATGAACGGAGTCGGTCAAACCCGCAGCTTCGGTTCAACATCTCGCTTGGCACTTCGTCAACCAGTTCACGAGCCTGGATCTAACCTCCACCACATCACACCAAATTCCCGATCACTTGAAGTTTTCCAACAGAAAAAGTAGTTGCTTGTGTGTTTCTAAAACCTTTTGAACAGATCCATTATGTGCATATCCTACAATCCTGGTATTCCATGAGACAACATTTCTTTGAGGCATTCTCCCAAACAGTTCACACGCCTTTTCAACAAATCCATTTTGTGCATACAAATACTCTAAGGAATAGCTTTCAAATACAATGCACATGAAGCATTAATTAATGGTTCTAACAGAATAGTCCAAAAGCTTGCACTTGAAAGAGGTGAGGCAATAATTCTTGGCATCAAAATCTCATCTAAACAGTAATGATAGAAGGAAATCACACCTCCAACATCCATCCTTGAACTGCCAAGTTCTTACCTAGAAGGTCTCTAATTTACAGTGACACAGGAATCTGATATATCTGAAAGAAAGTGCAAATTCTCGTGCCAAATTCATAGATATTCATCTCGTTCAATGAACATTGTTCAGGTATTGAAATATATCTACCTTTTTTTGTCCCTCTTTATGTTGCATTATAAAGTATCTAACTTTGGATCATGGATCTCAACCAGATTCACTGCTAAAACTAGGTCTATTGACTGAGCCTTTGCCAAGAGAAAACAGAGGCCAATGATGAGGCCCATACCTGCTCCAAAGCTTCCATTTTGGCACAGGCTGGAAGCACCCTGGCAAATGAAAACTCATCAGGTTGGAGACCTGTTTGTTGCGTGGTGAAATAGTGTGACTGCCTTACAAGGAAATCCATGTCTTTTGTATGCTGAAATAGTCGCATTCCATGAGAAGTGTTTCATTCTTTCATCTGGTAAAACATTGCAAACAACGCCCCCCCTTAGCATTTGCGACTACAACATCTTTCAAAAAAATTCCTTTGTATTTTATGCTTGCTAGCTATCCATGCAAGAACAGAGGCTCGAGTTTGACACAGTCATTTTTTTGAAAACAAATAAAAAGCTCCCAAGGCACATTGATTTGTGCAAAACTGCCTGACCAGAGCATTAACAACTACCACGTCGGTTCTTCATTGGATAGCAACAAACTGATCCACTCTTTTCCTTGGCGAAGGTAGGGAGAGAAGAGACAAAACATCCCTGACACATGGTAGAGAAGGATGAGGAAAAAAGATATTGTTTTTGCTTTGCCCCCCCCAAACTCGCCCCATTTCCAAACGCCAAAGAGACAAAACCCTAACTACAAATTTAGAGCTTTTTTCGCCCTCCTCCAATTAGTTTTATTTTATTTTATATATTATTATATATGTATTTTTATTGAATTTAGTGATCACGTAAGTTTATGCGTATTTCATGCATTTTCTTATTTGGTCTATGACCTATATTTATCTATTTTTTAAATTTTCCTTTTACACGACGAGGCGACCAATCCAAAAAATAAAATCGCTAATCAAAATAATAATATTACTATTATTTTTATTACTATTATTATTACAACTTAATAATACTTTATTAATCGTATTAACAAGGACCAACATTTAAGCTTGACCAAAACAATAATAGCAAGAATCAACAATTCGAACGAATAATTATTATTATGTAGGTGTTCCCTCCAGCCGGTCACGCCCTAACAACATCAAGACATCATTCAAACCACCTATCGAATTCGAGAAAGAGATTTTTTTCCTTAACAGGGTAATCGATAAGGCGAAGCCAACAAGGGTCAGCAGCAGCACAACAACGTTAAATGCTCAGTAACACGGTCATCGAAGAAGACAAAGAAGAACGAGGAATGGGGCATTACATTGTGTAACGTTGTCGAAATTGATTGTAGGTGCTCCTTGAAATGACTTCCAAAATGGGGATGCAGATTGCTATGAGCAGGGATTATGGTCTTGGATAGAGCTTCCAATATGCAAATATTGGAACCAATTTGACAGAGTTTTTGTATAGGAAATCCAAGAGGATTTGTAAGAGGATGACCCTATATTTTATAAAGCTAAATGGTGATTGAAATTTAGTTACATATAGTTGAATGCACATGCTAAAAATAACATATGAGGAAGTTGTAGCAGTTCTAAGAAAATAAATTCCATTGAGGGGCAATAAATGAATTAATTGGCAGAAGTTACATTTGGAAAGGTGGTTGTATATGTAATTGAATTGACCCCACCTTTCTAGGATTCTAGAAGTGTAGTTGACTGGGATGAGGAAGTGGAGTCCAAGTGGTTGTTATAATGTGCACACTAATTAATTAATCATTTAATTAATAAATGATAATTAAACTAGCTACAAGGGTACTAAGGATTAATTTAATTAATCTAAAGGGGTGCAAGTGCATGGTTAATCAATTTAATTAATCAGTCACAAAGGGGATATGAGCTAGAAAGTGAACTGGGATAGGATGGAAACAAGTATGTAATTTAGGGTGTCTACATGTTTTACATGCACAACTACACTAAACTTATCACAACACATGATATAATCATACCTAATTTATATTGAATCAATAGCTACATATCCAATTACATAAAAATGCCAATTTCTAGATAACAAGATATAATAGTGAATTCATAAAATGCTAGGAGAATTAGGGTTTTGAAGAATAATAATCGATTTCATGCACTCCAAAAGACAAGATCGTGAGAGTAAATTTGACTCATATAGAAAAATGATCAAATCCCATAAAAATCATACTAAAAACCCAACTTGACCATTTTTATCAGGTCGATCTCCATTTTCTAACAAAGTGTGCAAATGGTTTGTTATTAGGAGAAATGACTTTGTGCATATAAAATTGAATATGATTGTGTGAATGTGTCGTACATGCCCTAGAATATGTAAAACTCTATCTCAATTTGTCTAGAACATTAAAAAACTATGGGAAATCAATCTCCTTTAATGAAACCGCAATTTTGCTTCTTAGTGTACAAATGTGTAAGGAAAACAAATGTGTTTTTGGGCATATTCTAAATAAGAGAAATTTTGAGCTTCGTTGAAATTTATCGGACCCCTCAACTAATTTGATTTCAAATTTGGACATTACTTGACATGCAAGATGACACATAGTCCATAGGAAAAGGATCATAAAACTCATAAAAATCATTTACTTAAGTGAAAGGGCCCCATAAAATACACATGATCATGTTCGGGGAAGGTGGCATGGTGCAAAACTAGTCATTAGTAGTTGGAATTTAAAAAATAGCTAAAAACCATTCAAAACAAGGGGATGTGGAGATAAGTTAAACTTGAGAAAAGGAATTTAGTAGAAAACAAATGAAAATAAGGTAAAATTGGATCCACACGATGAAGATGAATAAGGAGTCAGGTGAGAAATCCAAAATCAAGGGTATTAACACAAGAAACATAAGCCAAAAGTTGAAAAGTAGTCTAAATACATGCCAATAAGATTCTAAATCGAATAAATGATTTATAAACACACAAATATACTAATACCAAATAAATTCACTAGTCTTGTACTAAAATTAGGTATTTACATGATGTCATACTCTTAGTGGTGTGCATACATATATGTCGAAGTAAAACAATCAGCCATACATGGATATTAAATGTGGTTATGGAATGGATGTAGTTAGAAACACCAATTTTTGGCGTCATTCCTCCACTTCACCCCATGTCTGCTCTCCTTAATTAGGCATGCCCATTCATATTTCTCTTCCCTTCTAATTTCATTTGAATTCCATTTCCCCCCAAAAATACATATTCAATTAATCAATGTTAATTGGCTAATTGATCCCTTTTAAATCAACAATCCTCATTACATGCTAATATGCTCCATATCAATCCACTTAATAATTTAAAATTCCAATTTAATCCATGTCACCCCACTTCTGAATTTAAAATTCCAAAATAATCCATGTTATTCCATTAATGAATTTAAAATTTCAAAAGTAATCCATGTCATCCCACTCAAGAATTAAATATTCAAAAAATTATTCATATCTAATCCCACTTAAGAATTAAATATTCGAAAATTATCCATATCTAATCCACTCATGAATTTAACATTAAAAAATAATTCACATGCAATCCACGCATGAATTCAAAATTAAAAAAAAAACACTATTTAGTCCACTTCTGAATTTAAAATTCAAAAATAATCCCCATGAAATCCACCTTTGAATTTAATATTCTAATCATGTCCCCCACTCACCTTATATGCATTACTTTTCCAAATCAAGATTACCTAAATTAATCTCCTCCTCAGGCTATAAATAAGGGCCTTCCCCCTCTTTCAGACAAGTTAGAAGTGATAGCAAAACTTTGGCATTATAGCTCCACTCATATCATCACCATACCATCATAATACCCTTGTGATGCCACTTGTATCACCATAATATCATCCTCATGCCCTTTTGGTTCTAATTGTATCATCATATCATCCTCATGCCCTTGTGATTCCCTTAGCAATCCCATTTCTTGGCATCCTTCCATCTACAACATGAAATTTTGCAGGTTTGTTTTGCAAGTTCCTCGCATCCAACTCAATTCGCCATTGAGCCATACATGTTTGGTTTATTTACATCTATTTTGACTAGACTTGTGCTTTTGTTATATATCAACGTTTTCAACTTTTATTTTATATCGATTCTATATGTTATCTTATCATTATCAGATTAATTTCTTGAACATGGATTAACATCCTTGTAAGGAAGTCCATTGACTTCCGGGACTCGAATTTTCTAGAAATCCACCATATATTTGTCTAATCCCATCTTCTTCTAAGTGTCTATGATCTGCAGGTTCCTCCGTCGGTGAAAGAAGGAAAGATATTTCATCCATCAACATCATCATCCATCTCTACGGGTATCGGTAAACCCCGCATCTTCTGAGGTCAATTTTGTTTTTATTGTTTCATTGCATTAATTTGAGTAGAAAGGTAAAAACATCTTTAAAAATTATGGCATGCATGGTAGGACCTTCCCATGATTTATTGTTTTTGTTTTACAACTCGTTACATTATCCATTATTTTCCTATTAGTGTTTTCTATTATAATTTCATTTTCTATACCGTATGGTATTCTTTGGTTAAAGTTTACGTTGTGACAAGTATTATTGCTTTGTGTTGTCTTAGGGTGTCTATGCAGGTTCTGGTAGCGGTGGATATGTTGCTTGTTTCCTCATGGATTCCTAGCATTTCAGCTATTCCATGTTAATGACCCTCTCGAATCATTATATTAATACTTGTTTCTAGGGTTTGGCATTATTTTGGAGGTGAAGTTATTCTCATCATTTTGGGGTTTATAATACTTTGGTTTGTCATTTTCAAAAGATTTGTTATTGTTGTGGCTTATAGTTAGTGTAAAGATTTATTTTTATTATTATTAATCGAAAACAAAATTTTTTTTTTAAAAACTTTGTCTTAAACTACACCCCTATCCTAAGTGTTATTATTAAAGAAAAATAAAAATAAACAAAAATCAATCAAAACAAAAAAACATTTTACCTTTGTATTAATCCACCCCACTATCCCCCTACCCCTCCCTACCCCATCTTAGCCAAGTTGTTCCCATACCCACTCGACACCCCATACCCAACTCCTAACTCACCCACTTGGCCACCCCATCTCCTTTCCCACCCACCTACCCACATTCATCCCCGGCTACTCGACCAAGCTCTCTCTTAACCCCGTCCCCCCCCATCCCCTCCTTGTCCCCAACACATCTCCATGGCCACTCGGTCGTTTCCCCTCATCCCCGTAGACACTCCCAACTTCCCAAAGAGCTTGCCCCGATTCTCCTCAACTCGCCTGTGTGATTTCCTAACCCCCGGCTCGGACCATAACTCAAGCCGAGCCATAAAGCTTCCTTCTTGTTGTCTACACAGACTAACCAACATCTCACCATAACCATTGCAATCTTCTCCCACCTAACGATCCCATCCTCACACCCCATTCCAACATCCCTATCCCCATTCATGTCCACACTCCACCTTGCAACTATGTCCCTCGATACCTCACACCCATCCCGATTCCCTACGACCAAGCTTTCTCAATAGTCCTTCTCCCTTGCAATCGAAATCCCATCCGGTCTCCTCAATACAAAAACACACCTCCCCAAGCCCCCGACTTTCCCCAAAAAAAGCCCTCACCTCACCTCACCACGCACACTTCGCTTCCCCGACCTTTGAGCTCTCTATGCCCACTCGGATACCCACTCAACCACACAATTCTAATCTCACCCACCCCTTCCCTCACGAGCTCACCGAGTGAACAAAAATCACCCCTGAACCCTTTCATTTTCCAATTTATAATCTTATTTCCTTACTTATTAGCTCATTATTTTTTTATAGTGCCTAGTTCCTTTTTACTTAGGTTAGTATTTATTTAGTTTTTATTGAGTTGATATTAGTTAGTTTTTACTTAGTTCATTTAATTTAGTTAACAAATTAATTAGTTTTTATTTAGAAGTTTGACTATTTTAGTTCATCACCTAGCTCATTAATCGACAATATTGACACTTAAATAGTCTTTGCTTTAGTCATGCCCTTCTTTGCATTACATCCATTCACATCGATTAGGTCACCTTTGTTTTCATCCATAAGTGACTAATCATACACATTGATCCTTCCAAAAAATTTCAAATACTTTTTTATAAATTAATTAGAATAATAATTATTTTTTATTTATTTCTCTACTCAAGCCCCTTTTAAACACAAAAACATTAGGACCTCTAAATTTTTTTCTTATTCTATCGACCATTGTTCATGAACTAATCGTTTATTTTCTTTTATAGGTGCACTCTACACTATCGCAACCATCGAATTACGCTGTTAAAGAATAATTTTTGAAACATTTACACTTTCTCCACTACCTTTCCCCATGCCCTTATGCATTTTTTTCACTCATCATAAATGGTGCCACTTTAGGGTCCTTGGACGTTTTCCATCACTAAGTACCATTTTTCAACACGTCATTATTATTTACTCACGTTATCATGTAACCCTCTTTTTGGTGCCTTTCATCCACACATTATTGTCATTTTCTTTTTCTTTTTTGTTAAGCTAACCGCAACCATCACATGTATGCTCTTCTCTTGTGCTTATCACAAGTGATCCTGAGAATAAAAATGCGATTGTGGTATCCTTCATCATTTTATTTTTGTTATCGTGGAGAACTACTAACCGCTTCTGTAGGATCCTAACCGCATAATAGTTTTCTGATTTTAATCAACATCCTCACATCATATAAATCTATGTTTTCTTCTATATTTCTATTGTACTAACTTTGCAAATAGTCTACATCGCTTGCTTGCTCTGTGTTGTGATTGCTTGGATCCTACTCTTCACTTGTGTCAAATTGCAGTCAAATAAAAAGGAAAAGCATTATCCAGGTATTCCTCATTTTTCCCTATTTACTCCTTTTGCATTGCAGCTTCCCTTTTCATGTGTGTATCCTCATCGAAAGATCACATTTGGATTTGGTTTAAAAATAACCTTTCTTTTCTGCATCCTTCTTGATAACATAGTTTAAGTAGGGGTTAACTTGCTACATCTCACATTACCACACACAACCTAAACTCACGAACAAAATAAACACATCTAAAACATCATCCTACCAGGTGGATTGATTGGGATTTCATCACCCGATAGAAAGCCACCACAAGTGTTTTGCCATGTTAGGAAACTTTGTACAGACTCGTGCCTCTCATACCTTTGGGTATATCGAGGACTCCCAAGCCAAAACATCCTAAAACCAAACATAGACTTCCTTTCCTAGGTACCTTGTTATCCATCCCCTCTTTTCATATTTTTCACTTTCTAAATTAAAAAAAAAAGAATTGTTTTCCTGAATTGCTTGGTTTAGTTAGTGTAAAAGTTGCTTTTGTTTCATGACCATGATTACTCATTCAGCCGTTAAGAAAATAGAAAAGAACTTTGCTTCAATCGACTCTTTGTCTCAACAAACATCCACCACAACAGTTTCCTCATCTATGCCCTTGATTACCTCTTTCATGGGAACTCAACCCCTCATCAAAATTTCTCACCAAGAACCCCTTGTTCACACTTTGACCTTAGATGAGACCAATTCTTTCTTATACCATCAATCTATCCCATTCCCATCTAGGAAAACCACCCCACCATCTGTTAGATCGGAGCCTTTTGGCCTTCCTATCGTTCCTCATGATGATATAGAGTTCCAACAACTTCTTGATGCCAATCCGATGGCTCTCCAAGACTATATCCTTAGGAAATCCACTCAGCTTCCCCAGATGGTCCACCACTTCAAAAAATTTACTCTTATTAGACAAATTCCAAAACCACCCAATTTGTAGCAAATGAACTTTCTACAGACAACGTGACCTCACTTCGTCTTCTACCAATCCCCCATCTCACCAAACTACTCAGCTAGTCACACCCATTCCTCCCAATCTCCCTTCAATCAATACAACTATCATAACTACCATTCCTATCACCTCTTCGACCACTATTATCACTAGTGTCCCTATCCAACATTCCCAAACATCACATCCTCTATCCAAACAACATGATCCTCTCACATCACATGCGCATGTCATTGCTTCCCAACCCCCTCTTATTGGTGATTTACATTATTAAATGTATAAACCATTCTATCAACAATTTCATCCCACCTACACTTATCATTTTCCTATCTAGTCCCAAAATCATACAACATATCCATTATATGACATAAAACAATTCAAACTCAACCCTTGACTCACATCCATCAAGTGAATCCCCAAACACACATTCAATCCCATCAACAATTTTATCTAGCTACCTCACAAGTTGTGTAACCACAACTGATTACCACTTCATCAAATTATCCCATGCATGCTCTTATGAATAGGTTAGCCAACCTTGAGGCCACCACTTTAGGGCCCAAAGTTACATTATCATATGAAAAAATCTATAATGAGCTTATTCATCCATATGTACCAATTAAACCATATCCTCCACATTGGGAATTGCCAAAATTTGCCAAGTTTTACAACAAGGAGGATCTGCAACAACACCTTCGTGCATTTAGACATGCATGTTTCCTCATTGCCCATGATTAGGACCTACTGATTCACACCTTCCCCATTTCCTTGGCTGGTCCCACATTAGACTGGTACAATAGTATCCCTCAATACTCGATATTTTCCTTCACCCAACTCGCACAATTATTCTTAGAACACTTTTTGATCAACATTGCATGCAAAATCACTATCAATGACCTATACACCATTCGATAGTTTGAAGATGAGTCCATCGCGGACTTATTTTCACGATAACGCGTTATAAACCAACTATCCTTCTCTCTTCCATAAACTAAACTCATCAACCTCTTCTCACATTTATGTGTGAAGCATATATCATCTACCTTACAAATCCAATCATTCCAAACCTTTGACGAAGCCTTCACCATGGCTCGTAAACTTGAAATACGCGCCCTTGAGCAAGGCCATTTAAAACTAAAATAAAAAAACCTAAACATGAATTTACTAAACCATCCACACATAATGACAAATCTAAAAACACAACCAAAATCATGGTGGTCAAATCCTCTTCCGCACTACTTCTAGTGCGTGGCCTCAACAAAGAGCCCCTAGAAAACTTCCCAACTATACTCCTCTAGGAGAATCATATGGTTTGATCTTTAAAAATTTGATGGTGTTTCATCTCATTATGCTCCCCCTAATTCGACCACTAGATGAGATGAGACCTAAACCGACGTGGTATCATGAGCATCACTTTTGTAAATATAATCAAGTTAGAGGACATGACATAGAAAAATTCAAGACCTTTAAAGATATAATCCAAATACTTATTGATCAAGGTGACCTCTAAGTAGACAACCCAAATGAACCTTTAAATCAACCACTTTGGATGCCTCTAAACAACCGTTCCCCAATCATGCTCCAAAACATCAAACCACTACTCCCACATCCCAACCTCCTAATACCTAGACCATTAGCACCATTCACACCACCGATACCATTGATCGGAATCTCCTTCATAAATAATTCCACCCACTACTAAAACCGTCACATATCCATCAACATCAACCATGACTATAACCCCTTCAGGCTTGATTACACCCACTTCACCATCTTCGCCATCTATGCCTTTATCTATTGAACACCCTTCCACATCTATGACAACTACAACCACATAAGCCTCTATTGGGATGATGAAATACAACCTAAGTATGAAGGTGTAGAAGTATTGGGCGCACGGGTATAGGGTACGGAAATACATGTGGAAGTATAGCGGAATAGGGCATACCCGGAAGGCATAAAATAAGAACTCATCCGTATTGTAGTTTAAGGTGAAGTATAGGCATGGAGTGCAAATCAAAAGACTGGAAAACACACAAAGGCTATTTTGGACAAGTAGAAGATCAATTTCCATGCATAGTTTTGAGGCTATTAATAGGATTAGACTATTTTTGTATTATTAGATAATCTATTAATAGCGAGCTTGCATGCTTTTGTATTTATCATGTAAGGGTACATGGCTATTATTAGCATGTAGCCTATTTTTGAAAGGTGCATGGGTGGTGAAGGGAAAGTC
Source organism: Taxus wallichiana var. yunnanensis (assembly GCA_018340775.1). NCBI lineage: Eukaryota > Viridiplantae > Streptophyta > Pinopsida > Cupressales > Taxaceae > Taxus > Taxus wallichiana. The sequence continues at coordinate 731,903,137 of CM031234.1, read as the reverse complement.
CCCACCCCTATAAATATGTATTGATTTGCATGGTTTAGATAGTTCTATGTTTTGGTAGAGTTATGTTGCAAGATTATGGGTGTGCATGACTATGGTGATGATACTATGTATGTATGAAGCTTCTGTGTTTTACAACAATTAATATAATGGATCTTTGTGGCTGGATATTAGTGTTTTACATAATTGAGCATGGATATTGCATGGTAAATATGATTATGGTTCTTGTTTAATTAAACTTACATATGGTTAAGATCTAGATCTGGTTTATGCAATGTAATATATTTAGTTATCTATTATGGATTTGGAATATTTATATAATCATGTCAACTTATTGAGAAAGATACCATAAAAGAGGGACTTGGTACCCTTACACATTTCAGATGAGTGCTCAATTTAGGATGAGTGATGTGCCAATGCACCTTGGGTTGTTGGTGAAAGCAAAGTCGGAGATGCACCATAATAAGGGATGAAGGCTTTGGAAAAGAAACAACTTTCCATTCACGCCACGCCTTACATGTTGATCAAGTAGAGACATATAAAAAATAGGTGGGGATGAAGTTTTATGTGAGTGTGTACTTGAGCATGAGCATGCAACTATTATGGAGGAGGCTCATGATAGTATAGCATTGCGGACATTATGTAGGGGATGCCACCTCATGCAAGGTTTTATTGGATGGTTTGTGGTGGGAAATATTGTATAAGGATTGTAAAGAATATTGTAAGGCCTATGACCATTATCGCCGCCTTGGAAATCCTGGGCATAGAGATGAAATGCATTTAAGGCCGATTGTTAGTGTAGAATGATTTGAAAAGTGGGTAATTGACTTTGTGGGTCCTATTTCCCCACCCGCATGTAGGACTAGATCACGTTACATAATTACTTGTACATATTATCTTATAAAGTGGGAAGAAGTGACACCTACAAAGGATTACACGACAACTACGACCACAAGATTTCTATGGGAAAATATTATCAATAGGTATGGATGCCCACTGAGTTTGACAAGTGATAGGGGTACTCATTTTTCTTAATTTGACCATCAAGATACTATTGGAAGAATTTATGGTAGCACACCATCTCCGTAAAATGGAGTCTTGAGGCCTTTAACAAGATATTGAGCAAGACCTTGACTAAAATTTTTGATGTTGGAAGAAAGGACTGGGATAGTAAAGTCTCTACTTGTACTTTGGGCATACATGACAAATTATAAGAGGTTAAATAAGGCCCCACCCTTTTAGTTGGTGTTTGTTGTAGAGGTTGTTTTACCCATGGAGTTCATGTTACCTTCCATATGTATTACGCTTGTAGGAGGTTTGGCTGATGAGCAAGCACTTGAAGAGTGCATTGATAAAGTGATGTAGTTGGATGAGAGGTGCATTATAGCCGGATGGAGTCGAGTAAAAATCCATGCGAAATCATGACATTAGAGACATATTAAGGATAAGAAGCTTGAATTTGGATAGATGGTTCTTATTTATGACTCAAATTTCTTGCGCCACCTTGGAAATATTAAAGTGCATTGGTTGGGACAGTATGTTATAACTTATATAATTGATTCAAGCACTTACCAATTAGAGGCACTAGATGGGATATAGTTTCCCAATTACTTCAGCAAGAGTAGGTTAAATCCCTACTATAAATAATTCCTCTTGGTGTTTGTAATAATGTAGTATTACCACTTAGCTTAGATTTCCTTAATGCATTTTCATTATATGTGTTTACTTCATCGTTGCTTTATGTTTTGTCATTTTAGTTCGGTGTTTTGTATAATAAGTACGCTTACGCGCTGATGCGATTACTATCTAAGTGTTTTCATGTGCAGAGGACCACGCATACCCTTAGTGTGGGGTGGAGTATATACAGGGTACATGGACTAGGTTTGAATGTTATTTAAAGTCGGATATGCATAAAGAGATTTTGTGCAAGTGCTTGAAGTAAAGGTGTAGATAGAGAAAGATTTCTCATAATTGAAAACCACGTATGGATGGATGGACACATAGGGTAACGCAAGGTGGGCTACAACAAGGAAACCACTTAGTGAAAGAAAAATGGTGAAGTAATTTGGTGCATGAAGACACATGAGAGGAGGTCTTTGGTCAAAGAGTAGTAGGTGTGCCAAAAGGTTATGACTATGGTGCGAAAGAATCGGTGTGGAAAATTGAAGAAACTTCAAGTTAATGAGAAGTATGGTGGTAGGTGATGAGTAATAAATACATAATTTGTTTGAAAATATATATAAGGAGGTGTTGTAAAATCATTTATACATTTATAATTTGGAGCATTCGAGCGAGTTGAAGAAGAATGAGCTAGCGATCGAGTTGTGAAGTGCGAATTGAACCAAACAAAATTTAGCATGGGATTGGTCAAAGCTCCATTAGATAGGAGTGTTTGAGAAAAGAAAAGGCATGAGGGGAGAGAAATCATTTTTCCAGTTCGAGTTGAAGCTAGGGCATGCAATTTTAAGTTGTAGAGCTTGGATCCAGAGAAAGAACACACCTTATTATATTCACGGTACCTAAGAGAGCACCAGGCGACCACAAGGGGGAAGAAGCAAAAGGAAGTTGAGGCCACCCCACAAGTAGTTTCTCGTAGATTCAATACCCAGAAGGGGTTTATATGGGTCACGATTGGGACTCACACATTCACCGGTGTAAAGTGAGTGATTACAATCACATAATAAAGGATAATAAGGATGAACTGGATAAGTTGCTAGTTGTGAAGATAGAAAGAGAATAACAAATGATATGGTGTGTATGATGATGCGGGTGAGAAGTTTTTGACAAAGGCATGATTTTTACAATTGCATAAACTCCCTATTTTGGAAAACTAGAAAAAATATACCAGTGGTTGATGATCGAGTCCATGAGGACTTCTTCTATTTTGTTGGGCGACAAATGAGGCTCACCGCACCCTTGATTGGGAGTTTGATAGGACTTAGGAGTTTGGGTACTAAAGTGAGAAGTGACCTCACTGATAAAGAGGGCATAATTGTGAAAAGGAAAGTGTTGGGTTACATCAAGGGAGGGCGCAGAATGGACATTGACAAGCTGCAGAAGTATCCAGTGGTTCAGAGCAGCAGCGCACCTCCTCACAAAGCTTAATAACCAGGAGCGATGGTCGTAGGTAAATACATTATGGCTACACATAACAAATAAAATGACTGAAGGTGTAGTTTACAACTTGGTGGGTTTCATTGTTGAAACCATCATTGAGGAAGCACACCAAGGTGAGAAGATAATTTTTACGTGATCTTGTTATCTCTTATGTTTGTAGAAATTAGAGTGCTCGATGGGCCTAAGGACAAAATATGGCAATATCATGAGGAGAAGAAATCTCTTGTAGAGATATTTTATAAGTATACATGTGATGGGACCATGAGTGGACCCTTTAAACAGAGAAGAGTTATGGTATGAGAGCCTTCATACCACATTTAAGGAGGAATGGAGAATACCCAAGGATTTACTTTCAGGTATTAGATAAATAAGTACAATTTGTAGTGTATCAGCACTTTTGTATTGGGTGCTTTGGGATGAAGGATGGGAAGTGGAGCCCTTGGTGTAAGCTCCTTATGCCTTCACCACGTGCTACTTCCAAGCATCTATACATAGGTTTCTAGACATGCACCAATTGCTTTTCAATATAGATAAGGTAGACTGTGACTACCACACCTTTAGGAAGACTTACGTTTATCCAAGTAAGTCTACATACATTGAGAGATTAATTTTAGATGATATTAACATGAAGGCAATGAGTTTGGCCATTGGGAAATCTGGGGCAACCCTTGTATATATCCAACTCAAGCCCAGGTTAGAAAATGGGAGATATGTGGAAAATGAATTCAAGCTCCCTGGACCACCCAAGGGGAAGCATACAGTTGGTACGCTGTAAGATGAAGAAGACACCCTGGCCCTTGAGGAAGAAGAAGGATTGGAGAAAGATAGTGATGGCTTGGAGCATAGGGGAAGAAAAAAAATACCATTGGAGAGAAAAGCAAGCGCGAGGTAACCCCTCCACTACAACAAGAAGATGAAGTGTTGGACATAGGCACAATGGAGGTAGACATAGAACAAACTATTGATCCGTAAACTTCTACTTTGGAACTCTACGAATCACACAATTATGCTATCCTACTTTCAAATTTGGAAAGTGTCAGTTTTTCTTGAAAAATTAGAACTTAGTGAGTGATTATCTAGTGCTATAGAAAGGAAATTGCAGAGTAGGAAAGAATTCAAACTGAAACACCAACAATTTTATCCTGGAAACCTCCAATGGAGGAAAACCAGTCGGAAGGGAAAATTCTCTTTCTTCCCACTTTTATTGGTCTAATATAGACAATTATAGATTACAATAAGTATGGAAAGAAGAAACAATGTAAACCTTCTCTCCAATTACTTGCTTGCTCTGTTTCTACACCTTGCTCCTACAATTCCAGTCCAGCACTGAAGATCTCACTCACTGCTCCCATTATACTTTGATTCTTGATCTCTCTCAATCTCTCGAATGTTATTCTCTTGCTCCTTTCATGCATTTATAGACCTTCCCATGTCCTCCCGTGCACTGGAGGATGTGAATGGGCATGGAAGGGAAGAGACATGACTGGGCATTTCAAATTTGCGTCCATTCACACTTCATTTTTGTTTTCTATCCGAAGTGACATGACCACCACCACTGTGTAGAATGGTGGTCCCATGACTGCCACCCTGGTTGGGTGGTGGTTTTAGGACTGCCACCACCTGTAGGGATGCGGTTATGAAACTACCACTCTACACAGAGTAGTGGTTCTTTCCAGAACCTTTGTTTACCTTGTTTTGTTCACTTTTCCTGTTTCTTCTTCTTGGTGCTGATGAAACTGATGAAGTGGTGTGTTTTTCTAGATCCCTATGGATCATACCTCCCATACTTGAGAGGATTTTGGTCCCACAAAATCTTAGTGGGGAGTGGTAGAGGAATCAACTTCCTCTCATGCTCATTTGAGTACCACTGGGTCTACCTTGGTGTCTTCTCTCGTCCAACCTACCAAGACTCCTGTGGATCTCTAGTTTCCAGTGCTACATCCTCCTCTGAGATGCCTCGAGTACAATCCTCTTTGGAAGGTAACTTCTATATCTTTTCTTCTTTGTCATGCATAGATGGTGTTAGTGGGTGTGAGCTCTTACAACTCACTATCGTGTGCATCTACATGAGGTATGGCCCAAAGGTTTCTTCTCTAACCTACTCAAGTATGGCGAAGGTCCCATACTTGTAGTGGTTTAGTCCTTTCTTGTCTCTACCTCTTGAGATGGATCGGCTGAATCCTCTCCAAGTACACTACTACTATAGTCACCATCATTCCTTGTATCTCCTCTTCTTCTTGCTACCCATGGTCAAGTCCAGTGAATCCGTAGGTAGATATGGTGACTGCATAGCGGAAGTTTGTTTTGCTCCTTGAGTGAGAAGTTCTTGTGGTGTCTTCTTCTACAAAAACTGACAAGTTCTATCCAAATTCTCCATCCTTTTCTCAGAAATATTCACTCTCACGTCCATTTTGTTTTTCTTCCAATGAAAATGACAAAACTCGATGATTTGCTTGAATAAGTCTTGGTGATTGGTTGGCACTTACCATAGCCTTCTTTGATTTGTTTTGGTGTGCTTAGTTAAAAAATCGACTCCATCCTTGAACCATCTGAACTGGTTCTCCCTCCTTGTGAACACAACATCTCTAATATATAAGTAAGGACTTCTAAAGACAACGTCAAATGCATCAAGTGGAAAATTATCAGCCTCTAATACATCTATGTATTGGGTGTTTATCCCAAATTGAAACTTACACTTTCTTGTAATTTTTATTTCTACACCCTTCTTCACCCATCCCAGTGGGTATGGATGTGGATGTGCGTAAGTCTCTAGAATAAGCTATTTTACAACCGCATCAGAAATCAAATTTGACTGAGAAATAGAATCTACTAAAGCATTTACCTTAGTCTTCTTGATTTGGATTTGGATTTTAAATAACTTACTCATCTCTTCTTCTTCTGCTGCCCCGTACATGTTAGTGGCCATGCATCCCAACCTTTCATCTACATTTGAATCATCCTCAATATCCACCTCTCTTTCTATCTTCACAGTGGCCATGGATTTCTTGGAATCCTTGGTTTGGTGCTTTGGGTGCAATTCCGGATGTAACTTCCAACATGTAGCATCAATATGTCCATTTACATCACAATTTTTATAGAAATTCTTAGGATCTTTACAAGTATGCAAAGCAGTAGCGGTATGTTTACCTTTCCATTTACCTCTGCTACTTGTCTTCCCTTGTTATTTGTCCTTCTGTTCTGTTGACAGGTCTCCCTTTGGCTCTATTTCTCCTTACTTCTTCTCGTCATCAATCTAGTATGCTTGTACACAAGCTTCATTAAGATCCTTGGGATTTGTGGAGATTACCTTCCTCCGAAGGTGAGTGTGAAGTCCTCCCAAATACTTGGTCAGAATGTCCTCATCCTCCAAGTCCATATTAAGCAACATGGCTTGTCTCCGAAATTCCGTAGTATAGTCTTACACGCTTTGACCGCTGCCCTGTCTAAAGTACTGCCACTTAATCATCATGTCAGCCTTATGGCCAATAGGATAGAAGTTAGCTCTTATCAATTCTTTAAAACCTTTCCAAGTACTAACAATAGGACATTTCTTCTTCTCACAATTGGCTAGATGGGTTTCCCACCAAACCAGAGCATGACCTTCCATTTTGAGACATGCAAAGGTGACTCTTTGTGCCTCAGTGACATTATGTACACTAAAATAGACTTCCAACTATTTTATCCATTTATCCAGTAATTCTGCATCTACTTGTCCTTCAAAATTCTTTATTTCCACTTTTGTTTCAACTTTAAAAGGTGTATGTGCAGATTTTTCTTCTCGCTTATAATTGACATCTCTTCATGATCTTCCCATCCTTCCTCTTCATGGATCTTTCTGATACCAATTTTTTCAGCTAGTTCTCGAACCACTTTGAATCCATGGAATCTTGCTTAACTGAAGCCATCTTTTATAGATCTGAAATCTCTTCTTCTTTTCTATGCAATCTATCCATCATGGTCTCTAGCATCTCGACTCTGCAGACCAAGTTTTCTTCCTCCATTTGAGCTTGAATTCTCTATTTCCACTTCTTTGTAGAAATATCTGGCTCACAAGGTAAAAATTCTTCACCTTTGGACCGTGTCACTATCATACAAAATCACAAGAAAGATTTGAATACCACAACCTTGGATATATAATCAGCTTTGATACCAAATGATCTGTAAACTTCTACTTTGGAACTCTATGAATCACACAATTATGTTGTCCTACTTTCGACTTTGGAAAGTGTTAGTTTTGCTTGAAAAATTAGAACTTAGTGAGTGATTATCTAGTGCTATATAAAGGAAATTTTAGAGTAGGAAAGAATTCAAACCAACCACTAAAAATTTTATCCTGAAACCTCCAATGGAGGAAAACCAGTTGGGACGGGAAAATACTCTTTCTTCCCACTTTTATTGGTCTAATATAGAAAATTACATATTACAATAAGTATGGAAAGAAGCAACAATGTAAACCTTCTCTCTAATTACTTGCTTGCTCTATTTCTACACCTTGCTCCTACAATTCTAGGCCAACACTGAAGATCTCGCTCACTACTCCCATTATACTTTGATTCTTGATCTCTCTCGATCTCTGAATGTTATTCTCTTGCTCCTTTCATGCATTTATAGACCTTCCCATGTCCTCCCATGCATTGGAGGATGTGAATGGGCATGGAAGGGAAGAGACACGACTGGGCATTTCAAATTCGCATCCATTCGTGCTTCATTTTTGTTTTATTTCAATTCTTCATCTTCCTCATCATCTCCATGTTTCCATCATTTCTTTCCCTTCATCTTCATCACCTCCCTCATTGTATATTTTCTCTTCTAATTCTTTCATTTTACACATCTCTCTCCCATTTTTTCTTTCACCCTCTCCTCTTTCACCCTTTCTCATCTCGTCTTCTCCTTCTTGTTCATCATTCCTCATTACCTTCTTCTCCTATCATCCTTCTCTATTTTATTTTTCTCTAGACCCATCACATCGGCTCTATTCCCTACCCTTGTCTTCTTCACCTCCTACTTTTATACTTTCTTTCTTTTCTCTGTTCTATCATCTCTTTCCTCTTCTTTAAATTCTTCATATCCTCCATGTTTCCATCATTTATCTCCCTTCATCTTCATCATTTACTCCATTTTCCCATCATATTTCTCCCTTCATCTTCATCACCTCCCTCCCTTTATCTTTTCTGCTACCTTCATATTACACATCTCTCTCCCTTTTCTATGCTTTCACTCTCTACTCGACATCTCGTCTTCTTCTTGTTCGTTCTTCCTCCTTCCGTTCTTCTCCTATCATCCTTATCTACTATTCCCTTCCATCTCTTTCATTTCTTTTTCTCTGCCTCCACCACATCCACTCCACTCCTCTCACCATAGTTTCTTCCTTTTATCTGTTCTCTCAATGATCTCTTTCGTATTCTTTACATTCTACACTTTCCTCATCTCCTCCTCCTTTTTAGTACTTTCACCCTCTACTCTATCACCGCCCATCCTTATCCCTATCATCCTTCCACATATTTCATTACTATTTTTCTCCTCCTCCACCACGTTCACTTTATTCCATCTCCTTGTCTTCTTCACCTCTGAATTTTCTTTCCTCATTTTTCACCTACCATAATCAACCACTCCTCTCTTCCTTTCCTTTTCTCTCTTTCCACTCTCAATCATTACTTCCTTCACACATCTTCACACTTAACATTCAAGGTTGATAAAAGTATCTCCCCATTTGCAGACTGCAACTTCTCCATTCTATTACACCCCATTCTCATCCTCCTCTCTATAGCCTTGACCCCTCCTTTTTGTGAGCTTCTTCCATTCTCATCAGCCCTCTCGAGGGGCATCATCACATATATCCCTCATCACATCTTCCTAAGGCATTTTTGTCTTGGAGGATACCATAATGATCATCACTTACAACCCTCTATTTTCCCTCACAAATGTCTACTCTACTTTTTCTTAGAAAAAGTAGATTAAATTCTTCCCCATTCACATGAGAATAAGGAACACTTTCTTATCAAATTAATACCTTCCTTAGGATATATCTCTTCATAGCCATAAATAATTTTGTTTGGGGCATAATCACACATTCCGTCTACTTTCTTTGAAAGGACACTACTTTCATAGTATCCAAATGCATATTTTCTCAATTCCTCATGTATGAAGGATAACACATCCTCTTTTCCCCACACGATACTCGCCAAACCCTTTTCTAGACATCCATTTGCATTTGTTTGTGCATATCTTTGATGACTACCTTGGACTCATCAGCCTCATGGCTTGTACATCTATATTGTAGTGATTTTTTACCACTCATAGGTCCATAAGACATTGCCATCATCTCCTTTGAGACCATCCTTTGTTCCCTACCAATGTGATATCACAATCACAACCATATTTTCTGTTTTTGTTTATCCTCATCTGGGATATCTTATCCCTTCATCTTCTGTTCTCATCCTTATTCATATATCTCTTTTTAACTCATAATCGAGGTCCCTTAGTTCATCAATCCAAAATTTGAGGGGAGAACCCAATCAATCATCTTTTATTACTTCATCGTTTTGTCTCACGGCTTGCCCAACGCAAACCACTCATCAAAAAGAGAAAATGCAAACATTATTTTTAGTGTCATTCCTCCACTTCACCCCGTGTCTTCTCTCCTTCATTAGGCTAGCCCATTTAAATTCCTCTTCCCTCCTAATTTCATTGAATTCCATTTCCCACCAAAAATACACATTCGATTAATCAATGTTAATTGGTTAATTGATCCCTTTTAAACCAATAATCCTCATTCCATGCTAATATGCTTGATGTCAATCCACTTAATAATTTAAAATTCCAATTTAATCCATGTCACCCCACTTTTGAATTTAAAATTCCAAAATAATCCATGTCATTCCACTAATGAATTTAAAATTTCAAAAGTAATCCATGTCATCCCACTCAAAAATTAAATATTCAAAAAATTATCCATATCTAATCCCACTCAAGAATTAAATATTCAAAAATTATCCATATTTAATCCACTCATGAATTTAACATTAAAAAATTATCCACATGCAATCCACTCATGAATTTAAAATTAAAAAATAATCCGTATTTAGTCCATTCGAATTTAAAATTAAAAAATAATCCATATGAAATCCACCTTTGAATTTAATATTCTAATCATGTCCCCCACTCACCTAATTTGCGTTAGTTTTCCAAATCAGATTACCTAAATTAATCTCTTCCTTAGGTTATAAATAAGATCCTTCCCCCTCTTTCAGACAAGTTAGAAGTGATAGAAAAACTATGACATTATAGCTCCACTCATATCATCATCATACCATCATAATGCCCTTGTGATGCCACTTGTATCACCATAATATCATCCTCATGCCCTTTTGGTTCTACTTGTATCATCATACCATCCTCATGCCCTTGTGATTCCCTTAGCAATCCCATTTCTTGGCATCCTTCCATATACAAAATGAAAGTTTGCGGTTTTGTTTTGGAAGTTCCTTGCATCCACTCCAATTCACTATTGAGCCATACAGGTTTGGTTTATTTACATATATTTTGATCAAACCTATGATTTCATTATATATCAGCATTTTTAGCTTCCATTTTATATCAGATTCTACATGTTATCTTATCATTATCAGATTAATTTCCCGAATGTGGATTGAAATTTGCAAGGAAGTCCATTGAATTACGAGGGACCGGCCTTTGCCATGCAATCTAGAATATATCTTTCTAATCCCATCTTCTTCTAAGTGTCTATGATCTACAGGTTCCTCCATCGGTGAAAGAAGGAAAGATATTTCATCCATCAACATCATCATCCATCTCTATGGGTATCGGTAAACCCCGCATCTTCTGAGGTCGGTTTTGTTTTTATGGTTTCACTACGTTAATTTGAGTAGAAAGGTAAAAACATCTCTAGACAATAGTTAACCCCTCACATCCAAGCCCTATATTTATAAATACATGCCTCTATCAAGTAAATAAGAGTGAATCGATATGTGTTTATTATAATAAGTAAGGGACTACTAAAATAATGGAATGTATAAAGATAGGGAATAAAATGAATACACTTGAATTTGTTGAAACATTTTTGATGATGAATCTATATCTAGGGTTTCCCTTGATGAGACCTAAATATGTAAATTTAATACATGATGTGTCATATGATGATACTAAATTGGATATATATGATTAGGGTATGTTATGTATAATATTGATAAGTAGTGGCCATTCCTTGTCCAAGAGAGTAAAAACTATAGGTTGGACATAAAATAATATGAATATCTACACCAATTTGAGTTATATTGGTTCATGCACAAACCACCTCACAAAAATAATTGCCACACACACCTCCTCACTCCTATTATATAATTTGAGTTACTCAACCATGTGATGTCTCACGATATGTGTATAGACTCATGACATCTTGAATATTTCTATAAAAATTTACAACTTACCAAATGATATTTATTTCCTCAAAAGTAATCCAAAACTTTGCACCATTTTAAAAGTGTAGAGGCATCTTCTATGTTGTTTAACATAACTAAAAACATGATGTATTCTCACTTTGCAGCTTCTCATAGATTTTACAGATTTGCAATACAAAATCACAACACCCATTATTCTTTTGTAGTCTTTCTTGCTTCACGTCACCCATATCTTATGCAGTATTATGAAAACCTAACTAATAGAATTTACAACTTCACGTAATGTCATATAGTAATACTACATACCATATTTCCACCTCACGACATCATTGCATAAGTTTTCACCTTACTTCTTTACATGTCAATTATTTCCACACCTATGCACATGACCTCAACAAACCACATGTACCACATTTATTACATTGTTCATTGCTAAATTGTTTTTAAATCCATTCAACATACATAATGCAATGCAATGCAATACGAGAAAGTAAACAAGCTAACCTGATAGGAAAACAAGCACAAACACACATAATCAAACAAACAACATTCAAGACAATTGCACCAATGTTTTTGTTATCAAGTTTCAATTCCCGAATGTTTATTTTCAATGACAAGGGTTGAAAATGATGCCCCAAGGAAGGATACATGAGAGGGGAATAATGAAGGACACGGGGGTACTATGAAAAAGAATTCGTGTCTTTGTGAAACAATACTGCAGACAACTCGTTGTGCCAAGATAGTAAAACATAACAAGCAAACTAACTTTGTAAATGGGGGTAGATCATAATGATCTGCGATTCGTTGTGACAAGAATGAGAGAGGACCCAAGAAATATGTTATGTAGGAAAAATTTCTATCTTTGAGTACAATGTGTCCGTCTGACAGCTTTTGCATGCATGCTTTTTACCAAAATTTTAAATATTATGAATTTGACAATTTTTTAGATTTTTTGTGAATTTTTACTATTTTTTTTTAAATTTTGCAATTTTTTTGGATTTTTTGGAATTTTACCAATGTTTTTAATTTTTGATATTTTATGAATGTTTAGGGTATTTTGAAAGTTTTCCAAAGCTATGTTCGGAAAATGAAGAAATGTGGATGCCCCTAGCGATAGATGGGATGTACAAGGGTAGAATTCCACATGTATGTGCAAGAAGGTGAAGATGCAAAGTTTCCCCCACATTAGATGGGAATATAAAAAGGAAAACTATTCACACATAGAAGTTGGATTAGGGCCAATATGGATAGGTTCAACATGATGATGAACTTAAACCAATGACGTGCTAGGAAGGAATAAGCATGCCACTAGTGTAAGCTGGCCAAGAAACACATGATAAAAAGAAGTAGAAGATTATTTTAGTGAAAGAAGGGACAAAGTTTCCCTTAAACATGGAAAAAGGTAATATTATACACATGGATGTTATGAACAAAGAAAAATAACAATGAATTTTATGAAAGGATATGGAAATTGTTGCTAGAATATTAGTGACGAAAAAGTGATTAGCCAAAGGCACAAATCACGAGACAAGATATGGACTAAAGTAAGAGTCTGAATAAGGTCTAAAAATGACACTTGGTAACATACTAATCATGTTAGCTCATCGAGATCCAATGTGTGCACATGGATATTTATTACCTCTTGGAGGGAAGATTTGATAGACAACAAGTGAAGACACCTTAGCCAATGTGTAGGAATGATTTATTTTCAAAGTGGATTTGTGAATGGATGGTGGAAGGAGAACCATACATTTCTCTGCTTTGCCATCCAGTGTCCACAACCTTGACAGAGATGTATTTTATTCTAATTGAAACATTTATCTACTGCCATTTAGGCATCCATAGCCATGGTAGAGATATTAGAAATACCCCAAGAGAGAGTTATATATTGATTTGATTTTTGATTTTGATTTTTGATTTCGAAAACTTATTTCAGGTCTCTCAATTTTTTAATGATGGTCTAAAAATCATTGCTTTGGCTAGATTGAAGGATGTGGAATTGATTGTGATAACAACATTGGCTAGTGTCAACAAATACGTCCAAAAATTCTTCACAAAATTTTTATTTTATGTAGATAGTGATAGGATCTCTACAAGGTCAGTCGTTCTTTAATTTACCAAGGTGATGATAGACTAAGGTCAAATTGATATCATAGAGATAAATGTCACAAAATTCATGTGAGTAGACTAACCAAAATATCATCGAAGGTATGAACATGGTGGATGTCTTGCAGAGGAATGACAAGAAAGGGAAGAAAGAACATCCATGTGCATGTAATACCTGATTTCAATGTTTGATCTTTGTACCTTTGATTTTTTTGTACTACTTTAATGTTTTCTCATTTTTTCATTTTTTAAAATTGATACCAAAAATGTCACTCGGCATGATAAAATTCAACAATAATAATTACAATTTCCTTGATAAAGGAGACTAGGTGTCTTTTCTTATCAAGAGTCATATTATCTTAGATCTCAATGATCGTGGTGACATCATACTAAACAAATGAATGTGATTTATCTTGAAACATGGATTTTGTATGTGGGAGCTTGAATTACCTATCCAAAGGTTTATGCACTTTGCGCCATACTTGATGGTTTCATTGGTGTGCATTCTTAATTCGTGTTTGATTATGAACTTTATGATTATTTAAATTGTTGGGAGCTTTGGAGATTTTGGAATTTTTTATCTTATCTTGATAAATAAAATGTTTGGGTTTCTTATAAGCTAATGCTTGACTTGTCTCGATCCGAGGAACTGGGAGAAGAAAGTGGATGTTCAATATTGATTTGAGAAATGATGGTGGGCTTACCACAATCATTGATAACAGGATAATGTGATGGATGAAAAGGATACATTATAAGAATTGAAGAGGATGGGCTACCAGGAGGTGTCCAATAAACTAAAGATTAAGGGATACTAGGATGTGGCCCAAGTATTGAAGATGATGGGATACCTAGAGATGTCCCAAAAAATAGAAGTTAGTGAGATACTAGGACGTTTCCCAAGAATAGAAGATAATGGGCTAACAGGAGGTGACCCACAAATAGATATAAAGGGCTATTAGGACGTGGCCCTAGAATAGAAGGTAATGGGCTACCAGGAGGTGACCCACAAATAGATGATGAAGGACTACTTGGAGGTGGCCCACATATAGAAGAAGATGATGGGCTACTAGGCGGTGACCCAAGGTGAGATTGTGATTGAGGAATCATGATAGATAAATAATGATTGGGTAATGAAAAGATAGGCCATGGATCAATGCTAGACCTAGGTGTTTCATCATGCAATGAAGAGTGTGAAGATGGAATAATAAGAGGAGGATCAATTTCGATGATCCTAGGGTCTTCCTCTGTTTCCTGATAAAAGGAATCAACCTCTTCCCTATAATAAGCGAACGCATCGAGGTCTAAATAGAATCCTTGTTCACAATCCTTTAGAGGAGTCTCTTCATGTACCCCATAAATTCTCTGATCACTCCTTCATTCTGAAAGAAATCGATCGGTATGGGTTGTTGGTCAAACATATGAGGTTGATTGGAAGAAATAGATCTAACAAGTATGGAATATTGATTGATAGAAGAAGATGACTCAAGAGATGAAGTAGATTTGGATTGAGATGTCTTGTGAGTGGAAGAAGATGGCATTGGTTTACCTATAAGATGATATAGTTCCGGTAAACAAATAGGATTGCGTATAAAGTCTGTAGATTGTGACGTAGGAGTCGACTTAGATGATTGATTAGAGGGAATTTGAGTCGCACAAATATTCAAAGGAGGAAGATCTTGTTGAGGTGACTGATAAATGGGGTCCTGTGAAGAAAGGGAGGACCACGAATTAGGAGTTGAATTAGAGGAATAGTTTAGATTAGAATCTTTAGAAGAACGAGGGGAATTAGAAGAATAGTTTGGATTGGAATCATCATAATCATACCACCAACTATGAGATGAAGGTGGGGAAAGGGGTAACTAAATGAGTTCTCTAGTGTGAAGAACCAAACGCAACTTAGTCATGATGGGCATACTTTGATGGAAATGAATGAAACCTTGATTCCTTATTATCGTAAGTATAAGGAACCATGCGATAATTAGTCATAGTTGGCATTGTTGGGTACAAATGCCTAGACCTAGATAGTGTGATTGAACTCCTTCATGGTGAAGAAAGTTCTATGTCAATTCGAGTAGCATAACGACAACCAACTAGACATTTTACAAATATGGGGATGCTTGTGTGATTTTCCAAAGAGGGTCTAAGGAAAAAATATATCGTAATGACACAATTTTGAAAATCCAACAAGGTTTGGACAACAAGTTACAATTGTAAATGTCAAAATGTTTGATCAAAATTTAGCAACACAAAGGATACAAAGGAAATTTTTCCAATGTTCAATTCGATTTAAGAGTTGTTTGATAGGAAATGTTTTTGCTAAGGTTTGAAAAATGTGTACATGTACTACAATGAACCTAGGAAAAACAAAGGGATTGGACCCTAATTTCTGACTCCCCATCCTTATGATAGGAGGCATAATAGGAAAGGTTTTTCTAAAGTTTGATTTAAAATGGGCCCTAGGATAAACCAAGTAGCGTAAGGATGCCAAATCATCAAAAATAATTTCAATTAAAGAATGGTAAAAAGTCTAAAGGAAATATGAACCAAGGACACCAAAGAATAAATAATGACACACCGATAAGGTACGTGTAGCAACAAGTATCTAGGACACAAAAATCAAGTACAAGACTATGATCCAATCACAAGAATAGTTACTCCCTACATTTTTCAAGTATAGGTTTGGTGCAAATAGTGACAACACAATATCACCACTTAGGTCAAGTTTAAAATAAACAAGACCTAAATACTAAGAAGGTGTTGATGTGATCTCCCAACAAGGTATATTAAAACAAGTTTTAGATACAAACAAATTCCAAGTCTTGAAAATGGAGGCTACAAATGTGAGCAACACAACAACACTATTTGGACACGTTAATCAAGCTTTGTAGACAAAGCAATATTTTAGTATCAAAATGATGTTACTATGATGCGAGAAGAGTAAAGAAAACACTTCTCAAAACTCAAGGCAATGTTGGGATCAAAACTAAGTCTAAGTATTCAAGAAGTTATTTATGCGAGAAATGTAACAATACAACTTAGAGACTTAGATCAAGTTTCACAAAGGAAACAAGATGTAAGTATCAAAACTATATTGATATGATACGAGCAAAGTGTAAAAAATCAAAGGAATTCAATGATGAGACAACCTAACTACAATGATAATCTTGACATGGGTATCAAGATAATGGATACCAAGATAAAAATACGTACCAACACACTTTCAACGCTTACTATCGTAGTCACAATAAGGAAGGATGTAAACAGGTGCAAAAGTAGTGGACACAATCTTTGATAGCACTATGTATGTATGTTCTCTTTTTTCCCAAATGGGAAATAAGAAAACAAAGGAGTAGACCAAGTGGTGATGAAAAATACTTGGCGTAACTTTGGCAGAGTTTCATCTTGTCTTAGGACAAGTGAAAAACTAGGACAAAGTAACACTTTGTAAATTTTGTGATGAATAATACTAGGCTCAAACTTTGATGGACTCTCCCTTGTTTGAAATAACAAGGTTTTGAATCCAAAATAAGTTATTGCTTCATGAGAGTTCAATAGAACACAATGGATAAAGTCAAGTTGGACCCAATCCAAAAGCTTCCTATTGGTTCACTCTCTAGGTGTCATAAACTATCTCTGCGAGCACGGTTTGCCAAGAAAATACCGTTAGGAATATCCAAGGAGTATCTCGGCTTTAATTTACCCCCTTTGATACAATGAGCAATAAATTACGTTTAGTTGTATTGCACTAGGGTCATGTGAAGATAATTTTGACGCTAATCTCACAAAGGTGTACTAGTCAATTGGGTAGCGGGGCACTTCCCATTTCATCCACCATTTCTCTCAAGGTGTGGACTACTTTGGGGTTCCTAGGGTAATCCTCATAATGATTTTTATGGCTTATGCCAAGATACTTCCCCCAGTTCAAAGAGGATGAGTTGTAGCTCTTAACCGAAACCTGTAAATATAGTGTGTTGAATAAAGTGGTGTATTTTTTATCTTTTGGATTAAGAAATGTGGTTTAGTACACCATTAGAAACCTATAACACACATGTAGTTAGAGTTTGTTTAGATCCCAAGTCTTTGACAAGCGTTAGGTCCTGCACACAAATGATTTTAGTAATTTCCAATAGAAAGTGAACCAAAGTTTCTTTTGATTCTCAAGATCATCCAAGGATACAAGAGAAGAGCATACACAATGATTTGATTCAACTAGATAAATGCAAAGGGAAACTTTAAATCAAATGAAATTTAAACAAAGTTTGATAAATTATTCATTCCCTTAAGCCAAAAATGAAAGATTAAGTTTCCAATTTAACCAAATGTTAGAAAAATAAAAAATAAAAGGTGCAAGAGAAGAGCATACACAAGATTTAGTATAACTTAAGTAAAAGCATGGAAACATGATTCTCATTAAAGCTTATCAAAATTTTAGAAAATGAATACTTTTAAATGAAACCATAAATTTTCTATAAGTAAAAATCCTAAATTTATGTTTCCATTGCATAGTTCATTTAAATACCTTTCCAACGAAAAATAACAAAGTTGTTTCGAGTTTGGGAGCAAAAGTTATGGCCTTCGGAAGATCCTTATGTCTGCGTTGACTAGGCTTGCACTAGTGCTCATAGCTAAACATGGTTTATACTATGCTTGAGCACCATGTATATATTAAATTATAAGAATAATGTGAGGAAACATTGACCTCGTGTCAATCAAATTTTTAGTATGTGTATGAGTGTCACTTTGATTTAATTTTTTTAACTCTTATAGGCTTCAAAACCCATAAAGGGTGACACTTGGAAAAATCATAATTCCTTTGGTTTATGTTTTCAAGGATTTAATTTAACATAAAAGTGTTTTAATGGGTTTTTGTGTTTAAGTGGTTGATTTAATATAAATTTAATTAAATCTAATTTCATAGTAACTACTATAATGGATGATGTAAAAATGCTAATATACAGTGAAGACACAAGAAAACAAGCATATAAATGTGAAACCCCGAGAGAGAGAGAGAGAGAGAGAGAGAGAGAGAGAGAGAGAGAGAGAGAGAGCTGATTATCGGGTAGTATGGAAGTGATCTGGGCAAGATAATTTCTAAAACAGACCGAGAAGAGTCTCATGAGAGGCTCGGTGAGGGTTCTATACTTTGAAATTACACAAGACATAAGAGCATAGGAGAGGATGGGAGTGCCTAGCGCTTGTGTCTAGATCTCAGTGTTGGTGTCCGAGGAGTAGATGCTACGGATCCGATTCTTTCAGGATCGATGATACTAGTTGTCCTTTTCTATTTTTCACTCTGGATTTTCTATCCGATATGCGATATGCGAATGTGCCTATAACCTCGCAAGAAATAAGTTCACTGTATATACCAAAAATTGCATCAAACCTAAAAAGGAAAATATAGAATGGAGAGTCGGTGACCACGACTCCCACGATCACTTGAAGAGTGAAATTATGACTAAGAGCATTGTACTACATCTCTCAAATCCATGTAGTTCTATGTGAAAGTGTGTGTAATGATTCCCTATGATACCCTTGTGAAAGTTGCACAATGATAACATGATAGATCTAGAATGTAGTAGATGTATAGAATGTGTGGGATGAAATAAAATAAACTTCCCCTCATATGTTATGTATGTAGAAGTGATGCAACCCTTGTCCCTTGAATGAGTGTGTTAGATGGATGCTTTTGATGCTCTTGTGCCTTTGGATGCAAGCTTAGGTGATAATATGTAATGCTTAGTGCTTGGTCCTTTATTTTGAAAACATAATTGTGTATTTATATGATTCCCTTGTTTGAATTTCATAATTGACAACTGGAAGGCTGACCCAAAGTAGTAAAAATAATTAAGAAGCGAAAGGGGTCCAAAAGGATAAGAAAAATACAAAGAGGGACAAGAGCACCCAGAGGACAAGAGCATTTGATGCTAGTGTTTAAGGCCATAGAAAGATAAAACAATCAAATGTCAACAAGAGTGCAAGATGTATGAAGCCAATAAAAGTGGCGAAGGAAAAGTAAATGGATAAAGAGAGTTTTCAATTACTAGTTTTTTTCTTAGGAATCATGTAAATGCTAGCGTGCTTTTAGGACCTAGAATTTTACTCAAGTTCATAGATTTTGTGTATACATTTACCCCCACTTTATGTTGTTGAGTGAATGCTCGATAACATCAAGTAGATAGAAGATGCATACCTTATGATCCTATAGAGAAGAGCATTTATGATAGTGTGTTGAGTGGATAAGTGAAGCATGAAGTGATAGTAAAGTGAAGCGTGGAGACTAGGAAAGGGAAGTGGACCCTAGGGGTGAAGCGTATGCATATTAATGTGTTGTGTTTGCTAATGTGAGCTGATTCTTGTTGCGTATTAAGGATAGACCTGTAAAAGAAGAGCGAGAGAGTATTCAAAGTTCAAGATATGATACATCAAGTAATGCATATGTATAAGTAAGTAAAAGTGTGAAAGTATGTAAAAAGAAAGTGTGCACTTGTCAAATTACATATTATATAATGTTACAATAAATATTTAAATAAACATTACATCATAACATAAGTAAATAAAGAAATACTTACAAGAAATAAATAACACATGTGACACAATATTTATAGTGGAAAACCCCAATAGGGTAAAAACCACTTTGAAAATAACCTTTTACTTTAGAGAACTTATTTTACATCCAGTAAGATCACCTCCTCCTTAAAACCCTATTTACCAAGGGTAAAACCAAATCACTTGATTTACACACCTTTGATATATTTCCCGAATATATCAAATGAGGACCTAGAGTCCTTTTTATATAAGGTGATCGGGTATGTCTCCCGACCCACCTTTTCAACCTAAAATGGTTGACACATATACCTAGGTGAGTGTATTTAATAAATATAAACATAAATGATTCACATTATTAAATACTTACCTAATGTATATTACCTAGGTATAAATATTTAATAATAGAAAAGTATTTCATATTATTAAATATTTAACCTATATAATAGTGATGGACCCATATTAATTAAGGGTTGGCTAGACCACTTAATCATTATGTTCCAACACTCCCCCTTAATGTTAAGTGGGATAACATATGCTAATAGATTACCTGCCCGTGGTACACTACAAGATTTACAATCCTTAAACCATAAAGGTTTTAGGCTAGCATATCGGGTGAAGGAATTATAACACCTTCATCATACTCAAGTTACCTTTTGGTACAAAAGGATTTGGAATCCCAAAGATCATCCCATGATCAGTGGCTAAGTATGATTTGTGAGTTTTACATATTCTCATAGTTCTCATAAAAGGTTATTGAACCCAAGCATATAGGAGTCCTTTTATAACCAAGGACCTCCTTAATAATATGCTTATATTGGATGTTTACTAGTAAACTCAATAACACTAAAGAGTTTACTGAAGACCTCCTTTAAGATCTTTCTACACTTCTTTCTAAAAAAGCGAGGAGGTATACATGCCCAAGGTCTTTTTACATTCTCAAGGTATTTTTACACTTGCCCGAAGGTATTATTTTTATAAAAACCAAGTTCCATTAGGAGGTGACATTGTCATGCACACTCCCCTCAATGGAAACTCCAACAATCCAAGATTTTCACGAAAGTGACAAAACTTTGCAGCACTCGGGGCTTTGTGAAGATATCAACAACCTACTCTTCAATTCGGCATGAACTTGAGATCTATCTCACCACTTAACACCTTCTCACGGATGAAGTGTATATGTATCTCAATGTGCTTTATCCTCTGATGTTGTACTGGATTATGTGCAAGAGCTATGGTGCTTTGGTTATCACAGAACAAAGGAACACTACGTGGATCCTTCATCTTTATCTCATCAAACAACCTCTTTAGCCATAGAGCCTCTTTTGTAGCTTCCATTGCACTTTTATACTCAACTTTTATTGAAGAGATAGAAACAGTTGGCTTTTTTGTTTGCACCAAGTAATGGCACCTGCACCAAATTTAAACACATAACCAAAAGTATATTTTCTATCCAATACATCACCAACATGATCAAAATCACAAAATCCATATAAGTTAGCATTTTCATTCTTAGTATAATGCAACCCATAATTGATTGTACCTTTAATATATCTAAGAATCCTTTTTGCAAGATTCCAATGATCTCTATAAGGTTCTTGCATAAACCTAGAAGTAATTCCTACTGCATAGGAAATATTTGGTCTGGTGATAGTTAGATATATCAAACTACCAACTAACTGCCTATATAAAGTAGGATCAAATTTTTCACATGCAGGTTTAGGATCAATTTTCAGTCCAACTTCCATAGGAGTAGAAATTGGTTTACAATCAATCATGTTAAACTTTTTTAGTACATTGGTTGCATATTGTGCTTGAGAAACAACAATAGAATGTTTATCTTGAAATACAACCATGCCAAGAAAATGATGTAAGAGACCTAAATCAGTCATTTCAAAGTATTGTTTCAATTTTTCTTTAATTCTACAAATTAAAGCAGGATTATCACCAGTCATAAGAAAATCATCAACATATATACAAACAATGATAATATGTGATCCTTCTTTCTTAATGAATAGATCATTGTTAGAAGAACAATTAACAAATCCTAACTATTTAAAGAAAGAATTAATTTTCACATACCAAGCTCTAGGAGCTTGCTTTAAACCATACAAGGATTTTTTCAATTTACAAACATAGTTTTCTTTACTAGTTTCTTCAAATCCTTTAGGTTGAGACATGTAAAGTTCTTCTTTTAAATCACCATTCAAAAAGGCATTTTTCACATCCATTTGGTGGATTTCCCACCCAAATTGAGTGGCAATTGCAAATAAGGTCCTAACAATACTCATTTTAGCTACAAGGGAAAATGTCTCAACATAATCAATACCAGTTTCGAGTGAAACCTCTAGCAACAAGTCTAGCTTTATGTTTGTCAATACTACCATCTGCATTATATTTTACTTTGTATAACCACCTAGACCCTATAATACTTCTTTTCTCTAGAGGTGGAACCAACTCCCAGGTTTGATTTTGAATTAGGCATTATATTCAACTTGCATTGCATTGATCCACTTCTCATCCTGAGAAGCTTCTTCAAAACTTTGTGGCTCAGGTTCATACAAGGTCATTAATGCATGGTATGTATGATGGCTTCTGGTCATTTTCCTAAGATCAATAGGATTAGAACTTTCTAACACAGATTGAGCCCATTTTGGTTTCTTAACTAGGGAGTTAGGAGATTCAGAAGCATCTATAGTATCAACACAAGAAACATCATCATGACCATTTACTATATTCTCATTATCAAAATCATAACCATCATTAGAAATATTGACAGAGTTAGGAACATCTTTACCATTATTAGATGAACAAAATATTTTTCCAAAACCACCACATTGCAGTTTTCAGTTACTCCCTTTTTATAGGGTCATAAATCCTTAGACCTGTAGTGTTAATACCATATCCAATGAAAACACAAGAGAAAGAAGTCATATCAAGTTTCTTTCTTTTCTTTTTAGGAATGTATAAAGAAGGGACTACCAAAAAAATTTAGATGAGAAATATCAGGTTTTTGATTTGACCATTTTTCTAAAGGAGTTGAAAGATGAATAGCTTTGGTGGGAACCCTATTTAGAATGTAGACTATTGTGTTCATTGCTTCTACCCACAAAAATTTGGGAAGACTAGAAAATGAAGCATAGTGTGAGCCATATCTAAAATAGTCCTATCTTACATTTTACAACACCATTAGATTGGGAGAATGAGGAGAAGTTAATTCCCTTTTAATACCACAATCAATACAAAAATTTCAAATGCTTTGCTAACATATTCACCCCCATTATCTATTCTAAGTCTCTTAATTTTATAATTTGAAGAGTTTTCAATAGATGCTTTAAATTCCTTAAATTTCCCAAGTACATCAGATTTATTTTTAAGAAAATATGACCAAATCATCCTGGTGAAATCATCAATGAAAGTCATAACATATAAAGAACCATTTAATGAAGCTACTTCAAGAGGTCCTCTAACATCACTATGAATAAGTTCTAGTGGGGAAGAGGAACTCTCTTCAAGATGTGAGTGAAAGGGTTTAACACTTTGTTTTGAGCGTAAACACCCTTCACACACATCATGAGAAGAAGACAACACAGAAAACCTTTCACAAGATTATATCTAGCCATTTCATATAAACTTTGATAATTAACATGTCCTAATATTTCATGCCATAGTTTTGAATTATTCAAACTTTGAGAAACAAAACAAGATGCAAAATAGAAATCATAAAAATATATAGACCATTTCTTTGAATTCCTTTAGCTATTATATTATCATTACTATCCTTGATATACCAAGTATCTTTCAAAATTTGAATAGCCAAACCATCATGAGTTAATTGAGAACATGATAAAAGGTTCTTTTTGAGCTTAGGAACAAATAAAACATTATTCAACACACCATTAGAAAATTTTACTTTTCCTTTCTCTATTGCTTCTAAAGATGAGTTATCACCAAGATACACACGTTCATTGATTTTCACAACATCAAATAAATAATTTGAAACACCAGTCATATGATTTGATGCACCTGAATCTAGAATCCATTCAAAATTAGAGGAAGAATACAATGCAGCATATAATGCAATAGTTTTAGGAATATCATTAGAGCTATCCTTTTTCCTTAAATTGTATTTAGAAGAAACAATTTATTTTTTATTTTTATGGATAGGTTTCTTAGTTTTGCAATCTTCCTTTTTATGTCCAAATTTACCACATTTGTGACATTTACCACTAAAGCTAACATGCAATTGATCGAAAAAAAAATTTCTTATCAACAAAAGAAGATTTAGATCTAAATTTTTGATTTGAGAAGGGCTTGTGAGGTTTGAAATTTGAATTTTGAGCAAGAAGTGCCTGAGAGGCATTCTCCTTAGAGTCAAAGTTCATCATCACTTGCTCTTCCTGTATCAAAAGTGAACTCAAGGTATTTAAATCAGTAGATCATTTTTCGTTCTGATATTTAGAGTTCAAGATAGAAATAAAATTCCTAAATCTTTCATGTATATTTAACTGAACAATAAAGTAGATTAATTTTTCACCAATTAAATCACAATTGCATCCATCTAATTGTGCTTTAATATTTTTAATTTTGGCTAAGAAATTAACTACTTTTTCATCTCCTTTCATAGGAGTTGTAAGCAATTCTAAAACTAATTTAATAATTTTAGATAAATGCGTACCTTCATGCATGGATTCTAGTTACGTCCATACCTCTTTCGATGTTCGATATTACCAATGTGTAGAAGGTACTCATCATTCACATTGCACAAAATCATGGAAAGAGCCTCTTGCATTCGTTACGAGAATGCATTCATGTTATCTATAGTTGCTTGACGACCGGTGGGAGCAACCTCAGATCCAGAAACAATTGTCCAGAGTTTCCTTGCCATAAGTTCTGATTTGACCCTGATCTTCCAAATGTTGTAGTTGGTTCCATTCAGGATCTGGGTTTTGTCAAGACAAAAATAGTTGGATGTCATTGTTTTCCTGAACCTATAAAACACACCCCATTATAATATACAATGTACCACGAGTTAGATACATATTTATAAAAAAACAACACTTTTAATAGAATCATATCTAAATTTTATATATCTACATAAAATATTTAATCATAACTAATTTTTTCATTACAATGCATATTAATTAACCTCCCATGATCAAAATAATAACCCGCAATATAAAGGGCTTTGCATTATACCCCAGACTTATATAAAAAATATTTCCGACCATATAGAAGTGAAGAAGAAACCCCTAAGAATGCAAAATAACTTCAAATTTCTGAAAAAAATAAATATAGACAAAGATCCGGCTAGCTTAAATTTGACATCTAAATGACCATCATACTTGCCTTATGTTTGGTTTGTCATGACGGTCATTTGACCATCAAATTTAATGGAGTCAAAACTTGTTGTGTATTTCCAGAATTTCTTCTTCTATATAATATTAGGAGGTTATATTTTAATACATTATATTAACCTATTATAATTTATAATGTAAAAATATATTCACTTTTAAAAAAAATATTCACTTTAAAAAGAGGTATATAGTTTATATAATGTAAATAAAAAACAACATATAGTCTATAAAAAATTATAAACTATAGTATATATACTTTTAAAAAAAAAAAACACATATAACCCTTATTACGGGGCCCCTCATGAATTTTTTTAAAACATTTACTAAGCCATGTAATTTTAAATTCTACATAAACCTTAGAATTTACAGAGGAGACAACATTTTTCACACTTCCAATGGAAAAAATTCAAATCCTATTTTGATGGAGCTTTGTCTCCTCCTTAATTTACCATTGAAAAATTCAACCTGCACATATTAAAACTATAGAAAAAAATATTTCAAATATTTTACCCTTACCTCTACACAAGTTTTCACGGAAGGTAAGAAGTTTCCAAATTTTCCACCTGTGAATTCACCTTGATTCTTCACAAAGAAAAACTTTTAGGTTGCACAATGGAAAGAAGGGGCCAAGATTATTTTAAATACCCTTTCGGGTTGGTTGAAAAAAACCATACAAATTAAATAAATAAAATACAAAACATTTTATCTTAATTTATTTAATTTACCTTCTCTTTGGTTGAAAAACTCATACATGTTAGAAATTGAAATTCTAAAAATACGGATTTAATCAAATTACATATTATATACCATGTTAGAATAAAATGAAAATTCTAATAAATACGGATTTAATTTGAAAAAATAAATAAATACATATTACCCCATAATAAACCACTTTAAAATAACATTACTTAAAATTTAAATAAACATTACATCATAACATAAGTAAATAAAGAAATACTTACAGAAATAAATAACACAAATGACACAATATTTATAGTGAAAACCCTCAATAGGGTAAAAACCACTTTAAAAATAACATTTTACTTAGAGAACTTATTTTACATATAAACATAAATGATCACCTCCTCCTTAAAACCCTATTTACCAAGGGTAAAACCAAATCACTTGATTTTCACACCCTTTTATATATTTCCCAATATATCAAATGAGGACCTAGAATCCTTTTTCCAATAAGGTGATCGGGTATGTCTCCCTACCCACCTTTTCAACCTAAAATGGTTGACACATATACCTAGGTGAGTGTATTTAATAAATATAAACATAAATGATTCACATTATTAAATACTTACCTAATGTATATTACTCTAGGTATAAATATTTAATAATAGAAAAGTATTTCATATTATTAAATATTTAACCAATAGATTCCCCCATTAATAGTGATGGACCCATATTAATTAAGGGTTGGATAGACTGTTAATCATTATGTTCCAACAAATTTTGGGGTAGTGATGGACGTCTTTAATTTGCCCAAAGTCAAAGGGAGAGGAGCTTGGTCTGCTACTACGACTATACATATGTGAAATGGATATACCGTGATCCGTATTCCCGTAGGGGGTAGGGGATGTGCATGGTAGAAACCAAGGCATGTGAGAACAAATATACCCGTAGGCTAGTAACATGTGTTAGTAAGAGTAAAAGTAAAAGTAGCTAGCATTCAAGAGAAGAAATTGTAATGAGAAAGTTAGAAAAGAAGATTGACAACAAAAAGTGGGTTTCATACGTGTTACATTGATCACAATGTCATAAGGCGAAATGAAGGATGAAGTAGACAAAGACATACAATGATCACATAAGACATATGACACAACCCACATATAATAACATATAATAGAAAAAAATAACAAGAAAAATGTATCAGATAACCATGGTTGTATATAATCTTGCAAGGAAAATGCTACACATGAAGCACCCATTAGCATGTTAGAAAGATAAATAGTATGTCAAAGCGTGTATATATCAGCGAAAAATAAGTGTTAGTAAGAAGAAGTAGTAAATGATGAAATAATAGAACATGTAGTGTGTGAGAGTAATCAAAGTAGATGCCTCTAATAGCCTCGACGGACTTTTTCTGGAGGGATTCAATGTCGAGCATCATGCATCATGTAAGGAGTTATAAGAGATATGCATTCACTTCTAGATACCAAGTGAACGTGCATGTGTATATGATAAAGATAATGACATACTGAGTATCTGTCTAGCATAGTAAGCAAAGTGCAAGATGTAAGTAGTATAAGCTAGCAAGAATAAATGCAACCAAGATATGTAAATGATGTATGAGTGTGATGGTGTGATATGCAAGGTGTGAAGATGATAGAGAAGCATTTCCCCTAGTGGATGTGTATGAGATGAGGTTCATTTATAAATTATCCCTCAATAGTCAAGAATGAACCATATAATAAGAGTGTGTCATTAGGAAATGAGTATAACATGTGAGAATAGATGCTAGAAAGATATATCATGAAGCAAAGAGCATGAAATGTGTAGATGATGTGATGCTTGGAAAGATAGGCATGAAGCATGAAGTGAGAGAGAGAGTAGTAGATGCTAGGAAAAATTTATCGTGAAGCATTGAGTGTGAAGTGTAGCAAGAGTAGATGATGTGAGGTTCATGGATGAAGTGTGCCCTCAATAGTCAAGTATGAACTATAGCACTAGAGTGCATCATCGGGTGATAAGTCTATCACGAGAGTGGATGCTAGAAAGAGATATCGTGAAGCACAACATGTGAAGTGTGTATGATGTGAGGTTCATGGATGAAGTAGCCCTCAACAATCAAGCATGAACCATGACACTAGAGTGAATCATCGGGTAATGAAGATACAATTTGTGTACTAAATATGTAATAGTGTTGAGAAATATTAGACATGAACTTTAGAGCATGAAGTGTGATAGTAAACACTAGAGACAACTTGATAATGATCGAGGGGGGATAAAGTGAGATGCCCCCAAGTGTGTGAGGAATAAAAGATAATCCAATGATAGTGAAGGGTAAGGCCCCTTACCCAATATCCGAGGATATATAGGCATGTGACCATGATCTAAATATGATAGTGTGGGAGAGTAACTATGTGCATGTGAAGGAGACTGATGTGGTGAAGGAGGTGGAGAATACCTATAAGAATTGGATACCCAAGTGGGGACTTAGGTTGACAAGGTGGACTAATGGATTGATGAGGCGGCGGTGGAGAATGATTATGAGCATGGGTTTCCAAAATAGGAGACTTAAGAAAATATGGTGCACTAATAGAACGATGATGATGACAAGGTGGGGATATAAGTCATGAGTAAATATGAGAGCTAGGTGCGGAAGTAACTTTAGACTTGAGAAGTGTAGGAGACCTAGATGTCATGACTGGTGCATAGATATCAGCAAGAGTGGGTTGAGGAAATGGTGTATGTGGTGGAATACCTTTGATGGTGACAAGTTGTTTGTTATGGATGAACTTGAGACATAAGTGATGCATGGAGGGAATGGATTAAGTAGGACAGAGCCAAGGGATACCTAAGAGCATGTCACAATGACAATTTTAGAGGTAACCAAGAAGGGTGTAAAGACAATAAGAGACCCAACTATGATAGGAAGTATGACACAACCATAAGAATTAGGAATTGGAAATGTGATTAGAGATGTTGGACATTTGATAGCTAAAATAAGTGCCATATAGTATACATTAGTAAGAGCTAATGAATAGACCATAGTCTTTTTGATGGTGTAAATGCCAATAGAAGTATTGATATACAATGAATCAAAATAAAATTTAGTATGATAATCATGATCCAAAAATGTGATAGCATGTGGTGACACATCAATAGAAGCAATAATATAGTCAAGAGGCCCTGACTAAGGAGGAGGCACAATACTTTATGTATGATTTGTAGAAGAATTGGTAACTTACTTGTCATGATTTGGTAGAGGGTCATTAAAATTTTTGAACTTTTGATTATCGTTGCTCGGTTTAGAAGTAGATGGATCAAGGAGATCAATTGCATTGTTATCAATAATATCTTTAATAAGATGTTTAAGTTTAAATAAGAAATCAGTAGAATGCCTAATGCATTGGTGGTAGTCACAACGTGCATTTTCATCATAGTTGCGGCCATGGGGGTGAGAAGGATCAAGATTGAGTGGTGGAGGAAGAGTAATAAGATTTATTTTGATAAGATGTGGTAATAGAAGCTGAGGTGCATAAGGTAACTTAGTAAAATTACATTATGTGGGTTACAATTGAAGCTTATCGTGTAGAAACACAAGCAACAATTTTTAGCTTCAGTGGTCTTAGGAGATGGTTTGAGATTAGATTTTCTTGAAACCGAGTGGAAGATGAAGAAACATCATAGTATTTTAATTTGGCCATAGATAAGAGTTTTCCTTAATGATATTTGAGTGTATAACATAGTTGATAAAAAGAGGGAGGGTCTCAAAGATAACAACGTCTCTTGAAGTGGATGTAGGAGACTTTGAATAAATAGATCTTGCAATTCAAAGTTAGCTAGTATATTATTCATCTTAGCAATGTTGTTCTTATAACACAAAAAATAGCTTACTAAACGCTCATTAGATCCATGTTTAAGTTAATAAAATTATGCATAAAATATCTTATTTTCTATATTGATAGAAACATGTGCAAGGAAAGTATTATCTAAGTGTGTAAAAGAAGTTACCGAGTGAATAGGTCGATCATATAACCAATGTATAACGTAATCTTGCAAGCTTCTAGGAAGTAGATTAGATATTAATGTAAAGTCATCTCGCATAATCAAGAAATGCCACATGAAAAGATTGAAGATGCTCCCAAGGGTCACCATGTCCATTGAAGGTAGGAGTATTAGGTGTGATGAAGTTAGGAGGAAGGTCATGAGAAGATATAATGGGTGCAAAAGGGATATGAAGGAGAAGTAAGGAATAAAGATATGGAGAGGAATGTGAAGTAGCTTGTTGTAATTAATGGATTTGAATTTGTAGATCCTGGTATAAAGAATCTAGGTCTTAGGTACCGAAAGAGGATAATTTTCATGTGTGTGAAGTAATAGGATGGGTGAAATGATTGGTAGGAGTAGGCATAGAAATAGGAACAATGGAGGTGGGTGGGAGGGTAGAATTAGGAGGTTGTGTTACAATAGGAAGAGAAATATTATTAGAGACTGGATGGGTTGAGCTTAGCTAGGTTAGTGGCTTCTTCATGAGAAATGAACAATAAGAGATCTAAATCTTGAGGATGTTTAGCAATATGGGCCTAGAGGTCACAAAGATATTCATCGGTAAAGGGTTCATAAGTCTTAGCCATGGGAGAAGAATCAAAAGAGTGCCTAGAAGCAAGGTGGGGTTTGAGTGAGCAGGTTCACCAAATGATTTAATATAAATTCAAATAAATCTAACTACATAATAACTACTGTAATAGATGAAGTAAAAATGCTAATATATAGTGAATACACAAGCAAACAAGCATATAAATGTGAAAACCTAAGTGAAAGACAGAGATAGGTTGACTTAGCTAATTCTCGAGAAGTATGGAAGTGATCTGGGTAAGTGAGCTACCAAATGATTGAGAAGAGTGTCACAGAGGATCGGTGAGGGTTCTATACTCAAACTACAGAGGATAGAAGCAGATGGGAGAGGATAGGAGTGTCGATGTTAGTGTCTAGATCTAGGTGCTAGTGTCCAAGTAGATGTTGCAGATCTGATTCTTTTAGATCCAAATGATGTTCACTGTCCTTTTTTGTTTTTCACTCCATATTTGTTGTCTGATCTGTGAATGTACTTGTAACCTGAAAGAAATATGTTCACCTACACATACCCATAAACCACATCAAACCTAAAAATAAAAATGTAGAATAGGAGTCGACTAACCCTAATGGTCACTTGAAGATTGAAATTATGACCGAGAGCTACACTACATATTAGAGTACATGTAGTTCTGTGTGAGAGTGTGTGTAATGATTCCATAGGATTCCCTTGTGCAAGTTACACAATGATGGCGGAATAAATCTAGAGTGTAGTAGATGTATAGAATGTATGAGATGAAATAGAATAAACTTCATCTCTTATGCTATGTATGTAAAATTGATGCATCCCTTGTCACTTAAATGAGTTGCTAGATACAATTTTTGATGCTCTTATGCCTTTGGATGCAAGCTTAGGTGATAGTATGTAATGCTTAGTTCTTGGTCCTTTATTTTGAAAACATAACTATGTATTTATATGATTCCCTTGTTTGAATTTTGTAATTGAAAACTAGAAGGATGACCCAAAGTAGTAAAAAGTAATTAAAAAGTGAAATGGGTCCAAAAGGATAAGAAAAAGGTAAAGAGGGAAAAGAACGCCTAGGAGGAGAGGGGTGCTTGACACTAGTGTTTGAGGCCATATAAAGATAAAACAATCAAATTTTGAAAAGAGTGTAAGATGTATGAAGCCAATAAAAGTGTAGAAGGCAAAGAAAAAGGCTAAAGGGAGTTTTCAATTACTAGTTTTATTGCTTAGGAATCATGTAAATGCTAGCATGCTTTTAGGACTTATAAATGTACCCAAGTGCATAGATTTCATGACTATAGTGGTGAGTAGTTAGAAGGAGGACATGCAAAGGTTAATATGTAACACGAGCTATTGGAGAGCATAAAATTCAAAAAACAAATAGAAATGGGAAGACATGAATGCTTGTAAAGGTTGACACATGTCTATGATGGTAGATCTTCAATTTTATGGGGTATGTAGTTTAGAGGTCAAAATAGTCAAAGGACTAAAAATTTGTAAAGGGTGAAATGTGGTCCAATCATAGAAAAATTGAGAGCTTGAAACTAAGACACATGGCTCTTACGATGGATCTTCAAATTCACATGCTAGCACACCAATTGGTCAAAGGATTCAAAATACTTGAATATGTAAGAAGCTATAAATAGTGACACTTGTATCCAATCACGTGAAGCTCAAAGGGGTTCAAAGTCAAAGGAAAGGGGAGACAAGTAATGAGGCATGAAAAGGCAAAAATAAATTACACAAAAACATGATATGATCACATATTTTCATATTCATAGGCCTTCGAAAAAGAGTACACAATGCAAAAATAGGGGAAATAACCTAGGAGCATGCTAACATGAAATTCATACACATGTCCATGGTTAGAACTTATTAATTGATAGTTGAAAGTACATGTAAAACACTGTGACATGACTCTAAGAATTAAGAAGCCCATAACTTTCATGATATAACTTAGAACATTGCATGGGACCATGCTAATTGGAAAGCTCTTGGAGATTAATTTCAAATGATGTGGGTCACAATTGGATTTTGGCACATGTGAGGAGTAGTTCGTGTCTAAAGTTTCTAGAAACCATTTTCTCATTCTCTTTATAAGATTTAGCTGGGAATCAAAAAGTTAAAAGCACTTTTTAGTTCCAATTCAGCTTGAGTGTAACTACATAGTCTCCATTTGTATTTCAATGTCATAGATAATCCAAATTTGAGAACAATGATAAAATATTGAGCCTTAATTAAAAAAAAACTCCCACCCATTTTTCTAGTTAGAGTTCGTAAATGAGATATTTAATATCTATCCACCCTATCCTTGTGAAAATATACTTTATAAATTAAAGCATGGGTGGTATGTCTCTCTTCATGAATGAGGTGTTGAGTTCCAAAATTACTCAATCGAGATCCATGTTACTTTTCCTATGAATTTAAGAGAAAGATAAAAATGGACATTTGGATAGTACCAAGTGATATGAGTTTGAGTTTATCAATAAAAGTCTAGGTATGAACACATAATGGACTTGAATTGGCACTTAAAGTGGAGATTAAACATATGTAGTGAATATTCACCATAAGCTCTAATCTTAGGCATCACTTTGGTAAGACATTAGTACTATAATAATAGTATGAGGACTCTAAAAATATATGTAATATATAATTAGTTTTCATGTATGCTTGGTATGGGGGTGTCCCATAATTGTTTTACCATGAATACTATGTTAGGACCCTTTTATTAGAGAATGATATTTTATATTGCAATAAATAGCAAGGCATTCACTATGTTCATTTGTGAAGTTATTTATTTTCTCCTCTCATTCATCTAAATATCTGTCATGTTTTGATTTGGACTAAAGATCTAAAAACTAAGAACTTGTTATTTACAAATGAATGTTGATTGAGCTCACATGCGGATTTGTGTAGTTTAGGAAATTTTTTTATCACAATTTATGCATGATTGATTATATGTGATTAGGCAATCTATAGAACATTACATGATTTATATGTTATAGTGTAATATTGAACTAAGTTCATTAAAATTTCGAAGTGTATAAGTGTTTCCCACTTTTTACCACTTTTTATACCTCAAAACACATAAGTTTTGAAATTTCTCAAATTACATAGAGATTTCCACCAAACCATACATAATTGAAAATGATGTGAACTAATTAATTGTTGCATTTTGAGTTTAGAATGCATGTGTAGTTTTTTTAGATAGTTTATTTTTGGATTTTTATTAATTTTTTTCAAAAAAAATGGTTGTAGATATACAAATGTATAATAGAGTGACAATTGTCGATGTTGAGTAATGTGGTAAAACTTATTATTACATCAATTCTAATATATATATATATATATATATATATATATATATATATATATATATATATATATTCTAGACTTGAATATATAGCGATGAGGCCATAAAAATGACCAATCGAGTTAGAGGAAACAAGTGGAAGAAGTGATAATCATGGTCATACGCTTAACACTTACCTAATACTTCATGTAGTCAAACTCTTCCTTCTCATAGCCTTCTTGAATTAACAAGATGAGTTATTATTATGTTACAAAAACAAGTAAAGAAAGTAAGCATGCTAGCCTAATTTAAAGGGGAATAATTAGATTTGGTTGCATTCCAATATGATTGCATGGAATAGAAAAGACACAAGAGTCTTAGAGTAGTAGATAATCACAAAATCTTGTCTTCATGGTCGATTTGGAGACAATTTTTTTTTTTTTAAAATGAAGATGGTGGGTCTAAGAATTCAATAAGAATAATAGGAAGCTTGAAGTGTTCCATGAACAAAAAAACATTCTCACACTTTGGAAATTGATAAATACTTAGTCAAGGGGTAGCATGTGAAGATTTACTAGAAATAGGAAAATGAAATAAAATAAACCAACCACATGGTCATAAATTATCATTATCTCCCTTATTTCTCTATAAAAATCAGAATTTAAAAATGTTCTAGAAAGCTTGGATGGAGAGGAACCAAACCCAGAAGCCATTTGAAGATATTATAAAAATAAATGTATAATTGTAACTTCAGGAGCTTAGTGACATGAAAAATTTTAGTGGCAAATATTCATTAATTCATGAGTATTCCGGTTTTTGAAATTGAAATTGATGATTTTTAGGGTACTAATTAGGACCAATTAACCAAATTTTTATGGGTGCAAGTAAATTTTACGGGTCAATTCACCATTCCCATGAAAATAGGAATTCGAAAAATTCTCCTGAATACAGTTAGTAGGTAGCATTTTTTATGTTACCAGCCGATAACATATAGTATCTTTGTCATTTACCGGTAGCATATATTATGCTATCGAACAACAATATATAGTTATAGTGTCGGCCGGTAGCATAAAATATGCTACTGGACGGTAGAATTTTCTATGCTACCGACTGATAGCATATAAAAAAGCTACCAATCAAGTAGCATTTAATAGTGATGTCGTGATGTCTTGA
The DNA here is from genome assembly GCA_018340775.1 of Taxus wallichiana var. yunnanensis. NCBI lineage: Eukaryota > Viridiplantae > Streptophyta > Pinopsida > Cupressales > Taxaceae > Taxus > Taxus wallichiana. The sequence continues at coordinate 731,867,863 of CM031234.1, read as the reverse complement.
TATTTGTCATTCGTGCGAAAGATAATTTTCACATATTCGTCAAATATTTTCTAAGGTTTTTTTCGGAGGGACCCTTAAAATTTTCCTTGATTTTACTATACCAAGCTAATCATCAAATTCCCTAAACTAGGTTATTGGATTTTTCTCGTCCAATTTTAATCACTTTTTATCCATTTTTGTACATGTACATACCCAAAATTGTAGGGTACTGCACCGTCGGAACAATGTAACATGTGCCCCAATGATGATACAGGTCTCCTCGCAAGGTGTTCGGGATCCGAAAAGCTCCCCAAGTATGCGTTAACATCCCGCATGCCCCGCTTAGCCCCTTTGTCACTTTTTTGTTCTCTTTTCCTCTCTTTTTGCGTTTTGTCCTTCGATTCTGAACCTCTACCCCGCCTGGGCGGTGGTCTCGTGACCGCCACCCAGGCAAGGTGGCGGTCATGTAACCACCACCCCCTTTCAGTATGGCGGTCCTTCACGCATTTTATAGAATGCTCTTTTAACGTGACTCACATAATTTTTCAACGTTTACCAACTTTTTCACTGCCTTTGGCTTGCATTAATGATTCTGGTTCCCTGGAATAGTGTTTTGGCATTGTTTATGGTTTAAGAGATCAATTTGGTTTTTACCTTTGGGTAAATGGAAATGCTATAAATAGTTGGCTTGTGCTCAAGCAAATGGCCCCTCAAATTTACCTCTCAATTTCTCATTTCAATAGCTTAGTCTTCCATTTTGTCTAGGATTCATAGTTTTTGTTCATTGCATGCTTAGTTAGTGTTATTTTGCTATTAGAAAGCCACATATCCATCTTGTGCAAGTGCTTTCATTACTTCATGCAATCCATTAAGGTAGAACAGTTTAATTTTTAGTAGGAAGCCATTAAAGTTGCAGGTTTTTCTCATCAAACAAGATAGTTTCAGGTTCTGGATGTTTTATGCTGCATGACTCACAATAAATCCCACTAGGAATTGCATAAGCCAAGCTCTGTACTCTTGCGCTATCCCTCTCCTACTCGCATTGTATTCAGTCTGCATCCTAAGATGCCTTTGTTCCAATATCTACTTTTGTTGATGCTATCATTACACACTTTTCTAGATCCACGTGAGCACGAAGGAATGAGGAGATCACACTGAGGGAAAAACCACACACCATCGGATTCACCACTGTTCTGCAAAATCCAGGTTCAAGCTTTCAAAATTCTAGTTAAAACATATCAAATAAAGTAGTCAATCATTTCATTTCAGCTAGTTTCACTTTCGATATTTCCAGGGAAGCTGTGAGGATTGATAGTTTCTGAGAAACTATGATTCATTCCTCACTTCTGAGGTAGGATCGAGAGTCTTTCAAATAGAGTAGATCAGTTATCAGGTTATTTAGAATAGATCTATAAATTGCACATAGACAAGTAGCTATACTTGGTTGCTTTGTTTGTTTTAATTGCATTATTAGTTTAGTTGTCAATTTTAGATACATTAGATAATTGTTCTTTAAATTTTGTTTAGTAGTTTATCCATAAACTATCAGATTTAGGAATATACATAGACATATCTTTCACGGTTAAATTATTCTGTCATTAGTTAGATTTGTATAATTTCCTTTTGTATGACAATCACGGGACCTAGGGAACCCAGAGAATACATATTCGAGCCAATCGTGCCTCAACCCAATCTAGTCACAACAATAACCGACATAGATCAAAATCTTAGAATCCAAGTCTTCCGAACAACAACAGATTTGCAACAGATCAGCTCACAGTTGAGCGGGTTAAACATAGAAGACGACCAAGCGCATACGTTTTGGTCAAATCAGCCAAACTACATATTATCCTAGATAAATATCCGCATGACTGTAGAAGGGCTTGAAAGAGAGAAAATGTTCGGTTGTGATCCTTTGGTCCCACAGCCAGACACAGGAGATACTCTCACAGACATAGATACTAGCTTAAGAATTCAGGTTGCACGAACGCCTGTGAGATACTCTGAGAAGATCACACAACTATTAATTCTAATATAGAGTTGAGAAAGCATATGACTATTGGATACTAGGGATTAGGGACTGATTCCACACATGACCATAGCAGGTCCACAACAACCACGAATCTACTGGTTGTGACCCACAAATCCCACAACCCAACGAATCCACAGGTGAATTAGATATAGATGCTGGCTTACACACATTAGTATTCAGATCTACTCCACTTCCACCTATCATCATCGAACAGTTATCCTTGTTAGACGTAGTAGCTAATATAGCTAAGGAGTTCTAGACTAGACCAGATAATCACCCATAGAATCCACTATACCCATCATCCACCCTATGACCCTGTCTGGAGACATACACGAAACTATCCCAGGTCATTTTCCACGTATCCCACAACCCATAGATTGAATCATGCCAGAGCTCGATATTGATTGGAGCCTTCGAGCAATCATCCTTACCAATTGATCTATCACACCAGTTCAGGTTAGGAGGGCCTTCTTTGCCTTAGATTCATAGTTTCCACTAGTGTGCGTCGAAGACATAAGATTACCTAACTAGTTTGTTTGCATCCCACATGTATTCCCCATCCCCATCGGGAGGTCGGGTGTGAGGAAGAGTTACTTGACCCACGACTCCTGGAGGTCGGGTGCGAGGAAGAGTTAGCATTCATATTCGATCTTGCTATTCCCACGCTTTCTTTTCACTTTTTCACATCGTACCAAAAAAATTGGTGAACCTGACGTGAAGCACACAGTGCTTTTCCTTACCTCTTTCTTCCACCTTCGCTCCTTCCCATTATTCTGCGGTATTCATATACCCCCCGAATATGTCGAAGTCGATGCATATGGCAGACCTCTCTTAGGTCTTGAGGCATACTACGCTCAACTAAATAGATAGTCATCACCCTCGCTCTCAGTATGGGGTGACAATTATTCAAACAACCGGTTGTCAACACAAACTCCACCTCCAAGGACTAGATATAGCTCATCCTTCCAAACAGAGGAGTTGGATCAGCTCACTCAAACACAACAAACAGAGCCTTCAGGCTCAAACAATATGACGTTCACAGGAGAATCTGGTTCATCTCCTCAGATACTACTTAGACCACAAATTAGTAGACAATCAGACCCATACCTGGTTTTAGATGATGAACATTCAGTACGTTATGCCAGGAATGAACAACACTCTCGGAGTATGTACCCACCCATAGGGAGTTTACAAACGCAACTCGAGGTCTCTTTTCAAGAAAATACCTCCATACCACTACATATAGGAAATGGCCTCGAGGAAACTCGGTAAATGCCTAGATCAACATCAACATCAGGGATATACAACAAATGCCACTCAGGCAAAATACCGTGACTTCACCAAATGAAGTCATTTCAACTTTAGTAGAAAAAGTTAGGGGATTAGAACTTGCTCAAGCAAGTCAAAATTCGCAATTCATCCAGACAAGAAATTCCAATCCTCTACACTATCCTAGCCAAGTAGACCTACTCACAAGAATAGGCACGTTGGGCATGCCTCCTCAGTATTCACAACAAACGCCAACTAGAACCGCCATTTCTAACACCGTTCCGATACCTCCCAGTCTAGTACAAAATAATCCATTCCTGGACAATACCCCTTCATACTTAAACATGTACTCCAAATCACCACAAGGGGATATGTTCTCCTCTCCCAGCATGGTTGCTCAAACACAAGGGTTTCCTTATGCCCCTACCAATGCATACACTACGCCATATCAACAACCCATTCCACCGCCGCTCCCTCAGCAAGCACCATCAATGGTCGAAACCTATGCGATAGGAACTTATTTAGAATATTTGAAAGAGCCCTTAGATTTCACCATACGAAGTGTCATGCTTCCAAGACCTCTTCCCGATTTGCCCAAATACAAAGGCGAGGGAGATCCGAATGCACATATCAAGGCTTACACCATAGCCATTCGAGAACTACTCCCTTGGGATGGGGTTGTTGCTAAAATATTCCCCAAAACTTTGGAAGGCATCACTCTCGATTGGTATTATAGAATACCTGAGGCTTCCATCCATTCATTTAAACAACTCGTTTCAGAGTTCATTAAAGCATTTGACATGAACAAACTATTAAGAACAGAATCAGGGAATTCTTGCACATTAAGAAAGAACACAATGAATTTGTCACTCATTTCATCCAGAGGTGGCGTACAGTTCTTTATTCTTCATCCAGTGCTCCAAACATGGACTAAATGGAACTATGTGATTTATTCCTTCATTCTCTCAACAGAGAAGTAAAAGGAAGAAGTCCAAAAATTCCCACTAAGGACTTACGATGAAGTACTTGAAAGCACTCTCCGAATAGATCAAGCGCAATAGATAGCGGTCGTAAGACGTATGGAACAAACAGGAGGTTAATCACCTCCAACCAGAATACTACGGCTTATCCTACTACCACAAATGTCAATCCAGGAACTAAAATCCTCAATAAAAATCATGGAGTGACAATAGATGGAGTAACTGATCAGGCTAAAAAGGTAAATATTGTGAATGCTCCACCACTAATGAACAACCAATGAAACAACAACTTTACCCCAACAATCAATGCAGTGGATTTTAATCATCCACAATAACAACAACAACAACGGAAAACCCTACACACGGTCCAAGCCAAAACTCAACTAGTTGTCAAAACCAGAATCAAAACCAAAAACAACAAATGCAAAACTTTAATCCTAATAGGCAACGGTTTGATCAGAGTTTTGGGCCACAATATACACCAAGCCAACAAACTAGGAATTACAATCCTAACTCGTATTGTGGCTTCCACAAAATTTAGGGCCATGACACTAGAACATGCCACGACTACAATAAATTCATGCAACGTTTTCCAGAGGAACAAAGACAAATTTTCATAGATATGTTCTTGGCAGATCCTACGTCACCGGCACCAAATACTTTTACAGGGAATTTTCCCCTCAAAATGCACCCCTTAAGATCTTCAATGATCCACTCCCAAATCACAACAACAATAGGTTAAATCAATGGGACAAACAAGGGTGTAATGACAGAAAAATGATCATGAAGCCTCGACTTCACTAAATCCATTAGTTGCACCACAATTAGGAAGTCAGCCACGACCCAAGATAGTCGGTTTAGTGGAGTTAGACGCCGAACTACCCGTGGAAGCTGTAACAAGGACACGAGAGTATTCCTCTCAGCCAAGTCCAAGTACCTGCCAAAGACAGATAACATCCAACAAATATTGGTAAAACCCATGGGTGCCTATGATTTAATTAGTGATCTAACAAAAACCTTCTCGCACATTTCTTTTTTGGACTTACTAAAGAACTCCCCTGCCCATAGGGCTGCTCTTTTAGAGGCATTAGGTTTAGGTCATTTAATTAACATCACTCCACCTCCCAAAACATAGGTAAACCATATAGACTTTGATATCCACCCTCCGGGGCAGCCGGATAGGGATACCGAATTCATATTCAAAATAAACAAAATGCCAACAGATGCTGAGATTGCATGCCGAGGTGATCTAGCCTTACATTTGCAAGTATGGGTTTATAACAATTACGTTAAATGCGTAATGGTTGACGATGGGGCAGCAGTTAACATAGTCCCCTTCTCTTTCCTTCAAAAGCTAGGGTATGGAGAAATGAATTGTTCCACGACTCAAAATACACTAAGAGGCTATGATAGCCTTAAAGCCACGTCGATTGGAACTATAATACTACCGGTCACCTTAGGACCCAAAACAATCCTGACTGAGTTTTATATTATAGATCGGGAAACCAACTATAATATGATCCTTGGCCGACCATGGATACATCGTATGAAGGCAATCCCTTCTACATTATTCCAAGAAGTAAGATTCTTGCATTTAGGAAAGGTGTTCGTAGCCAAAGGTGATCCAAAACCATTCGATATACACCTAGCTGACTTAAAGAAAAGACCAGGCGTTCACTCGAATTTGAACTCCCAACAAACCAACTTAATAAACCCATCGACACAAAACCGGAGAAAAGTTGGTACCTACAATAGATCTTGAGACTATGAGCCTAGTCAAGATGATCCTAGCCCTCAAGGATGAGGCTAAGATTGTAGAAACTAGTATCATTAGGAACTACTACAAAAATCATTGAATTACTAGAACAGGATCTACCAATGTTCCTACCATTTGATTATGTAGGCATGGGATATACCCTAGGTGTTGGTTCTCTTCCAGCAGAGGATCTCTGCATGGTAGAAGTAGAATATGTTAACACAACAAATATCCCAATGCCCATATTCCCAGCTAAATATTGGACTCTCCATTTCGATGGAGCTAGATGTCATTACGGAGCTGGGGTAGGTGTAATCTTTACTTCTCCCGAGGGAAAAGTCCTACCATTTTCCTTTAAACTAAATTTCGAATGTACAAACAATGGTGCTGAGTACGAATCCCTCCTCCTTGGCCTCATCTTAGCTAAGAGGATCGGTGTTAATAACATCAGGGTGTTAGGAGACTCACAATTAGTAGCAAACCAAGTCGCTGAGGTGTATGAAACCAAAGCCAACACTTACAGCTCTACAAAACAGCTGTATTGAATTTAAGCAAGGAGTTTGACTTCATATCAATTGAAGCAATCCTGTGAAACAAAATATTCTCCGATTCAATAAGCCAACCTCGCCATGACAAAAAACATTAAAGGCCTTCACTCCAAACAGTGAGTTGAAGATACCCGCCTTTCACCAAACCTCAATAAGAACACCTTAAGCGACTCCTTTCCATTGGTAAAAAAAGTCAGGTCAAAATACTCTTTTTGTTAAACATAGGGATTGAGGACAAATCTACTATCCTAGACCACATTGATAGTGATAGAAAGCACGCCACTCAATTACTTAAATGCCTATGCGGCATAGACATCTCACCCATATATGAGACATGAAAGCATATATATGAAGGTGATCTAGTTTAAGGCTAGACATCCGGATCGATAAAAAGACCGGTGAAGGAAGGAAGTTCCGACCCAAATGGTTGGGCCCATACCAAGTCACAAAGGACTATGGAAATGGTGCATATCTCTTATGTACACTAGAGGGTGAGGAATTTGGTGAAACAGTCAATTCCCTACACCTTAAACGATTCTACGCATAAGCGGCCAACATTATTTATATAAATATATCTACATTGCATCTTCATATAGTTAGGTTCATTTTGTCTACTTGTTTCGTACAAATTTGTGATCAAGGAACTCATTCTCAAAGTAATTCATTACAAACTTCTGATGGTATTGGCATAAACACTCTAATCATACTTCTTCATTTTACAACGTCATCACCTATTTCAGAATCATTTCATCAAATAAAGCTAGATATGACAAAGCCTTGACGGTAACCATACCAAGGTCTGCATGTTTGTTCTCACTTTTGGTTTCTTCTTAGGATAGGTGTCTTGCCTATGGTCTGTTCTAGAAGCTTCATAGTGTCACATCTATCCCGTATGTATATCTCTTTGGAAATAAGAACATGCTGACATTTTGCTCAAATAAATAAGTCAAATGTAGATCAAACAAAAAAATTTATTTTTACACATTTCCTCCTTTCCCCACCAACCTTCGGTGATGAGCTTACGTGTCTTACTAGTGACGTAGGGTTGGGAAAGGATGGGAATGCCCTTACTCGCCTATGCCTTGTTCATGGTGATAAGCCCATGCTTCTACTAGTAAGCATGGGGCAAGGTACAGGGAGTTCTCTTAACAATAAACATTGAAGGTCATCAGCAATCAAATTCAAATAAACCTTCGAAATCTTGATTCAAAAACAAATGAATCAGATGTCCAAAGTTCCAAGAGAGTTCAAAACCCCGAAAACCAGATTTTGTCAACCATGTGGCCATCTACGGATCTAAGTCTAGATAAACCGCAAAGCAAGTTACATCCCAAACTATGGAGTCACTCGAGTAGAGTAGGCTTGTAGCATCCTAATTTGGTTCCACCAAAGCTTTGTCTATCTCTCATCACTATCATTTCAACACATTTCATAACTTGTGCCCTTTCTAGCTCTCGGTGATGAGCCCTCGCATCTTACTAGTTGTGTGGAGTTAGGAGTGGGGCAAGTTTATCTGCTCATCATACTGGTTTATCATCACACTTTGTCAAAACAAACATGAAGTATCAAAAATTGCTTACATAAACTAAAGTTCAAAATCACATTGTGCCTACATTATCATATATCAGCATCATGAAATACAAAAAGAAAATAAACATTTGTATCATTTGTTCTCCATTGCATACATTCTAAGAAGCATATAAAAACAACATTATAGCTTACATGCATAGGAACATTAATACCAAGAATTTGATCCGAAAAGAATATATATATATATATATAATGATCAAGTTTCTTGTACAATGCCATCATGCGCTAAGCATGGTCAAAATGCTCAAAGAGCCCAGGAGATACAAAATAAATCATAAAAATAGTCTAGAGAGCCAAGTGGCTTCTCAATCCCTATGAGATCCCTCTGAGGGTGCATGCCCACGCCTAGGACTCTGGCTACGCCGGCACTCTGAGTGCACAAAGGGCTCACGATCCTAAGGGGCAGCTGTGGTCTCACCATGAGAATGACTCCTCATCAGGCACTCTGCTGTCCTATACCCTGCCAGCTCAGTACGGAGGGTAGATACCATCTTGGCCACATGCCAAATAGGGGAAAAGACATCGGTATGTCTGCCAGCTGCTGAAGGCTCCCTTGCATCCACATATAGCTCTACGCATGGGTCTTCTCCATAGGGATCATCAGGGTATCGGTGCATACCGCGAATCAGGTCTCGCCACTCATCGGCGGTCTCTGCAAACAAAGGAGAAAACAAATTAGAAATAATCAAGAGATAAAAATAGATGTAAACAAAGGGAGAGATAGCAATTAAGGCAATCCTAACTCAAAGCAAACATTAAAAAGAAGGAAGATAACTCACTCGGATCACCGGCCTCCAAGATGGATCTCTAGGGTCAGCACCTACCACAGATGCCACCGCTGACTGAGGTACTCCTCCCGTGGCTGGAGCAACGTAGCATCCTGCTATGGACTCATCCTCCCCACCAAGGCCCTGGGAGAGTGGCTCCTCTGAAACCAGAGTCACCCTCTCCACGCTCTACTCCGCCCTCTCTGCCTGTAAAATATCCTGAGTGTCATGCCACTCAGGATCGTTGTCCTCCTCTCCACCTGACTCGCTAGCCTCAGCCTCGGTCTCCTCCTCCGTCTCTCCCCCTGTGAACTCCTCAGACTTGGAGTCTATGTCAATGGGGTCGTCGCTACTATGAGCGGGACCAGCGACAATCTGAAGTAAGGGTGCCTGAGGAGCACCGGCTCTCCCTCGAGCTCGTACTACCCGCCTAGCCGCAATAGGAACACCAGGAGTAACAACTGTCCAACCCCGGCCTCTAGGACCTCCCCTGGCCTCTCGAACTGATCTATATACTGGCACCACCGGGAAGCATACCCATGTAAGGCAAGCCAAACTGCTGAGGAACTCGGCCAAAAGGATGTATCTCCACCCTCCCTACCCTATCAACAAGCTACCCTGTGGTGGAGCAGGAAATCAAGGTAAGAGCCTCCTCGCCCCATAAACCTGCCATGGCCTGATACGGTGTGGCCTCCATGTCATCAGTGGTTAGGGAAGCAACTAGCTGGTGAGGTGCTCTGAGCACCGACATGTCTGTCCATCTGCTGCCCTCACAGCTCCGGGATCTGCCACCTCTACACCTCTGCCATAGGGGATGAAGCGCTCATAAACCCAGCTCATAACTAGGGTCGGGTGGCTCAAAGACTACCCCTGTAAATGGACCACCCTGTACAAATCATGGTAGGTAGTCCCAAGTATGTTGGCTCCCCAGGTGTAAATCCGGCCATGTCCCTCAATCTGTGCAATGATGGGGGACCAGCAATATAATAGAGTGTCTCCTCCCTTGTCCCCAATCAATCTCGAGGAAAGGATCCCCATAATGGCCTGGTGAATCAAGGGGATGGGCAGGCTAGGAATAGATCGGACCCTCACCCCCTTCTTCGAAACTAGTGGAGATAACTACATCTCCCATGTAAGAGGCCCACTGCTATCTGAGCCCGTGAACCTGACTGTCTCAAGAGTAAGTCATCTCCCGATGATCGGACCCCAAGATATGGTAAACATCCTCCAAAGTGATGGTCCACTCACCTCGGACCCCTGGTAATCGGAAGGTGTTCCGATCAGCATCCCAATATGAAAATAAGTCACAAAGTATGTGACTAGATGGTGCAACATGTGGGACGCGTGATATACGTAGTATACCAGCCCTCTGAAGAGTGTCCTCTCATCCTGAGAAAGGGCATCTAATACTGCTGGGAGCCAATCACACTCTCTCTCGCTCCATCGAATGTACTCCTCCCTCACCTGCATACACCCAAAAACACACAAAACAGAGCAAGTTAGTATCCAAATGACATTTGAAAAATCATGAAACCACATAAAAATGCTAAAAATGCAAAAACAATTTCAAACAAGTGTTCTTTTGGCATTCTGTGAAGAACCGCCGCCCTGAGCAGGGGTGGCAACCACCACCTTAAGGGGCAAACCGCCGCCTTAAAGGCAGCGGTTGTGTCCCGAAAACCCACGTGGGTTTTGTACCCTAAAAAGGCCTAAAAACACAAAAATGACAATTTTTAACTAAAACAAAGCCTACCCAGTAGGTGCCCCCTAGATAGACCTATTAAAACTAACATTTTCAAAAATAACCCCCATGACAAAGATTTTAACATTTTAAAATTTTGGGGGTAAAAATGGTAAATTGAGAAAAACTAACCTGTGATCTCACGGGTCGATGTTCCGCTCGCGGAGGCATGATCACTATCTCGTCATGAATGTTTTGACTCTACTCTCGTTAGAAACCGTCACCGTGGGTCCCAGAGCTCAAAATCAACCAAATCAACACGCGTAAATGAATAGGAAAATGGGCCCACTTTTTCATATATAACAACCTGACTTGTTTTGAATCCCTTTTCACAAGTTTGGAGCGCCGACGGAGGTAAGTTCTTATCCCCGCACAAATGGTACATCCTCATTTCATATTATTTTAGTATTTATTTTTCGATCTTTTTGTCTATCTGCACTTGAGTTCTCTTTTCATTTTGCAGGTGGCGGGAATTTCGATGGCGTCATTTCGACACATGGACGTATCAGGTATAACTTCCAACTTCCCATTTCGGGACCGCCATACTCGGACCCACCATTTTACGCCTCTTCATGGCTAAAACGCTTCTCCGAGGGGGCAATATGTATGTACCCAAAATTGTAGGGTACTACATCACTGAACAACGTAACACGTGCCCCAATGATGATACAGGTCTCCTCGCAAGGTGTTCGGGATCCGGAAAAGCTCCCCAAGTATGCGTTAACATCTTGCATGCCCCGCTTATCCCCTTTGTCACTTTTTTGTTCTCTTTCCTCTTGTTCTTTGTGTTTTGTCCTTCACATTTAAACCGCCACCTTGCCGCTCAGGCGGCGGTCTCGTGACCGCCACCCAGGCAGAGAGCGGTCTTGTAACCGCCCCTACTCAAGGCGGCGGTCCTTCACGCATTTTCCAGAATGCTCTTTTAACATGACTCACGTAATTTTTCAATGTTTACCAACTTTTTCACCGCCTTTGGCTTACATTAATGATTTTGGTTCCCTGGAATAGTGTTTTGGCATTGTTTATGGTTTAAGAGATCAATTTGGTTTTTACCTTTGGGTAAATGGAAATGCTATAAATAGTTGGCTTGTGCTCAAGCAAATGGCCCCTCAAATTTTCCTCTCAATTTCTCATTTCAATAGCTTAGTCTTCCATTTTGTCTAGGATTCATAGTTTTTGTTCATTGCATGCTTAGTTAGTGTTATTTTGCTATTAGAAAGCCACATATCCATCTTGTGCAAGTGTTGTCATTACTTCATGCAATCCATTAAGGTAGAACAGTTTAATTTTCAGTAGGAAGCCATTAAAGTTGCAGGTTTTGCTCATCAAACATGATAGTTTCAGGTTCTGGACATTTTATGTTGCATGACTCGTAATAAATCCCACTAGGAATTGCATAAGCCAAGCTCTATACTCTTGCGCTATCCCTCTCCTACTCACATTGTATTCAGTCTACATCCTAAGCTACCTTTGTTCCAATATCTACTTTTGTTGATGCTAGCATTACACGCTTTTCTGGATCCACGTGAGCACGAAGGAACGAGGAGATCACACTGAGGGGACAAAACCACACACACCATCGGATTCACCACTGTTCAGAAAATCCAGGTTCAAGCTTTCAAAATTCTAGTTAAAACATATCAAATAAAGTAGTCAATCATTTCATTTCAGCTAGTTTCACTTTCGATATTGCCAGGGAAGCTGTGAGGATTGATAGTTTCTGAGAAACTATGATTCATTCCTCACTTCTGAGGTAGGATCGAGAGTCTTTCAAATAGAGTAGATCAGTTATCAGGTTATTTAGAATAGATCTATAAACTACACAGACAAGTAGCTATACTCGGTTGCTTTGTTTGTTTTAATTGCATTATTAGTTTAGTTGTCAATTTTAGATACATTAGATAATTGTTCTTTAAATTTGTTCAGTAGTTTATCCATAAACTATCAGATTTAGGAATATACATAGACATATCTTTCACGGTTAAATTATTCTGTCATTAGTTAGATTTGTATAATTTCCTTTTGTATGACAATCACGGGACCTAGGGAACCTAGAGAATACATATTCGAGCCAATCGTGCCTCAACCCAATCTAGTCACAGTAATAACCGACATAGATCAGAATCTTAGAATCCAAGTCTTCCGAACAACAACAGATTTGCAATGAACAGATCAGCCACAAAATGAGTGGGTTAAACATAGAAGATGACCAAGCACATATGTTTTGGTCAAATCAGCCAAACTACAGATTATCCTAGATAAATATCTGCATGACTATAGAAGGGCTTGAAAGAGAGAAAACGTTCGGTTGTGATCCTTTGGTCCCACAGCAGACGCAGGAGATACTCTCACAGACATAGATACTAGCTTAAGAATTCAGGTTGCACGAACGCCTGTGAGATACTCTGAGAAGATCGCACAACTATTAATTCTGAATATAGAGGCCGAGAAAGCATATGACTATTGGATACTAGGGATTAGGGACTGATTCCGCACATGACCATAGCAGGTCCACAACAACCACGAATCTACGGTTGTGACCCAAAAACCCACAACCCAACGAATCCACAGTGAATCGAGATATAGATGCTCGCTTACGCACACTAGTATTCAGATCTACTCCACTTCCACCTATCATCATCGAACAATTATCCTTGTTAGACGTAGCAGCTAATATAGCTAAGGAGTTCTGGACTAGACCAGATAATCGCCTATAGAATCCACTGTACCCATCATCCACCCTATGACCCTGTCTGGAGACATACACAAAACTATCCCAGGTCATTTTCCGCGTATCCCACAACCCATAGACCAAATCACGCCAGAGCTCGATATTGATTGGAGCCTTCAAGTAGTCATCCTTTCCGATCAATCTATCACACCAGTTCAGGTTAGGAGGGCCTTCTTTGCCTTAGATTCGTAGTTTCCACTAGTGCGCGTCGAAGACATAAGATTACCTAACTAGTTTGTCTGCATCCCACACGTATTCCATCCCCACCGGCTGTCTCGGCACGACCTCGGGAGGTCGGGTGCGAGGAAGAGTTACTTGTAGATTCCCACGCTTGCTTGTCACTTTTCCATCGTACAAAATTGGTGAACCCGAGGTGAAGCACACAGGCTTTTCCTTACCTCTTGGCCGCCTTGGCATAGTTTATGTTTATAAAAACCTAAAATAATAATTACATACCAAGTGGCCGATGTTTTTATTTGGTCATTGTGTTTTTATAAAAAAATATACTATAGTTTATAATTTTTATGAACTATATGTTGTTTTTTATTTACATTCTATAAACTATATACCTCTTTTTTAAAAAGTGTATATATTTTTATATTATAAATTATAATATGCTATTATAATGTATTAAAATATAACCTACAAGTTTTGGCTTCATTAAATTTGACGGTCAAATGACCGTCATCAGGTAGACCAAACATAAGACAATATGATGGTCATTTAGACGTCAAATTTAAGTTGGTTGGATCTTTGTCTACATTAATTTTTTCAGAAATTTAAAGTTATTATGCATTCTTAGGGGTCTCTTCTTCACTTCTATATGGTCAAAAATATTTTTTATATAAATCTGGGGTATAAGGAAGAGCCCTTTATATTGCGGGTTATTATTTTGATCATGGGAGGTTAATTATAATGCATTGTAATGACAAAATTAGTTATGATGAAATAGTTTATTTAAATCCGATTCTATTAAAAGTGTTGTTTTTATTATCGATAAATATGTATCTAACTCTATGGTACATTGTATATTATAATGAGGTGTGTTTTACAAGTTTAGGAAAACAATGGTGTCCAACTATTCTGTCTTGACAAAACCCAAATCTTGAATGAAACCAACTACAACATTTGGGTCAAAACAAAATTTATGGAAAGGAAACTCTCAACGATTTTTTCTGATCTAAGGTTTTCCCCACCGGTTTTCAAACAATTGTAGATAACATGAATGCATTCTTGTAACGAATGTAAGAGGCTATTTCTATGATTTTGCATGCAATGTGAATGATGAGTACCTTCTACACATTGGTAATATCGAACATCCAAAAGAGGTATGGACACAACTAGAATCCATGCATGAAGGATACTTGGTATATCAAGGATAGTAATAAGAGTATAATAGTTGAAGGAATTCAAAGAAATGGTCTGTATATTTTTGATGATTTCTCTTCTGCATCTTGTTTTATATCTCAAAGTTTGAATAATTCAAAACTATGGCATGAAAGTTTATGACATGTTAATTATCGAAGATTATATGAAATTTATAGATATAATCTAGTGAAAGGTTTATATGTGTTGTTTTCTTCTCTTGAAGTTACTTCATTAAATGCTTCTAAATGATGGTTTTGATTCTGATTTAGTAAATGGTCATGATGATGTTTTGATGTTATAGATGTTTCTAAAAATCTTATCTTCCTAGATAAAAATTAAATTGGGTTCAATCTATGTTAGAAAGTTCAAATCCTATTAACCTTAGGAAAATGACCAGAAGCCATCATATGTACCATGCATTAATTACCTTGTATGAACCTGAGCCACGAAAGTATTATAGGGTCTAGGTGGATATACAAAGTAAAGTATAATGTTGATGGTAGTATTAACAAACATAAAACTAGACTTGTTGCTAGAGGTTTCACTCAGAAACTTGGTATTGATTATGTTGAGACATTTTCCCATGTAGCTAAAATGAGTACTATTAGGGCCTTATTTGTAATTGCCACTCAATTTGGGTGGGAAATCCACCAAATGGATAAGAAAAATATTTTTTTGAATTGTGATTTAAAAGAAGAACTTTACATGTTTCAACCTAAAGGATTTGAAGAAACTGGTAAAGAAAACTATGTTTGTAAGTTGAGAAATCCTTGTATGGTTTAAAACAAGCTCTTAGAGCTTGGTATGTGAAAATTTTTCCTTCTTTAAACTGTTAGGTTTTGTTAATTTTTCTTCTAACAATGATATATTCATTAAGAAATAAGGCTCACATATTATCATTATATGTATATATGTTGATGATTTGCTTATGACTGGTGATAATTCTGATTTAATTCATAGGATTAAAGAGAAATTGAAGCAATACTTTGAAATGAATGAGTTAGGTCTCTCACATCATGTTATTTTTATATGATTATATTTCATTATTTTTTATTTTTCAAAACACAATATGCAACTATTGTATTGCAAAAATTTCTTATAATTGATTGTAAACCATTTTCTACTTCAATGGAAGTTGGAATAAATATTGATCATGAATTTGCATATGAAAAAGGTTGATCCTATTTTATATATGTTGTTATTAGTTGATACTTTGATTTATCTAACTATAACTAGATCAATATTTCCTATACAGTAGGAATTACATCAAGGTTTATGCAGGAACCTTTTTTAGAGATCATTGGAATCTTACAAAAAGAATTTTTAGATATATTAAAAGAACAATCAATTATGGGTTGCATTATACTAAGAATGAAAATGCTATCTTATATGGATTTTGTGATTCTAACCATACTGATGATGTGTTATAAAATATACTAGATATGTGTTCAATTTTTTTGGTGCATGAACCATTACTTGTAACAACAAATGTAATCAAATGTCTCCATTTATTCTATTGAGGAAGAGAAGTACAATGAAAGAAGTAAAGAAGTCATGTGGTCAGTAACATGCTGCATTGTTGGTAGAGATACACATGGAAGCTAAAGGAAGTATTCCTCTTCTATGTGGTGGTCAGAGTTGTATTACTCTTAATTAAGAATCCAGTTCAACATCATAGGATGAAGCACATTGAGATACATATACACTTCACCCGTGAGAAGGTGCTAAGTGATGAGATAAATCTCAAGTTCGTGTTGACTGAAGAGTAGGTTGCTGACATCTTCACAAATTCCCTGAGTGCTGCAAAGTTTTGTCACTTTCGTGAAAAAATTGGATTTCCGAGTTTCCATTGAGGGGGAGTGTGCATGACAATGTCACCTCCTAATGGAACTTGGTTTTTGTAAAAATACCTTCGGAATTTATAAAAGACCTTCGGGAAAGTGTAAAAAGACCTTCGGGAAAGTGTAAAAAGACCTTCGGGCATGTATACCTCCTCGATTATTTTTTAGAAAGAAGTGTATAAAGATCTTAAAGGCGGTCTTTAGTAAACTCTTTAGTGCTATTGAGTTTACTAGTAAACATCCAGTATAAGCATATTGTTAAGGATGTCCTTGGTTGTAAAATGACTCTTATATGCTTGGGTTCAATAACCTTTTATGAGAACTTGTGAGAACATGTAAAACTCACAAATCATACTTAGCCACTAATCATGGGATGATCTTTGGGATTCCAAATTCTTTTTGTACCAAAAGGTAAATTGAGTATGATGAAGGTGTTATAATTCTTTCAACCGATATGCTATCCTAAAACCTTTATGGTTTAATGATTACAAATCCTGTAGTGTACCACGAGAAGGTAATATATTTGCATATGTTATGTTATCCCACTTAACATTAAGGGGGAGTGTTGGAACATAATGATTAAGTGGTCTGACCAACCCTTAATGTATATGGGTCCATCACTAATATATAGGTTAATATTTAATAATATGAAATATTTATATTTATATTATTAAATATGCTAACCTAGGTATATACTTTAGGTTAAATATTTAATATCATGAAATGATTATATTTCTAATATTAAATATTATAAACATAGGTGTATGTGTCAACCATTTTAGGTTGAAAAGGTGGTTCGGGAGACATACCCGATCACCTTATATAAAAAGGACTATAGGTCCTCATTTGATATATTTGGTAAATATATCAAAGGTGTGCAAATAAAGTGATTTGGTTTTACCTTTAGTAAATAGGGTTTCAAAGGAGGAGGTGATCTTACTAGATGTAAAATAAGTTCTCTGAAGTAAAAGGTTATTTTCAAAGTGGTTTTTACCCTATTGGGGTTTTCCACTATAAATACTATGTCACCGTGTTATTTATTTTCTATAAGTATTTCTTTATTTATTTATGTTATGATGTAATATTTATTTAAATATTTATTTTAACATTATATAATATGTAAGTTGATTAAATCTGTATTTATTAGAATCCTCAAATTCTAACATTAGCTAGGCCAAAACTTTCACTACATTATTTTTTATTTTTCTCACGTGTTATACACTTGTGTTTCACTTTTTCATTCACATTTTCTCTCTCATCCACCTTATCACCTTGTAAACATGTCTAAGTTTTAGGTTTTAAGTACATCATGGACATCCATATCCGCACTCAAATAATTTCATTTTCATCTAAGTCTTGATGTCGTGATATTCACTTTATCATGGTTAAGCACCCTCTTGATCACCTTGATATTTGTTTTCAAAATACTCCTACCTCTTAAAATTGGATTATATAAGAAAGAAAATAGAAATAATCTAACCTCGGATGTAGGGTTTAGCAATACCCATAAATGTTGATTAATGATGATTGATTTTGCCTCCAAAATCAGATGTATACAAGCTCCTTTCCTATAGGTAAACCATCATCTATCAAAAACACTACAAAAGATATGATTAATAAGAAAGATAAGCGAACTTCTCAAAAAGGCCAATTCTAGGAATTTAAAGGATTCTCAAGGGATGTCATCTTGTTGATTAAACAATCAAGTGATTAAGATAAATAAGTGATACATGATAATTGGTATAAAATAGA
The DNA here is from genome assembly GCA_018340775.1 of Taxus wallichiana var. yunnanensis. Classification (NCBI taxonomy): domain Eukaryota; kingdom Viridiplantae; phylum Streptophyta; class Pinopsida; order Cupressales; family Taxaceae; genus Taxus; species Taxus wallichiana. Next base: position 731,849,509 of record CM031234.1, on the reverse strand, counting down.
TACTTGTTATATGATAATATGAAACAAAAAGATAGAAGGTAGATAAGAGAGGATGAGTGATAGATTATGGTTCGAACTCAAGCTCGAAAGGTAGGTCCTCTTCCCGTTCTACCTGAATGTAGCCCAAATAAGTGTAACTTAAATGAGTATGTAGTCAAAGTATGGATGCCGATAGTATTTTACTCAAGTTTCACAAGTTCTTGAGTGAACTCAAAGATGTTGTCCAATTCTTCTAAAGGGGCACAATCGATGGCACACAAAGTCAGATCATGCATGATATCGTACTCCACTCCCATTAAAAAGGGTGTTGAATTATCGACAAGGAATGAATGCTGGTAATTTCATAAGGACGACCAATTTCCATCTAACATTGATCCATGCTTAGCAAAATCTTAGTAACAAAAGCCATTATATGATAGATAGGAGAGATTTAGTGAAAATTGATGAAATTTGTAGAAAGGTAAGAATGACAGGAATCCCTTAAATTAGGCCAATCAATGGCGATTCGGATGATTTAAATAACTTTGATAATTTGGAATGTTTAAGATTTAAACTGATGTTTTCATAATTACAAAATCTTAGAAATGATGCAAAATTTATGATTAAACAAAGAGAGGTACTGGAGGTTGATATGGAGCTAAAAGAAGCCGTAAACTACAAGTAAATGAGTTATCTATGATGGCATGAAAACTACAAACTTAGTGGTGAAGAAAATGATTACAAGTGATCAAATTTTCTTAAAGATGTTCATGAATATGGATGGTAATGTTTGATGTCTATTATATTGTCCAAGTGTTGAATAATGATGCATAGAATAAGTCATGGAACCAAAACAAAAGTAAGAATTTCTGAACCTCAAGTTGAGGATTCTAGAGAGAGGTTCCAAACTAGCTTAAATAATCGGATGTGATTACCTAAATCACCTCTGATTTTGGTCTATTTAAGCTTAAGTAGGCAAGACAAGGGAAAAAAGGGAAAACAAGGTTTTTGGTTTTTGGTTTGAAGGTGTAATTTGTTAGGTGGTCAAGGGACGTGGTGTATTTGTTTTGGAGGGTGATTAAATAATTTAGGTGTGTGTGTAAATGATTTTGATAGGGGTAAAGATGATTTTGATAGGTTTGTAGATGATAATGATAATTTGTGAAGATAAGGGGATTAAAGGTGGTCTTAGATGGATTTTAGGGAATAAATACATTTAGGTGGATTTGGGTGGTTTAGAAAATAATTAAATTATTCTAGGTGGTTAGATCTTAAAAACATGATTTTACATGTGTAATAATGATGTGATAAGGGATTTCATGAATATAAAATATTATGGAATATTGAACTTAAGATAAATGGTTTTAATAATATAATGTGATTAAATGGTAGGTATGATTTAGAGTATGAAATATCAATTGATTAAATGAAGATGGGGGGTATAGTATATGACTTAGGATATGAGTTGATATATTTAAGAGACGAAAAGTGGTATAGAAATATCGATGCATTTAATTAATTTGATTGAATAAAAATGAGGGGTGTAGATTTTTGGTGTCTACATTTTCCCCTTTTTGTCTAGTGGTTTAATGGAAAAGCGTTAGACAAAAACAATGATGAGTTGTTTATATGGGTGATCCCCCTCAAAATGGGGTAAACAAAAATGAAGCGCAAATGGTGCAAGGAACACCAATATGATGGTTGTGATTAGGTAGGTTTGTTATGTATTTCGCATCAAAAAGTGTCCCCAAGAGAATAACCGAAATAGATGTGAGATCAGGAATCAAATGCTAGGTGTTAGGAAATAAGAGATAAAATATGCGAATAATCCCTCATGAATCGCAAGAGAGAAACTAATATGCGTAAAATTATTACAGATCTCAAATAAAATTACGAATAAAATAACACAACACAAAGAGACAATATTTAACGTGGTTTACCCAATTTGGGCTATGTCCACCAAGAATCACTTGCTCGATTTTATTACAAGCCACCGCTCTCTCAATACAATACCTGATCCGTTTGGAGCTATGCTCAACAAAATCTACAGAATTCACACCAAATTCAAAACACATCTCGCAATACATTTGCTTGTGTATCTATCATATGCATAAGACCATATAAATAGACAACTGCTTAAGTAGTTTTACAAAACCGTGGGTATCAAAACCATGGGCAAAACCCGTCCCATAAACCTATGGGTCAAAAAAAACTCGCCCATATGAGAAAAGTACGTTTCCCGATATGTCGGGTGCATTTTTCGAGGCCAAAAAATTTTACGCCTAATTTTTTTTTTTTTGGCCCCTAAGCCCCCATCGATCGGGGCTTCCCCCCGAAATTAACCCCATGTGAGGATACATGAAAAGTGTACAATACTCTTAGTGTGTGTCTCCAACACTTTCACACAAGAAAAATAGGCTCCATAACCTAACAATCTCCCACTTGAGACTAGTTTTCCTCCGAACAAGATTCTCAACCCTTCACTAGTTTCCACGTAAAGACCAACCAAAGCTAAACACAACTTTAGTTTTTCCCTTGTGACCACCTTGGTCATCATGTCTACAGGATTCTGACTGGTATGAATCTTCTCCAACTTCAACTTCTCTTCCTCCAAAGTTGTCCTGATGAAATGGTACCTTAACTGTATATGCTTTGTCCTAGAGTGGAAAGTAGAGTTCTTAGCTAGGTGTATAGCACTCTAACTATCACTATGCAGCTTACATTCCTCCTGCTTATGCCCCAACTCCTCAAGCAATTGTTGTAACCAAATCATCTCTTTGCTTGCCTCTGTGGCAGCAACATACTCAGCCTCTCGTGGTTGATAAAGCCACCAGCTTTTGTAGTCGTGAAATCCAACTCACTGTTGTCCCACCTACAATGTAAATATAACCTATCGTGCTCCTCCTGCTGTCTACATCTCCAGCCATATCTGAATCTACATAACCACGTAAAGTGGTGTTTGATCCACTATAGCACAAAATCTCCCCCATGGTCCTCTCAAATACCGAAGGATCCACTTTACTTCTTGTCAATGCTCTTTACATGGATCACTCATAAATCTACTCACAGCCTCCCACGCATGGGCAATATCGGCCTAGTGCATACCATAGCATACATCAAAATACCAACCGCCGATGATGAGTAAGGTACCTTGGACATCCGGTTTCTTTCCCGCTCTGTCATGGGACACTTTGCTCCTTTGATAACTTGAAATGGCCTCATCAAAGGAGTCCCAACCGGTTTAGCATCCCGCATGTTAAACCTCTCCAATACCTTCTTAATGTACTCTTCCCGAGATAAAGTCAACTTCCGTTCCTTCCTATCCCAAGTTATCCTCATACCAAGGATTTGTCTCTGGCTGCCCCAAATCCTTCATATCAAAGGATTCACTTAGTCATGCTTCTTGAGTACTTTTATTTCCTGCATGTTTTTACCTGCAACCAACATGTCATCAACATACAAACACAGGATAATATAACTTCCATCCTCAAATTTCTTTGTATACACACAATGGTCAGAATGACATCTAATATAACCTTGCTCCATCATGAAGCTATCAAACTTCTTATACCATTGACGTGGAGCTTGTTTCAGGCCATACAAGCTCTTCTTCAGTTTACACACCATCTCCTCTTTACCTTTGACTTCATATCCTTCTAGCTACTGCATATATAGCTCCTCCTCCAAATCACCATGGAGAAATGTAGTCTTTACATCTAACTATTCTAAGTGCAAGTCTTCTGCTGCCACTATTCCAAGAACAGTTTTGATAGAAGTCATTTTTACTACAGGAGAAAAAATCTCATCAAAATCTATACCTTGTTTCTGTGCAAACCCCTTGACCACCAACCGGGCCTTATATATTTTCTTTCCTCCTTCTTCATCTTTAACTCTGTACACCCACTTGTTCTGCAATGCTCTTTTGCCTTCCAGTAGCTTCACCAAATCCCAAGTCTGGTTCTCCATGAGAGACTTATGCTCCTCATCCATGGCTTGCTCCCACTTCTTACTGGCATCTACCTGCATTGCTTCATCAAAGCTCTCTAGCTCTCCACTATCAGTGAGTAATAAATAATAAAGAGAAGGAGAAAAATGTTCAGGTTATTTTCTTACCCTAGAAGACCTCCTCATTGTAGGAGTTTGGGGTTCATGTTGAGTAGGTTCTTGAACTGATTCATGGGTCACTTTCCCATTCGGAAGATCCTCTACCACTACATATTCTTTCTTGGATTCTTCCATGTTTTCCCCGCAATCGCACGCTTATACATGATTTTCTCATTAAAGACCACATCCCTAGATCGAATGATTTTCTTGTCCTTAATACTCCAACATTTATATCTAAAGTCATCACCACCATAACCAATGAAAGTACATTTTTCTGATTTAGCCTCTAGCTTAGTCCTATCATCCTTGTCTATATGAACAAACACCTCACATCCAAAGACTCTAAGAAATGAATAATCAACTTTCTTACCATACCATGCCTCCTCGGGTATGCCTCCATCCAAGGCACTTGAGGGTCCTCTGCTTATCAAGTACACAACATGCTCACCGCTTCTACCCAAAAAGAAAGAGGCAGTCCCCTACATGTAACCTCATGCTCCTAAAGACGTTCCATTATTGTTCTGTTCATCCTTTCTAATACCCCATTCTGCTCATGTGGAGTTCTGAACCGCTTTTTGCCTCATGGATTCCATTCTTAGAACAATAATCATTAAATTCATTACTGCAATACTCCCCTCCATTATCTGACCTGAGACATTTTAGCTTAAGACTTGTTTCATTCTCTACCAAGGCTTTCCATTTAACAAAAGTGTCAAATACATCAGATTTGTTTCTAATACAATAAACCCAAACTTTCCTTGTTGCATCATCAATAAAAGTAACATAATAACTTGAACCCCCAAGAGATGATACCTAAGCTGGCCCCCACACATCAGAATGCACCAGCTCTAACTTACTCTCTTTCTTTGTAGGTCCAACCTTGAGAAACCTTACTCGCTTCTATTTCCCATATATGCAGTTCTCACAGAAATCCAAACTTGTTTCTGTATATCCAGGAAAATTCTTCTTTATGATGTTCATGCCCTTATGGCTCATATGACCGAGCCTATAGTGCCATAATGTTGTATCTACATCTGAAGCCACAAGATTACAATCATTAGTACTATCAGTGGTTAAATACAAGGTTCCAACCTTCTTACCTCTTACTACCAAAAAGAGCACCCTTGGTAACCTTCCAAGAGTCTGTGTGAATATCACAAGACAACCATCACTTCCCAACCGCCCGCCGATATCAAATTTCATCTTTAATGTAGGCACATGTCTGACATCCTTCAATAGCCAAGTATTCCCATTCTACATCTTAACCTGAACATAAACCTTTTCCAACTATGCTGCAAGGCTCATCATCACCAAGAAAAACATGCCCAAAATCTCCTTGAACATAATCAACAAAATAATGCCTATGTGGAGAAGCATGGAAAGAAGCCCCAAATCTAAAACCCAAGATTCATTAATATTGTGCAAAGAAAGAATCAAAGCATCCTGACATACATTACCCGTTGCCACATTTTCCTCCTTGTTTTCTTCCTGTTGTTTCTTCTTATCCCGAAGCTCCCAACAGTCCTTCTTTGCATGCCCAAGCTTTCCACAATTCTAGCATACAATCTTGTTCTTGGATTTTGACCTTTCCCGATCTTTTGATTTTCCATGGTTTCCTCTATTCTTCTCGTCTCCCTCTAGTTTCCACTGTAAAGCATTCCCAAGTAGAAGATTCCCGAGCTTTTTTTCTTCGCATTTCCTCGCTTAGAATCAACCCTACAACATCCTCAAACTTCAACTTCGAAGTTAGTGGAACCGAGTTACTTACCGCCATTACTGTGCTATTCCAACTCTCAGGTAAAGAGCACAGAATTAATAAATCCCTAACTTCTTCATCAAATTCTATTGTAACCGAAGCTAGCATATTCACTACCGTATTGAAATCATTTAAATGATCTGCTACTGAACTATTCTCAGACATCTTCATATTAAACAAATTTTTCATTAAAAATATCTTATTAGAGGCAGAGGGTTTTTCATATAACTTCCCTAATGCATCCATTAGATCTTTTGTAGTCTTTTCCTTTGAAACATTAAATAATACCAAAGATGCAAGACTCAGCCGGATCGTTCCAAGTGCCTTCCGATCCAACAAATCCCATTCCGCATCTGTCATACTCAAGGGTTTGTTCACCTTCTCAGACAATGGAGTATAAAGATCCTTCTGATAAAGGTAATCTTCCATCTGTATCTTCTAAAGACTGAAATTCTACCCGTTGAATTTATCAACCCTAGATCTTCCTTCATCTGCCATAGCTCCCACTCAAGCTAAAAAAATTTCCCTGTGATTCAACACTTCAACAAACCAAACCAGGCTCTGATACCAATTGTTAGGAAATAAGGGATAAAATATGCGGAATAATCCCTCACATAATCGTAACAACGAGAAATTAATATGCAGAAATTATTACAGATCTCAAATAAAATTACAGAATAAAATAACACAACACAAAGAGACAATATTTAACGTGGTTCACCCAATTTGGGCTACGTCCACCAAGAATCACTTGCTCAGATTTTATTACAAGCCACCGCTCTCTCAATACAATACCAGATCCGTTTGGAGCTATACTTAACAAACTCTCCGTAATTCACACCCGAATTCAAAACACATCTACAATACATTTGCTTGTGTATCTATCATATGCATAAAACCATATAAATAGACAATCGCTAAGCGAGTTTTATAAAACCGTGGGTATCAAAACCATGGGAAAAACCGTCCCATAAACCTATGGGTCAAAAAACTCACCCATATGAGAAAAGCACGTTTCCCGATATGTCGGGTGCATTTTTCGAGGCCAAAAAAATTTACGCCTAAATTTTTTTTTTTTTAGAAAACATGCGCCCCGAACCCCGATGAGGATACATGAAAAGTGTACAAGTACTCTTAGTGTAAAGTCTCCAAAAATTTCACACAAGAAAAATAGGCTCCACAACCTAACACTAGGGGAATCGAAGGGCTCGATACCTATAGATGTATGATCCTGAAGGTAGGCTAAATAGATGGGGAAGTCAAGTGATGGGAGCCAAAGGGCATGTGCCCTATAGACATATGAAAAATCCCAATATTGATTTTGTTTATCCAATATTTAATGTTTTTAGGACTAGGGTCATTTGAAAAGGAACACTTTTATGGGAAAAAAGTGATAATTTGATTAAAATGAGCATGTGCGCTAAAAATGGGATGAATTTATAGCGATTGAGGAGAAATCACTGATGATTAAGAAAATCATACACGATTGTATCAAGGTATAATTAGGGCTATAAATAGTCGATTTCAATGTTTTAGGATCATTTTTACCGAGTGCAATACGAATTTCTAAAGTGATTTTGAGTGAAAAACATTTTTTTGAGTAGAAAATTTGAGATTTGGACATTATGGCTTCACCGAGTAGGCACCAAAACCCACCATGGTAGAGGTAGGTCGTTTTAACTTGCTTTTGTGTGTTTTTGTTGATTTTAAGGTTTTTTTATCATTTTGGGGGCGATACGGATGCCCTAATTTAGAAATATAGGAATCGCTAACGATTCATGCAATCACTAGCAATTGATGTGAATTGCTAGTGATTCAACTGTTATGTGGCAGTTTTGAATTTTTGATGATAAAAACATGATTTTTAAGAAATGTTTTCAATTTTGTATGGTGTTTGTGGTTCCATGATGATTTTATGTTGATGTATTAATATTAATTGTAACACTCTAAACTGTTGTTACTTCCTCCTGAGCATTCAAGTGTTGATATATGATTTCTTCTGTAAAAGGATGTGTTCCTTTGATTGTGAAGTCATGCTTGATATGTACTGTATCTTCTTTGCAATTGAAGATCTTTGACTGAGTCGGAATATGATTGGACTCTTTTATTTCTTTCATTTTGCACCTGAGTTTAATCTGATCTCGGAATGAATTGTGGATTTATCCATCTATAAGACCCAGCCTTGGATCAGTGGCATTGATCCAAGAGATGCTTTAAGTTTATTCGGGATGAACAAAAATTATAGACCTTACGCAGGTTGCAAGGTCTGAATGCGTTGAATAAGCTATTCCGGAGTCTAACTCAGGCTGATCGTGTTAAATGAATTGGTTCCCGATATCGTAATATCAGGAAGGTCTTGATCGTGGGCCAGGTAATAAATTCAGATACATTTATTCAACTAGCTTATTGGCGTGCTGGAATGAATCCTTTTCGTGAATGTATATCTGTAGGTTCTTATTCTGAACATTCTAAATGTTAGACCTAAACTAGATTTATTAAGGTTAATAACCTATGGGTTAGATTAGTGCTAACCTAGGCCTAAACTATAAACTAAATGTTCTAAGGTTAGTGACCTAGCACTAAGGAAGTTAGACTAAGTATCATCTTATGATCTAACCTATGTTTCTAACCTAACTAATGTTAGTGGAGGAAGGGGACCTATGAAAGGGTGCGAGCCATGTGCGGTAGTTTCTATGGCATTAAATGGGATGGATAAGTATGAGGGATTTGGTGGAAGTTTCAAACGGCCATCGAGGCCGACGTGGCAGAGTCGCCAAGTCTAGAAATGGTCTTTGATTTGTTTTTATCCATCGCCAACTATGGCGGTCGGTGGAAATGGAGATTGAGTGGGAATTTTGGAGTTAATACAATTAATGAACTCGGTCTTCGAGCTCGATTTCTCGGGAAGACATGCAAAATGGAAAACTGGTAGTTTGTTTGGTTTTTCATGCGCTCCGGTTTTCTCTCTGTTTGATCACTGGTTCTTCGCACCAGTCTACTTGGTGTTGCATGGAAAATATGAGAGTAACTAGCTCTTTTCTCTGTCAAGGAAAGTTTATAAGGCATGGAAATAACAAATTATTGTTGTTGAATCTAATGTGGAAAAAGAGGAGAAGGCTCGAGCTCTTTCAGAGGTCTTCTTCGGATTTTTAAGCAACATTACCAGGCATGTTAGGCCCTAACCTTTAAAAATCTTGCTTTCTTTCAAATGATTTCATTAGAACAACTCTGTTCAGATGATTTTTGGGTTCAGTTGGTTTTTATGGTAGCTTTGTGTGAATTAGTTGTTGTATCTTCTTACTGGCTCGATTTTTCAAGTGAACCCTTGATGGGTGTGCATTTTGTTTCGAACGGATGTACTATCTTGCTGTGTTTTGCATTCCGGTTAGATTTTGTAGAAATGTTTGCAAGGAAAATTTACGAATTCGGCTCTGTAGGAGTCCATGAATTGTTTTCTTGTTTGATTCAGACTTCAGTCGATACCTTGCTATTTCCACTTGTTGAAAATGATACTGTTGGATTTCTTGAATGTACAGTATATACGACTTCTTTATAAGTTTTGTCGTGAGTAATATATGTTATGGTTGTTGAATCTTGTTGGATCTTGCTATAATACTTAAGTTACTTCTGATTGGATAACTTGCTGTGTTTATAGTATTTGAATGTGACTTTGTAGAAGTTTCCCCCTTGTGTTGCAATTATGGGATTTAATCCGTTGATAGTTTGCAATATATTTATATATATACAAAATGACTCTGTGGAGTCCTTGGAATGTTTCGTATATTTTGGACTTCTGTAGAAGTCATAAATGTGAATACTATTAGTTTGATTCAGTTGGAGTCCTTGAGGGGTAACTGGTGATACGACTTTTGTTGCCTTGTTATGAATACTTTCGCTTAGCAATGAATTTTGTTGGTACAGACTCAGTTGGAGTTATTTTTATGTTTTGTCTTCTGCTTAAGCTTAGAGTGAATACTGTTGTTATGGATTCAGTTGAAGTCCTTGATATGAAACCAGTGTTTATGCTTCTGTATAAGCCTGGTTGTGAATACTTATTGTTATTGGCTCTGTTGGAATCCTTAATATATATATATCTTGTATTTTGGCTTCTGTAGAAGTTAGTCGTGAATGCCATACGTTTCTACTTCTGAAGGAGTTCAGATGTGAATACGGTATGTTATTGTTTTGGTTGGAATTCTTGAATTTGATATGTATCTTGTATCTTTCTACTTCTGTAGAAGTTTATTTGAAGAATACCACATGGGTAAGACTCCTTTTTAATCCTGGAGGCGTATATTATGTTTTCTTTTCTGAATAATCTCAGTTGTGAATACTGTTGTTATGGAATCAGTTGGAATCCTTGATATGTAACTGGTGTTTCTACTTCTGTGTAAGCCCAGTTGTGATTACGGTCGATATTGACTCAGTGAGAGTCCTTGAAAGGTATCTAGTATTTTAAACTTCTGTCAAGCTTGGTTATGAATGTTGTTGTTTTATTATGAATACTAAATGTTATCGACTTCGATGGAGTCACTGAAAAGTAATTTATGTTGTAACTTCTGTAGAAGTTTTTGCTGTGAGTACTTTTAGGATCCTTGATTTGTTGTCATATGAATTCAACTTCAATTTAAACCTTTAATATAAGTATTGGTTGAATTTGGCACTGTTGGAGCCCATGATATGTTGTGTGTTGGCTCGATTCTCGATTTTTGTCCTTGCTGTGTTTTAGTAGGGATTAGATTGAACTGTATGTTGATGAGAGTTTCGACTCAGTGGGATTGTTCTTGTGTTTGAGCATGATTACGTCTTCTGTTAGCGTGAATATCTAGTCGTGTGCTTGACTGAAGTAAAGAGCTATTAATTGTACCTTGACAAGCGATGGCGTTGGATATTTTCTCGTTTGTTGAATAATATGGAAGGTTATGTGGAGTCTATTTGATGGATTATTCATCACTGCCTTGTCACGAGAGCTACTGTGTTGTTCAGTAAGTTACAGCAATTTTTATATGTGTATTTTGACGAACTGTAGTTCTTCCTGTGGTCTTGGCTGGCTTAGTCGCAGTGTATAATGTGATTGCATTACTCTTAAGTGGATGGTACAGTCATGAGCATGTTTGGAAGGGACATCTGAATGTCTCGGTTTCTTTCTCTTCTGCTGTAAAGTATATGTTGATAAATTTATATTTAATTGTTGGATTTGTAAAACATACTGATGGATTCATGAATTGTTAGGATATTCATTTTGTTGAATATAATGGCCTGTTGGATGTTGTTGTCCTTGGGATTCAGATGGATAGTTGTTTTGGATACATTTGTTCTTCTTGGTCACTAATATTTATGATGAAATATCTGAAAAGTATCTAGGACTATTTAGTAACTATAATATGAGTTACGCGTTTATAGTCATGTTTGTATTACAAGAGCATAGTCTGAAATATGTTTACATGTTTGGTGAAATGATTTCATTTAAACAGGTTGTTTAATGAAAACAATTGGTGGATTGCAATTGTTTTAAGAGTTAGTGCTTATCATGCTCAGTTCATCGAACTGACCCGTGTTGACAATTTTTGCAGATGGTTGCCGTAAGTGGTAAAAGCATGCAGATCTGATAGGATGTTCAGATTGTTTAATTTGGTTTTATGATGAATTACAGCTTGATTCTCTGAATGTACTACTAGAAGAAAGATGTTCTTTTGCTGTTGAGTATTGTATCAAATATGTTGAATGCATAAAATGTATTTGATTAGCTCTGAAAGGAATGAAAAGAGATATTTGTTACCTATGTGTTTGTATTCGTATCTTGATGGTTTGACCTTCTTCGGTTCAAATGATCTTGAGAGCATTGTTATTATTGTATAACTTGGAGACTTTTGTGATTATCTAAGTAAGCTTGCAAGGTTATGTGACTGAATACTTATGATTGCTTAGTAGTTCTATTATGTTCTATTTAAAGCTAAATTGGAATTTAGATCACTGTCTTTCCGAAAGCTAAGGTTAAAATAAACTCGAGCAGAAGCTAAACGAGTTGAATAAATTATTACTTCCTAGTCTTGATCTAAGTCAAGACAACGTTTAATTGGATTCTTAATCACTATATCTCGATATTAATAAGTAAGATATAAATTCAGTTATGAGAAATGATATAAACCTAAAAAGGGTTTGGTTAGCAATCTCATGTGAAGGTTGAGGTTATTGTCCAATTTCGTTGATTTAGAATTATGTATATTCTATGAACTCCTTGAAGGGACCTCTAGTCTTAATAACTTCTCTTGTGTAAAGGGTTTTACTATGAAAGGTAATTCTAAGGTGAGGAACCCAGGGATTGGGAAAGACTAACCTTAAGGGAGCGTCTTATAGTATATTTTTAACTCAACGTATGTAACACTTATTAATAAGTAGATCTTTTCGAGGCGGATTTAAAGGTTAACGGCACAAGTCAACTATAGGGTTGTACCTTCGAGAAGATTAGGATCTTCTCGAAGATACAACAATGTAGGTGACTTATGACGACACCCTTTGCATTGATCGTTAAGATTTACACCTTAAACTCGAACAAGTTACTCTGGGACTGATTAGGAATGTGGTCACATTATAAGGCTGCCGTAGGAGACTCGGGGTATCTTGACACACTGGATTAACTAGGGTTGACCCAGTATGTCAGCGTATCCCTAGTCCTTGGGAGCATCCCTATAACGTTGTCATCTTACTAATCCATTCTTGAGTGAATAACTTGGGACAGGAGAGTCTGACAGAAGTTAGTATAAGACATTCTACATAACATAGGAATGGGGTGAAGGACGTATTCCAGATTGACGAGTATGCCGTCAAGGAATACGAGACATAAGAAGTATGTTTCAAATCTTTGGCCAAAGTATCGCAAGCTACTGATTGCGTTGTCCTAAGTCACCTAGTCTAAGGGATGAGATGCTGATGAATAATGGTAACAATTATTCAGATAGGTTCCTCGACATGAGCATTCTAAATCCTAGAATAGGGAAGAGAACCGCAAGAGTGATGTGTTAAATAAAACGCCAACTCTTAATACTCATGAATAGATCGGTAGATTACCGAGTCATGAAATGAATAGATCGGAGGTACTCCGAGTCATTACAAATGCATATATGGTTATCTCATTATGAGAATGGTTGTTTTGATTTGTGTTGTCCACTCAAAATTCCCCTCTCACAAAAGTAAAAATTTCAAAATTTTGAGTTTAAATGTCTTTTCTCATGAAATGGTGGTGTGGAAAAAGTCTTGAAGTCGAAAAAATCTAAGTTCTGGGTCATTCTGTAAGTATTTCGGGCCTGTCGGACATTTTTGTCCCAACTGTCCCAAGTGCAAACGGGTCTTCTATTCTCCGATTGGCCGAAACCTCCGAATTTGTCCCATTTTCGGGCCCGTCGGAAGTTTGTCCCAAGTATCCCGAACTTATTGTGCGAGTTGTTCCATTTTCGGCCGATTCGCCCGATTTTGTCCCGAATGTCCCAAGTCCAAACGGGCCTTTTGTTCCATTTTCGGCCGATTCGCCCGAACCGCGCTTTCATGTCCCAAATGTCCCAAAGTTAAAAAAGTGCAAGTTGTCCCATTTTCAGCCGAAACTCCCGAGTCGCGCACTTCGCTCTTTTCCATCCCAATTGTCCCAAAATGCATTTGTGTTCGCTCCTCTCCTATTTCACCCGAATCGGCCGAGCCGCGTGTTTCGCGCATTCGCGTCTCACTTGTCCCAAGCGAACCAACGGTCATCCATACTTAGTTTCTCGCTCTTCCCAAATATGCTATTTTTCAAAATATGAATTCAAATGCGCATTAATTATCCTTCTCTCTCCTCAACGGCTATGTAACGGCAAAACTTCCTTTGCAATTCTTACATTGTTTCAACCCTTGCAATTTGAAAACCCGCGCATGTCCCCTCCCTCTGAAACTCCTTTCCGAGCCTGGTTTGCAGCTCTCTGTTATTATCAATATGAAGATCAAGATCCCGGAGGAGGCTTAGGAGAACTAAAGAAGCATTCACGAAGGACGAAAACTTTCAAGACGGTTACATCAGCCTCCAAAGATATTCATTGTCATTCTCAAGATAAAAATTATGGCGTGTCCCTCGTGGCAAGGACATGGCTGAGACGTGGAAGAAACTCAAGCAGCGGTTTCCAAAGACAATGGGTCCCTCTCAGAACTGGCCACCTGTCTCTTTCCCCTTCCTTCTCTCTTCTCGCCATTCCTTTCGTATTCCATGTAATTAGTTAAGAAATTGCGTTTGGCATTCCTTAACTATTCTCTAGTTAAAAGAAACGGTTACGAGGAGTAACCAATTGTAAGCTATATAATAGCCTTCTTTGCGCCATTTTGAAAAAAGGAAGAACTTGGCTTATTTTCTGAAAGTGTAAATAGATCATAAAGAAATCAATACAGAAGGGATTTCTATTCTTTGTCTATCTGATCTCCGTTATCTCTGAGCTTTCATTTATTTTCTTTGTGAAGATCATTTGTCTCCAGTTTGTTAGTCTTGCCGTTTGGTGATCTTGTATAACCAAGAAGGAACTTTGTGTCCTTGATTGATAAATCTGTGTTACGTTAAGAAACTTTGTGTTCTGGCAGATGTTATTTACAGAACTTTGTGTCTCTAAATTCCATCTTATTTATACGATACGAATGATCTTGTTTTCAATTCACTGTGACTTTGCATACATAAAGAATTACTCTGTTATCTATAATTCTGCATGTTGCCTTTCTGCTCATTCTCACCCTCTCATTTCCTCAGTCCTTTTGTAATTGATAACCTTCATAGAAAACACTTTCGTGGTATCCAAGTTTAACCAACAAATCATGTCCTGTACATTTGTAAATAAGTTTGTTTCTGAATAAGGGAACCTCTCCCATTAAAGAGGAGGGACTTCTTGTCCCCTGTCTGTTGCTCTCTTAAAAGTCCTATTTGACGACCAACAGTTTTTGGCGACTCACTGGGGAAAATCACATTCCAGTTCTATATTTTTGATCATCTTTTGATCTGGCGACTCCGCGTTTTACTCGAGGGAGAAGGACCCTTGGTATTGAAGACTCTCAGTTTCAGCTTTTGGAGCAGCAGGGTTTTCCTCTTCCTTCCACAAGAAATAGAAGAACTCGTTCGACGAGCACTCCACCTGTTCAAGAAAGAAGTCCTGCGGGTGGTATTCCTTCAAAGCCTGCTAGTCCCAATCTACGAGCTTTGATCCTCGCTGGTGTTAAAGTTCCTCTCCAAGCCGTTTTTCCAAGAATGGCGGTGCCATTACCATGGGGTCATCGTGTCGGGCCCCTGGCCCTTACTCAGCCTTTGCATGAGTTACCTAGAGGTAACCGGAAGAACTTCCCCAAGTTCAAAGGCGACGGCAAAGTGCATCCTGATGAACACATCGCAGCTTTTATTGTTGCCTGTGGAGTTCTGGGAGTCGAACATGAAGACGTCTCCGTGAGGCTGTTCGTTGAGACGTTACAAGACAATGCTGCTGATTGGTTCTACCACCTTCCGGCTAACGCTATCACCGACTGGAACACGATGAGAACTCAGTTCGAAAACCGTTTCAAGCCGGCAGAAGATGTGCATGCTTTGCTTGCCCAAATTTCTCAGATAAAGAAAGATTCGCAAGAACCCATGAGAGAGTTTGTGGCCCGATTCAACAGACTGATCAACAAGATTCCTGTAAATACTCGCCCTGTTGATCAAATTCAAAAGTGTTTCTTCCTAAATGCTCAAACGCCCAAGGTGAGTTATGCACTAAGAAGGGCTAATCTCGGACGTTAGCTCTAGATCAAACTCGAACTCGTCATTAGTGTCGAGGATGACTTGATCATGTCAGGGAAGTTGAGAAGAGACCCTCCCAAATCTAAGTCTGCTGCTTCTTCCTCTTCCACCCCTGGACCTAACACTGATCCATTAGTTCAGAAACTTGCGAATGATCTTATTGCTATAAAGAAACAATTGGCTCAGCATGCCCCTTATGCAGATGTTCCAAGAAGAAATTTCCAGCCCAGAATCGCTTGCCTTTCTCA
Source organism: Taxus wallichiana var. yunnanensis (assembly GCA_018340775.1). Classification (NCBI taxonomy): domain Eukaryota; kingdom Viridiplantae; phylum Streptophyta; class Pinopsida; order Cupressales; family Taxaceae; genus Taxus; species Taxus wallichiana. The sequence continues at coordinate 731,833,647 of CM031234.1, read as the reverse complement.
AACAAGATTAGCACTTGAAGGACCTCCTGTTAGAGTCCCCGTCACATGCGACTGCGTGAGGTGGAAGAACCAGATGATGATGAAGATAACGAAGCTTGCGAAGAGTTTGCGAGAGAATTTGATGATGAGGCAGAGGAACTTGAGGGATCTCGAGTGAATTTCTTTACCACCGAGGGCATTAATGATTATGATGAAGTGGTAGCAGACATGAACAAGTGAATCTTTTTGTCATGACTCGAGAATGACAAGCAGAGGGAGAAGGTGACCCAAACCTAAGAAATCCAAGGAGCAATTGGCAACTATCCCCTCAGTAATTGCAAGAAGAGGATCTCCTATCCCTACTTCGCTACACACAAGGTGAGTCCTATCAATCCAGTTACCAAAGTTGCTTCTTCTTTTTCTCCTAAAGTTGATAAGCCTAGAATTCCAAATGATGATGGCCCGTCCACTTCTGGATCCTTTGATATTGTTGATCACCTGAAAAAGACCAAGGTCCAAATCTCAGAAGCTGAGTACTATCAAACCCATCCCAAAGCCTTTGCCAAAATGATCCACTTTGTTAATTCCAACTCTAAGACCACTTCTAAAGGCCTTCTACCTACTCCTCCTCTCGCACCACACCCAGGTCCAGTATGTACCACCTCACCTCGCCCGTGACAAAATTAAACCATTTTATGTAACACTTCTAATAGCTGGCCATAAGCTCAGTAATTGTGTCATAGACTCTGGAGCTTCAGATAACGTAATGCCTGCTAAAGTAGCTCATGCTTTAGGCCTGACCCTCACTCGCACTTATGGATCCTGTTACTCCATGGAAAGTAAAGAAGTGCCCCTGGTCGGGAGAATTAAAGATGCGCAAGTGGCCTTTGCTGCCTTTCCTGAAAAGAAAGTGTTGGCTACCATCCTAGTAGCAGATATCCCTCCTTCATACGGGATGTTGCTAAGTAGGAACTTCTGCAAAGATGTGGGTGGAGAAATCCAAATGGACTGGTCGCATGCACTCGTGCCTGTCAATGGACAAATGAAGAAGTTGTTGCCCGAGAAGCAGTCTGAGTATATTGTGCAGAAAACAGATGATCCTAGAGCACAAATACTCTATGAGGATATGGGTCATGGCAATTACATGATTATGTCCCCTGATGAAATCCAACTTCCCAGAATGTCACCTAAAGATCCTAACGGGGTTTGGATTTTAGAATTTGATGGAAGTTGTTCCTCAGCTGGTTCTGGAGCTGGTGTTCTACTGGTGTCACCAGAAGGAAGCCTACACCCCTTTTCATTCAAGTTACAGTTCGAGAATACTAATAACATAGCAGAATACGAGGCTCTCATTCTCGGATTGCAGGTGGCCAAAGAACAAGGTATAAAGAATCTTCTGGCTCGTGGTGACGCAGAGTTGATTGTAAAGCAGGTCAGAAACCTTTTTCAAGTAAAAAATGGAAGGTTAAGGCATTACCGGAATCAGGTTTGGGATTCTATTGAGTTCTTGGATGCTTTCTCCATTGAAGCAGTGCCTAGGGAGATGAACAGCAGGGCTGATGATTCGTTGGCTGTCTCAGGGTCACTGCTGATTCCTCATCCTGACTTTTCTCGGGATAAATTCACCATTGAGATGGTCCATCGGCCTAGTGTACCTGATAATGCCAATAACTGGCAAGTTTTCAACAATGATCAACATTTGCTTTCCTTCCTGGAACTCAAGGGTAATTTCGAACAACTGTATTTTGAGGGAAGTGACAACCTACCTCGTGAGAGTGTGCCCTTTGACCAAACAGTCACCCATGCAGAAGAAACAGATCAAGATGGATGCATCAATCTCAAAGGAAACAAGATTCCTAAAGGGTTGGTGAGTTTGGAGGAACTATTTGATAAGCATGACAGGTATGTGAAATCTAGAGCTTCTTCTGGGCCTCAGCAATCAGCTGAGTATGATAAGATTGATATTGGGAGTCCTACTGACCCTAAGCTAGTGAACATTGGGAAATGTTGCACAGCAAATGAGAGGAGAAAAGCAATTGATCTTCTAAAAAGGTATAAGGATGTTCTCGCTTACTCTTATGAAGATTTGAAAGCTTTCAAACCAAAAGATATGCAAAGACTCTATTCCTCTCAAGCCCGGAATCAAGCCTTTCAAGCGTAAAAGCAGACAATACAACCCCAAAGTAGCCGACACCATCTTTCAGAGATACGAGAAGTTGTTGAAGGCTAAAATTATTTTTCCCATTCACCATTCAACATGGATTGCAAATATTGTGCCTCATTAGGAAGAAAAATGGTGAGATCCGCATCTGTTGATTTCGTAAACTCCGAATCAAAGCTTCTCGAAAGATAATTATCCTTTGCCCATGATGGATTAGATATTGCAAGCGTGAATGAGGCTCAAATGTTATCTATGCTTGATGGATTTTCTGGATACAATCGTAGAGGTTGATCATCAGAGATCAACATAAAACAACTTTCACTACTCCTCGGGGCACCTTTGCTTACAAGAGAATGCCTTTTGGGCTTATTAATGCTGGTGCCACTTTCCAGAGAGCTATGGATCCGCTTTTGGAAGCTTAAAAGGGAAGTGTATTGTCATCTACCTTGATGACTCGATGTTTTTTCCAAGACAAGAGCGGATCATTTTGATCACCTAGAGACAGATTCTGCGAGATGCGAGAGAACATGGGATCTCTCTCAACCCTAAAAATTGTCTTTTGTGTCACCGAGGAAAGTTATTAGGGCACATCGTTTCCAAGGATGGGATTAAGATTGATCCTGAACGAGTTCAAGCCATCCAGCAGATTCCTCTCCCAACCAGTAAAAAGGGCGTGCACTCCTTCTTCGGTAAGATCAATTTCTTGAGAAGATTCATCCCTGATTTTGTAGAATTAACTTTGAATATTTCTCAGATGATGAAAGGAAAACAAACATTTGGTTGGTCTTCTGAAGGAAAGGAATCCTTCGAAGGTATCAAGAGAGCTATCGCTAAAACTCCTGTTTTAGCCTGTCCTGATTTCAATAGAGATTTCATCATCTATTGCTATGCTACAGATAATACCTTGGCTGCTGTCTTGACTCAAGAAGACTCTGATGGACATGAGCTACCAATTGCGTTCATGAGCTATATTCTGAAAGACCATGAGTTGAAATACACCATGATGGAGAAGCATGCGTTTGTAGTAGTCAAAGCTGTTAAACAATTTCGTTTCTATATCCTCAACTCTCACTCCATGGTGCTAGTTCCAGACACAACTGTTAAGTCAATTCTTACACAGCAAGAATTTGGATCCAAGAGAGGGAACTGGGTGGCTAAGGTCCAAGAGTATGACATTGATATCAAACCGACCAAGCTGGTTCGTGGAAAAGGTCTTTGTGAGCTCATTGCTGAAGGAGCCAAACATGAGTTGCTAGAGGAGAAAGCTGACCTTCCTACTATTCTGTTCCTGAGTTCAGTTGATGAATGGTATGCTGACATCGCCCATTTTCTCACCTATGGGGAATGCCCCTCTCATTTAACTGCCAAAGAAAAGAGGACTGTTAAATTGAGGTCAGCACAATATGTATTATGGGAAAATGCTTTGTTTAAACGTGGCTTGGACGGGAGATTTCTAAAGTGTGTAGACAAGGAACAGCAGAGAAAGTTGCTCTCAGCTTTTCATGATCATGCATGTGGAGGGAACTTTTCATCAATGGTTACTGCTCACAAGATACTCCGTGGAGGATACTATTGGCCTTCCTTGTTTAGAGATGCATCCAAGTTTGTTGATAAATGTGAAGCTTGCCAGACTTTTGTGGGAAGACCTAAATTGGCTTCTTTGCCTCTCAAGCTAGTTGTGATTGAGGAACCATTTCAACAGTGGGGTTTGGACTTCATTGGTGCACTCAATCCTGCTTCTAGTGCTGGTCACACTCATGTGCTAACTGCCACTGACTACTTCACCAAATGGGTGGAAGCTATTCCAGTTAAGAGCACTACTTCCGAAGTGGTTTGCAATTTCATCAAGGAGAATATCTTGGTAAGGTATGGTGTACCTAACAAGATTGTAACAGATAATGCCTCGAATTTCTCTTCAGCTGAGATAATGGACTTCTGCTATGGATATGGCATTTCTTTGGCTCACTCTTCAGATTACTACCCTCAGGGCAATGGGCAAGCAGAATCCACAAACAAAAATCTGGTGACTATCATAAGGAAGTTGGTCAATGAGTCTCAACGAAACTGGCACAAGAAGCTCTATGATGCTCTTTGGGCAGACAGAATTACACCAAAGAGAGCCATTGGAATGTCTCCTTTTCAAGTGATATATGGAGCGGAAGCTCAATTTCCAAAGGATAAGAACTACCAGCCTTGCACCTAATGAAGGCCATTGAGGATACTAGTTTCAGTGATGCTCTGGATAAGAGGATTATGTACCTGCATAAACTGAATGAGGACAGATTGATGGTTGCTGATAGGATATCTGTTCACCAGCAAAAGGTAAAGGCCCTGTTTGACAAGAAAGCTAGGTTCAGAGATTTCCAAGTTGGAGACACTGTGTTGCTATGGGATAAAAGACATGAACCTCGTGGCAGCCATGGAAAGTTTGATTCCCTTTGGCTCGGGCCTTTCAAGATCAGGCACTTTGCTGGTAAGAATTCTTTCTATCTTGATTACATGGATGGTTCCCCTCTCCCACTTCCTTATAGTGGGCAGTATCTCAAGTTGTTCAAGTCCTAGGTGACTAGGGAGTCCCTTTGTATATTCTGTACAGTGTTTTCCTTCTGTTGTTTTGGTGTGTTTCCCTTCTATTGTTTTTGTGTGTTGCCCTCTGTGTTGGTCTATTTTTGACTCCGTTGCCCAATGGATAAGGCACTGGTCTGCTTCACCGAGTTTGTCTAAGTTCTTGCCTTGTCTCATTCCTTGAATTTATGCCAAGTCATCCCCAGAAGGAGCCAGCTGTTGTCCACTCAAAATTCCCCGCTCTGTCAAAAGTAAAAATTTCAAAATTTTGAGTTTAAATGTCTTTTCGTCAAGCTTTGGTGGTGTGGAAAAAGTCTTGAAGTCGAAAAAAATCTAAGTTCTGGTCATTCTCGTAAGTATTTCGGCCTCGACATTTTTGTCCCAACTGTCCCAAGTGCAAACGCCTTCTTGTTCTCCGATCGGCCGAAACCTCCGATTTGTCCCATTTTCGGCCCATCGGAAGTTTGTCCCAAGTATCCCGAACTTATTGTGCGAGTTGTTCCATTTTCGGCCGATTCGCCCGATTTTGTCCCGAATGTCCCAAGTCCAAATGGGCCTTTTGTTCCATTTTCAGCCGATTCGCCCAAACCGCGCTTTCATGTCCCAAATGCTCCATGTCCCAAATGTCCCAAGTTAAAAAAGTGCAAGTTGTCCCATTTTCACCGAAACTCCCGAGTCGCACACTTCGCTCTTTTCCATCCTAATTGTCCCAAAATGCATTTGTGTGTCCTCTCCCTGTTTCACCCGAATCGGCCGAGCCGCGTGTTTCGCGCATTCGCGTCTCACTTGTCCCAAGCGAACCAACGGTCATCCATACTTAGTTTCCGCTCTTCCCGAATATGTTGTTTTTAAAAATATGAATTCAAATGCGCATTAATTATCCTTCTCTCTCCTCAACGGCTATGTAACGGGCAAAACTTCCTTTGCAATTCTTACATTGTTTCGAACCCTTGTAATTTGAAAACCCGCGCATGTCCCCTCCCTCTGAAACTCCTTTCCGAGCCTGGTTTGCAGCTCTGTTATTATCAATATGAAGATCAAGATCCTGGAGGAGGCTTGGGAGAACTAAAGAAGCAGTTACGAAGGACGAAAACTTTCAAGACGTCGGTTACATCAGTTTCCAAAGATATTCATTGTCATTCTCAAGATAAAAATTCTGGCGTGTCCCTCGTGGCAAGGACATGGCTGAGACGTGGAAGAAACTCAAGCAGCGGTTTCCAAAGACAGTGGGTCCCTCTCAGAACTGGCCACCTGTCTCTTTCCCCTTCCTTCTCTCTTCTCGCCATTCCTTTCGTATTCCATGTAATTAGTTAAGAAATTGCGTTTGGCATTCCTTAACTATTCTCTAGTTAAAAGAAACGGTTACGAGGAGTAACCGAATTGTAAGCTATATAATGGCCTTCTTTGCGCCATTTTGAAAAAGGAAGAACTTGGCTTATTTTCTGAAAGTGTAAATAGATCATAAAGAAATCAATACAGAAGGGCTTTTCTTTCTTTTGTCTATCCGATCTCCGTTATCTCTGAGCTTTCATTTATTTTCTTTGTGAAGATCATTTGTCTCCAGTTTGTTAGTCTTGCCGTTTGGTGATCTTGTATAACCAAGAAGGAACTTTGTGTCCTTGATTGATAAATCTGTGTTACGTTAAGAAACTTTGTGTTCTGGCAGATGTTATTTACAGAACTTTGTGTCTCTAAATTCCATCTTATTTATACGATACGAATGATCTTGTTTTCAATTCACTGTGACTTTGCATACATAAAGAATTACTCAGTTATCTATAATTCTGCATGTTGCCTTTCTGCTCATTCTCACCCTCTCATTTCCTCAGTCCTTTTGTAATTGATAACCTTCATAGAAAACACTTTCGTGGTATCCAAGTTTAACCAACAAATCATGTCCTGTACATTTGTAAATAAATTTGTTTCTGAATAAGGGAACCTCTCCCATTAAAGAGGAGGGACTTCTTGTCCCCCTGTCTCGCTCTCTTAAAAGTCCTATTTGACGAACAACAATTTTGAGTTCTAAATTATGTATTTAGAACCGGGAAGCATTTGTCAAAAAAAATAAAAAAATAACTTGTTCTAATGTATAAAAATGAGGATGTTACATTAATGCTAATGTTTTTAGATATTTAGTTAATGTTGATATTAATTATATTTTGTGATGATGTTAATGTTGATGTATTTTTTATGTTTTAGATATTGTTGTTGTTTTTAGGTGATGATGTTGATGTTGATTTTTGAATGTAAAGATGTTTTAATATGTTGTGGATGATATTTTTGATATTTTTGGTGATGATATTAATGTTTGTTTATATGTGTTTGTTGTTTGTAGGTGGATGTGAAGCTTATGATCCGAGATTATATCCCTCTTATTTTGGATGAGGTGAGAGAGGATATGACTGATGACAATTGGGAGCATATTGAGGCTATTGGTTTCAGTGGTATTAGGGATTATAGACATATCCATAGATGTAGGAGTTTGATGTTGGCATTATTAGAGCGGTGGAATCCTTCCACCTACACTTTTGGCTGCCTATTAGGAGATTACTATTACTTTGGAGGATGTTCATCGCATCATGTGATTACCTATCTATGGAGAGGGCATTTATATTATTAGTGAGGAAGAGAGGTTAGATGTGATGCAGAGGTTATATGGTGATGAGGCACAACATGTGAGATATGTATCAGGGGCATTTGAGTACCAGGCGTTGTATGAGCATGGGAGGGATGGTTGTACCCAAATGACCATGATGATGATGGCCATCTCATGTTTTGATTTTCCAGATTCAGGAGGTTTCATATTTCCCGGATGATGATTGGGGTTGTGGGCGAGATGATGGAGCACCACATAGTGTTTGAGTGGGGCCCCATGTTATTTGAAAAAACATTTAGAGAGTTGTGGGCCTAGAAGGCCCACAAATGGTATGGGATTGACGTTGGATTTTTATTACAGTGTTGGGAATATGAGAATATTGCTATTTCTTGTCCATTGGGCCTGCCATGGGGTATTGATGAGATCCATACCTATTTTATGAGGTGCGGTAGGACAAGGGACCGAGGCATAAGAAAAGAGGGCTGATTTTTATAGATTTGTTAGCAAGACTACAAGTGGGGGATGTGGTGTGGAGGCCATATTTATATTTTCATGATTGGCCTGAGTATCCTCATGAGTTGATTGGCTTACAACATGACATGTGGGTTCGGGTCATAGATTAGGAGAAGATGAGCTATTGTATTTTGATTAGGTGAGGAGACAATTTGGATTGATTCAGGATGTGCACGAGAATCCCTGCATAATATAGACGAGAGGATGGAGATACAGATACTCTGAGGGTAGTGGTGATGAGGCCTATGATTATTGGTGAGTAATAGGGGGTTATGGGCCCTAATGATGAGGGTGAGATAGTGCACATTGATGATGCAGAGCCAATCCTAAGTATACAACATGGTGGACCCAAGCACTAAGATATTTTGATAGAACTTGAGTTGTACAACGAGTAAGACAGTACATGATTGAGTAGAGGGAGGATTACAAGAACAAGATGTGAATCAGGTATTTGATGATGAGGATGATGAGTAGGAGGAGGGTGATGATGATTTAACAACAAATATTATAGAGGTATTGAATGAGAAGGATGTGGTGGAAGGAGAGAGGGATACGATTTAGAGAGAGAGAGATTACATCATGGGCATTAGGGATGCTTTTATTTCGAGCAAGATAGTGTAGTGATTGAGAAGGAAAGTATAGTGACTGAGTGAGATGGACTCAAGATTTAGTTGGCTCAAGAAATTGTAGATAGGGATAGATATCATGAGTAGAGGCATGGACTGAGGAAGGCCTTGGGGATTACAAGGTCTTTTATTTCTGGTGTAGAGTTAGCAACGATGGCCTAGGCTAGTGGATAGAGGAGGAAGGATAGTGAGAAGAGGGTGGAATATGCAGCCTCTGGGATGATTTCTATGACACACTATTAGACACTACGGACATAGCTTCAATATTACGTTGATGTGGTGATCCGGGATTATCCAGATTGGGTTTTATATGTTGATGATTTAGTTGCGAGGGTTGCACACCCTAGTGTGAGAGTAGGGAGTTTGGGTCACCCGTCATGGAGTTTAGTGAGAGGAGATAGTAGTGAGATAGGTGTCGGTGGTGATGTTGGTGTTGTCAGCGGTACCGGTGTCTAGGAGGAGAGGGCGATCTTGTGCTGCTAGAGAATTCCTTGGAGATTTCCATTTTACTGATTCATGATATGTATTGATGATAGACTTGATATAGGCTCATGGAAGCCCAATTTTGTATGACATTGATATGATGATGATGTATTCATGTTATGACTTTGATATTGATCATAATTTATATATGATGATGATGATGAGGTTTATGGCCTATCTCGCTTTGATTTACATGTGTTGATGGTTTTAATTTGAATGTGTTAGTGTTAGATGGATTTTGATGGATGTATTAGATGTGATGTCAAGAAATTTGGTTTGTGAATATATTTGATAAAAATGTGGTTAAATGTGGTTGAATGTTTAATTAATCAAATGACTTAAAAGGTGATCTCAAAATGGATTGTATCAAAAATGTGACTAGGTAAAATAGGGTAAAATGAAATGATTTCCCCATTATAGATTTGATATATACGTGATGGGTTTTGAAAATGTGAAAAACTTTACTCGTAGCCTTAATAAATGTTAAATGAGATTATCAATGGGTAGTTATATAGGATCCTAGCCATAGAGATGGAGGGATAAGATGTACCTTCCTAAGACATGAAAGGGGTTTTATATGTGTAGGTTAATGTGGGAAGGAGGGTTCTCCTTTTCAATGGGTTCATAGGGAAATTCCCTACTTTACATATTTGATTTTGAAACAAATTGATCGATGTAGGAAGTTTTCTATGATGGGAAAGCTGATCATTGCAAGAAGCTTTCCTGGATGCTTTTGACATTTGATATTTTTGAAGGTTGATCAATGCAGAAGCCTTTTATATGGGTAACCATCCTTCAAGGGTATGGTCTACATATTTTATTTTTGACTTTTGTAAGATAGCCATCCTTCGAGGGATCAATATATGATTTTGACTGGTAGTTGTCCTTCAAGGGATCAGTCTATTTTTACATTTTTGATAATGATTTTACATTTTGAATAACTGTCCTTCGAGGGATCAGTCTATTGTAATTTGATTGGTAGCTGTTCTTCAGGGGATCAATCTACTTTTTTACATTTTGATAATGATTTTATATTTTGAATAACTGTCGTTCAAGGGATCAATCTATTATATTTTTATTTTGATATGAAGCATCTAATGACTTTACATACATTTTTGAGATGAGAGAAAGACCTAATAGACCATTTTGAGGAGGAAAAGATGATTTTATGACCCACACACACATTCCTCATGTCATGTTTTCATTTGGTACATGGTATGTGAGTGTAATGATTAAGGGGTTCCTACAAAGGAGGAACTTTTCCATAGTGAAAGATGCAATGAACAGAGCCGTGGTGCTCATCTTTAAGGTATATTTAGGATAATGATGGATAACCACATGCTTTCAAATCATTACTATGATAAGATGGATGGTTTGATGGAATGAAAAGATCAATCATTTAACAGTAGAAAGATCAATGATAAGATGGATGGTTTAGATGTAACTACTATCATGAAGATCAATCATTTAACAATAGAAAGGTTGTAAGTGCAAGGCATTCAAAGGTTCCTTTTCAGGTTCACCATCAAGGGAAGTGAGATGATACGCTCCCGACCCATACTTGTGAGTGATGATGTATGGACCGATCCAATTAGGGGAAAAATTTCCACGTTTACTCCATTCTAATTGAGTGAAATTTTGATTTTATTTAAGTACAAGATCACCAATTTTAAAATCATGCTCTTTGATATGTTTGTTATAAGATCTTTTGACATGTTCTTGATAAACTTGATGATGTTCGAGGGCCATTAGATGTTTTTCATCTAATAGTTCAATTTTTTCTAAGTAGTCTTGACGATATTCTTCATCCAGTTGAAGTATTTAAGTGATACATGAAGCAATGGAATTTGAAATTCAAGAGGTATGACAACTTTGAAGCCGTAGATGAGTGAATAGGGCGTAGCTCCCGTAGGAGTACAAATGCTAGTTCGATAGGCCCAGAGAGCAAACGGGATTTGGAGATGCCAATTCCTACCTGCATCATCTACTATTTTCATAAGGATTTTATTAAGTGTTTTATTAGAGGCTTCAACCTATCCATTTTCTTGAGGATAATAGGGTGATGAAAATCTAAGTTTAATGTTGAAGGTGTCACAAAGCTTTTTGAGTTCTTTATTTTTAAAATATTTTCCATTATCTGTGACAAGTTTATGGGGAATGCCGAAATGACATATGATGTACTGATATATGAAATTGGTGATAGGTCCAAATTTTGTTGAAGTTAAAGGAATAGCTTCAACCCATTTAGTGAAATACTCAGTAGTTGTGATAATGGAGTGATGTTGTTGAGATGATTTAGGATTGATACACCAATGAGGTCTAATCCCCATTGAGAGAAAGGCCATAAGTCCTGAGCGAGTTATAACGCTTGACTAGGGACATGAATAAGGTCTGAATGGAGTTGGAATTTGACACATTTCTTAACATATGCACAACAATATTTAGTGATAGTAGGCCAATAATACCCTAGCCGTATGACATGTTTAGTGATAGAATTTCCATTGAAATGTCCACCATAAATACCATCATGGAATTCTTCGATTGCTTTGATTGATTCATGTGATTTAAGGCACCTTAACAAGATACCGTCAAAACTACGTTTATAAAGGACACCACCTATGATGACAAAGTGAGTGGCGCATTGAAGAAACAATATTTTAGCATTGCATGATAAGTTGGATGGGATTTTAGATTCGGCAAGGTAGTTGTAGATTTACGTATACCACAAATCAATTGGATCATCGTCAATGACGTTGATAAGAGGGAGTTCATTTTGATGTGAGGGGTAATCTAATTATTGAATGACCATAGATACTTTAGTGTTGTCTTTTGATTCTTCAATTTCTAATGGGATGAGGGCTCCTAAAGAGGCCATTGTGTCTGTAAATTTTTAGAGGATCATGGGATGGTGTAATGATAAAAACATCAAGGTTAAAGTCAACATTGGCTTTGTATCTATTCAAGATTTCATTTTTACACTCATATTCTGCTTTATCTTGACTAATGATGAGTTGTGAGTCTCCATTAATTTCTAAAATTTGAACACCTAGAAGAATAGAAGTCGTAAGGCCCATAATTAAAGCTTCGTATTCTTCCATGTTATTAGTGCATTCAAAGTTAAGTTTGAATGATAATGGAATGGGAATACCCCAAGAATGTATGATAACAACACCGACCCCTCCCCCTTGCTAGCATTTTGAACCATTAAAGAAGAGGGTAATTTTAATAGGGATGAATTTATATTCGTCAAAATTCCTGATGGATTCATCTAGAAATTATTTATGAGGAAGTTGATTGTCGGGAAGGGAGCATTGGTGAGATGGTGTGCAATAGCCTAACCCTTAATAGACTTTTGTGATATAAACTTGAGGTCAAATTCAGTCATAAACATCAGCCACCGAGTTATATGGTCACTATGATATGGTTTAGAATGCATGGTTTTAAGTGGATTGGAGCTAGTAACAACATACATTTTGTGATTAAGAAGATAATGATGTAATTTAGAAGTGGCAAAGTATAAAGCACAACATATTTTTTCAAATTTAGTGTAACAAGTTTAGTATTCTTAGAGTGTGCAACCGATATAGTATATGGTCTGCATTCATGACCCTAGCTATCACGATGATAAAGCATGACTCCTAGAGCATGTTGATCAATCAAAATCTAGCACTTAGTGAATAAAATACATAAGGTTTGTGCGGGAGAGAAAATTGCATTCAAAGGCGCGGAAGCATTGGAGGGGATCACACGTAGAGAGCAGACATTTGGGACTTAGCCATTTTCATGATGAGGATCTATTTTTAGAAATAGCGTGTGGAGCACTCAAACCGATTGGAGACTTGTGCGAAAAACATTGGCTATTTTTGGATGATCATCTACGAAGCATTTTGCATGGATGCAAGCTAAAGATGGAATGATGAACTGATAGTTGACTAAGGGAGATCTATTTTTAACACTCTTGCATGTAAGCCTATTTTTGTAAATCGACACGTGGGTAATAATAACATGCAACCTATTTTGGGATTAGATAAGTGGTGAAGGGAAATTCCTCACCCTTATAAATAAGTATTGAACTATGTGTAGCAGAGAGAGAATAGATATATGTGTGAGAACTAGGGTATAGTGAGATTCTGCTAGATTTGCTACGCGCATAAGCGTATACTACTGTGATTGTAAGGAAGCTTATGTGTATTTACTGAAATTAATATAATGGAGATTATGGACTGAAAGAGGTGTTATCATGGTTACATTTCAGTATTACATGCTTGATTCCATTATGGTTATCATGTTAAGTCAGGTTATGTTCTAGACCTAGGTCTAAATACGCACTATATGAAAGATATATTGGCTATAGATATGAATGATTAAAGTCTTCATCATGCTAACATCCTACAACAACAACTCTAAAAAGGGTCTTGGTACCTTTACGCACTTCGGGTGAGTGCTCAATCTAGGCCGAGTGATGTGTCGGTGCTCCTGGCTTGTATTGTTGAATTCTAGGTCGCATCATTGGTTCCATTGCCGGACCTCTTTTTCAGCAATTTTCGTGGATGGTTGATGATGAATACATATCATTTGACCTTAGCAAGTGTTGAGGAGTGGATACATGATCTAGAAGAAGAATACACATGGTGGTTCAACACTGGATCTGAGTTTAACGCATGCCTTAGGTGGGTGGAAGAACATGTATGATAATTTTTATAAGATCTTCTTTTCTATATTTCCAGTAGAATTATATGAGTGGTTGATTGCTTATGCATTTGTTATCCTGTAAAATTGATGAGGGAAATTTTGTAGGTAACCATACCAATTTTTTTTTAATTTCCCGCCGAGGTCCCTTAGTGTTCGAATGGCATAAAATCCCTTTCCAGAGAATCTGGTTTTTCAAACTTAGTCGTTTGGTCCTTTTTTGGCTGGGCACAGATTTTGTTCATGCAACATCAAATGTATCTGCGCCCTCTTCTATTCCTTTGGTGCACTCTCTAGAGTGTTGACATTACAAATGTTGCACCTTCCCATGATGCACCTTTCAAACCTGTGCCAAGGCACATGCGCCACCCTGTTGACACTAAAATTGTTGCGCCCCTGAACGGTGCGCCAAGGCACTAAAAAGTCATGTTGACAGTCACATAACCATACCAAAGGTGTAAATAATTTCATGTTGGCATCTGTTTTGGTGCGCCCTTTGAAAAATTTGGTGGCACATTTATTGCACCTTTTGCTATATATAGGCACATCGACTGTCATTTTCACGATTGAAAAAACGTGAAAAAGCTTTTTCCTCTGCACCTGTCAGCGCTCCTGTCATCCCCGTGTCGCTTTACGTTGCGTTCGTGGACCCCACATCGTTTCTTCCATTCTATATATTCCTGGTAAGTGGTCCTTGCTTTTCTTGTGGTTTTTTTGTGGTTTGGCTATTTTTAGGAGGTTGTTGTTGTTAAAAAACAAAGAAATGAATCTAAAGAAATAAAACACAACCTCCAACCCATTTTACAAATATTCTCTCCCTCCAAACTCGGTTTTACCCTCCGTCCATATCTGCTAGCCTAGAGGGCTTTTGTCTAAAAATGGTCCTTCACCCTCTTTTCTCTGTTCCCCCTTACTGTCCAGATCTATGTTAAAGGAAGCCATCAAGCCAAAAACCAATCAGGAGAGAGAAAATCTATAGTTATTCTGAAATCCAAATCCACACTTTCTCCTTAAGACAAACAAACGCGTTGTTACACAAAACACAGTCACACCAAAGGGTGCACTATCCCTGCCCTGCAAAGCATGCACCCTCCCTGCGCCCTTTGAAATTCTTAAAATCCTAACATAGGTGCAAGTGCAATCCCGCCTACACCGACATCTGAATGTCATGCAAACTCTTCCTGCGCTGCGCCAAAAGCCCCCTGGCGCACCTTAACTCGATGATGCATCCTTTTATTCTGTGCCCTTTGGCACATAAAAATGTTCTACAACATGTTCAATATCTGCGCCATTGGCGCATCTTGCCACCTAAACACTAGAATTATCTCACGCTTAGTTTAAAACCTTTCATATGGCACAAAGACATCCTTTTACACTAACACTGAATGTTGTGTGTAAATTTTTTTTGTGCCATGTGCCCTTTTGCACTATTTTCTTCCATGTAACACTCTCCAATAGTGTGGATTGCTTTTCTAACCTTACAGCCTGCAGTATAGCTACGCCCTGCGCCCAGAAGCTTCTAAAATTTCTAACTCTTCATTCTGTAAGCTTTGATGGATAATCTAATAGCTAACATGGCTCTTCTGTGATGGATTTCCCTACTTCTTCTTGCAGATCAGCAACTGAACTCAGATTCACAAATGTCTTCATCAAGTAAGAGGCCAACCAAGTCAAAGGGTAAGGCCAAACTCATAGAGGAAGAGATGAAGTACAAATACCAAAGGGTCAGGATGCCCGATTCCCTTGCAGAATGTGACTTGGACATTAGGGATTCAAAACTTGGCCACATTGATATGGAGGACTTTTGGGCTAGAACCAGAAGGGTCACAGGTAGTCCATGGATGGAAAAATTGGTCAGAAGTGGTCTACACTTCGCTGGGGGAATTCCCGTGAGCGCGGTGAACAATGAATTCATGATGGTGGTGGCTCGCTACTACAATAAGTACACAAGGTGTGTCAAGAATGAGAAGGGCGAGGTAATAATCAACCTCACCGCACTCGACACTTTGAAATTATGTTGGGTATTCCCCATCATTTGGGAATTTTGTGGCAATAAGCCGGAAGAGGCGCATAAAGGCATGGGATGAAAATGAGGACAAATGCATGTAGTTAATGAACGAAGTATATCTGAAGAATAAGAAGGTAATAACCAGTGGCCGCAGGTTATTCACTGCAGTGACTTCTCAGAGGAGCTGAGTGACACCATAACCTTCCTAAGTAGGGTATTTGGGCTTCCTGATGCCCATTACTTCCACAAATGGATGCTCAGGTATCTAGAAACTATGAACAAAAATGTTCCTGATCAGTGTTTTGAGTGGGCAGAGATCATCAACAACACCATCTCTGAGCAACTCCAACAACTCTCAACAACGGGGAGGTTCTACATGAACTCCTATGTGGTTTACGTTGCTGCCTCAGAAAGAGACTATCCAGCTATAAGCCGATGCGGTATGGCCCCAAGTGAAAATATATGAATATTATCTAGAGTTGAAACTAGAAAACAACATCCCACAGTTCAACAAGATCAACGATGCCTTCTTCTATGGCATCATCTGCCTATTGAGGCCCAATATGACTCATGGTCGGATGACCAAGAGTATAGTGACTGCCACAGAGAAGTGGGGGGCGTTATTTACGCAATTCCCCAATTTTACTTATCTCGAGCTACCAACTTATTGGGAGAGCCCACCAAGCTACCGAGATATGAGGGTCCTAAGTGATCCTATTGGAGCTATCCAGATAGCTCATCACATATCACGAGAAGTGCCTGAAAAGAAAGAAGGGTGGAACTCCTTTCCCCCTCACAGTGGGCAGGTACACCTACACTTCTCACACCAAGGCCCGGGAAATGTTTACGGAACTGGAGTTTCTTAACTTGAAGCATAATTTCCCGGCAAGGCCGACCTTTGATCCTCACAATTACCTCCCAAGGGAAAATATCAATCTGATCCACGTCCCACGATCGAGGACATATATATTGATCTTTATCATGAGGTCGAGCTTAGAAGAAAGGATCACTCCCACCTAGCCTGGCATAAATTATCCAATATGGTGTGGCCATTGTTACAAAGGTTTCTAAATGACTGATTTGTTAGGAAATTAAATATTAATGTTTACATTCTAGTTTGGTATTTACCAAAAGGTAAATAAGTAGTTTGTTAGTTAATATTTAATATTGTTATATATTAAATATTAATTTCTAATATTGTTATAATTTATTGTTTCAACAATATATTATTCATAGAGTATGTTTTACCCGTGAATATTATTTTGGGTTATTTGTTGTAACACCTCCCAATTTATTAGGAGGTGGTTTGGCTTGTATTCTTCGCCTATATAATAGCCCTTGCACTTGTGACATAAAATATAATACAGAGAGTGATATTACTTGTGTAAATTTGATGTTGTCTTTATATTTGGTATCAGAGCGATGTAATGGTCCCTGTGGTAGAGCTGAAGGCGTATATTTATTCCAATCTATTTGTTTGGAGTGGCGATCAGATCATGTGTTAGATTGATATGTTTTTATTGGGCTGAGAACAAAATTTGAGCAGTGTTGTCTCTGTGTGCATCCAATTCGAGTATGGGCTTGTGAATATTTATTAAGGGGCTTCTCCAAATTCATTGCTGCCCCTAGTTGAGGAGAATCGAATTGATGACGTGGTGCTATTGGAATGGTAAATATCAATTCATCGCTGTTGTTTTGATCTTCGATGTCATCTCCAACACGCAGCTCTTCCGCCAAGCTTGATCCAAAACCGGCCTTCAGTAAAATACTCATAACTTTCTCATTTCTTAACGAAATTGAGAATTTCAAAGTGTTCTGAAAATCTTGCAATGCGGGAATAAAACCCAGAAATCGTTTTGGAAAATTTGTTTTGATAAGTGAGAAGTTTTGTGCAGAAATGTGACGGGTTTTGTGCCTGTGTTTGTTCCTGCAAAGTGCTTGCAAAAATTTCGTGTTGTGTTTGGAGAAGGAAAGGCGTTTGAAGATTACATTGCATTACACACTAACTTGCACTATCCTCTAAACTGGTGATCAGGTTTTCTCAACTTACAATTTTTACTTAATATTGGAATGGCATTACATCTACACTAACATGTAGTGTAGTCCAACAGACATCTCCTAATTGCTAGCAGGCGTATGAGGTATGGGCGAATTCATAAATCTGTTCAAACATTCCATATGTGTTGCAATCCACGTTTAGAGGAAGAATTAATTTGCATCGGATCTCATTATTCCTGTATTCAACTTTTCCTAGCATTGAATAAACTGTTGAAATCACTTGTCACACATATTGTATTCTTCGGACTATGTGTATCCATCGAACTCATTATCTACATGCATCCAAATCTTATGTTGTGTTCTTGCCTTCTTCTTCTCTTTGATCTGATCTTGGCAAACCGTGATCTACTTCATGCATGCCCACGTGCTCTATCGACCCTCCTTACACTCAACCTATGTGGAGTCTTCATCTATCATCTGTTCCTTGATGGAGACATGCAAAATAAAATAAGTCTATGTAGAATGGCATGGCAACGTGGCAGCCTAGAGGCAAGAAATGACAAAAATTGCTTGGTATGAATTGATTACTATATTTTGTTATATGGGTAGTAAAATATTATTGGGTCCGGGTCTATAAGAGTCAAAAGTTTGATTAATATTACTTTTTTTTTGTTGGTCGATTTGGTTTATGTAGACAAAAGAGAATAGTCATTATTGTCTATTTGTTTGTAAAAAGGTGCATTTTCGGTTTTAGCCGACACCTATTTTTTTAATTTGTGAAGCGTCATAATGGATAAGTTGAGTCACATTGAAAAATTTGAAGGTAAAGATTTTCATACTTGGCAAGTACGAACTCAATCTGTTCCTAATTAACAAAGACTTGTGGGATATTGTTGATGGAAAAGAGAAGAAACCGACAAATGTAGATGAAGCAACAAAATGGGCAAGCAGAGATCGAAAGGCTATAGTGATTATTGGATTGGGTCTATCAAATTCCTATTTGCATCATATAGACTTTAAAAAGTCCTCTCACACAATTTGGGAGACATTGAACAATTTTTTGGATCACAAGCTGGAAGCGCAGTAATATCTTTAAAGCAGAGATTGTTCAGCCTCAAGATGGAAGAAGGCGATAACATGGTGGAACATATTAGTAAGTTTCGTTCTATTTGCAATCAACTAGTAGGAATAAGTGTAGATGTCCTTGATGATGACGCTAAAGCAGTGTTACTCAATAGCATGCCTCCATGCTATTCTAACATGGTCTTTATATTGAGTAAAATAAATCCAAGTTTAGAAGAATTTATTTCTTCTTTGTTAGATGAAGAAAAGAGAATCATGTTTGCGGAACTAGAGGAAAAATCCCTGTATGGTAAGAAACAAGATAAAAGAAGATCTAAATATTCTTTCAAACCTGGATCATCTTCTAAATATTCAAAGAAGTGGCTCACCTGTTATTACTACAGACAATCTGCCACTTGTCCTCAAATTGCAAGAAAAGAGCACAAGACTTACTTGATGGAAAACTACAAGATAATGCCATGGCTGCTGATGACGAAGGAGAAAATGAAGAGGAAGGAAATATTGCTTATACAGAAAATCAAAGTGATGAATATTTTCTCTATTAGATAATTTCAACTAGAGGATGGAGGCATCGGAGGCTGGAGGTCAGACAACGACCTCTCGTCAGTCACCAATGACGGGGCCACACGAAGCTATGGTGGCACATTTTGTGGTGTGAGTGTGATTTCAGTATTTAATGTCTAGTGTGATTATTTTTGAGAGTTCCTGTTTTGTGTTGAATAAGTGAAATGTTCACATTGAGGGGGGAACATGATCAGCATGATCCAATGTTCCATTTTAAGTTCCATTTCAGTTTTTCAGTTGAGTATGTGGCTATTCCTATTTCCCCAAATGCAAAAACATAGTGCAGAACAAATAACACAGTGAAACGCAACATCATGAGGCTTGATGAGGTAGAACAGTTAGATGTGTTCCTATTCGTACCTAGGTTTGTGGTTAGCCTCCTAAAAACCATTGAAGGCTGTTCAGATGTGTTCCTGCTTGAGTTCCCACACTGCTAGGTCAGATGTGTTCCCTAGAGTGACTGGTTGATAAGCAGATGATTCCTGAGCATGTTCCCATCCTCGTCGGTTAGATGTGTTCCCGATAGTGCTTGGTTGATAAGAAGTTGATGTGTTCCTTCTTCTACCTTCAGTTCGAGTGTGTGCCAAGATCATGAGCGCACAGAGGCGGCAGGCTACAAAGGAAGTGTGAAAGTTCTAATGTTACCATGTAAACATTAAGGGGGGGAATGTTAGGAAATTAAATATTAATGTTTACATTATAGTTTGTTAGTTAATATTTAATATTGTTATATATTAAATATTAGGTTTGAATGTATATTGTTATAATATATTGTTTCAACAATATATTATTCATAGAGTATGTTTTACTGTGAATATTATTTTAGGTTATTTGTTGTAACACCTCCCTATTTATTAGGAGGTGGTTTGGCTATACTTCTAGCTATATAATAGCCCTTTCCGTGACATAAAAGATAATACGAGAGAGTTATATTACCGTGTAAATTTGATGTTGTCTTTATATGATCAAGAAGTTGATCAGGTCTATCTAGATATGGACGGGGACAATTGGCCATTTGCTGAGATTGACAGAGCAAGGGCACCTCAAACTATTGAGGAAAGGGTTAAGGGCACTTTGCAGCGCACAGAGCATTAGTGCAGGTATAACTTTGTCATATACCTTGGGGTAGACTTCACCACATCTCCCTTAGGTAATGCACCTGCCAGCCAAAGCACTTGCCAAAGGGAAAGGGAAAGATAAACAAGAAGAGTCAAGTGCTGCTCAAGAGAAAGCTCCTGAGAGTCCTCCTTCCGCCACCCAGGAATAGGTTGTAACCCTGGTATCTCCAGAGAAAGAATTGGTGATAAGTATTCCAACAGGCATATCCACTCAGGATGTTGCCACTGTTGTAACTACTAAAGTTCCCTCCATCCCATCTCTTGCTCCTCCTTCCCCTCCTCACATCACTTAAGTAACCACTCCTCTGGTTATGTCCTCTCCCTCGTCTTCTACCATTCCCCCTTCCTCTTCCTCCATCTTCTCTTCCCTCGCAGAGCTGTCCCCTAGTATTTCTTCCCTTATCTCTCAGATTCCTTCCACCCCCATGGTTTCCTCTCCTACAATGACTCCTACCCCTGTGAGCATTGGAGATTCAGCTTCTTTATCAATGTCTTCGCCAAGCGTCTCGACACATTTCCCCTTGTTCACTGTAGCTACCCCTCTTCGCCGCGTTCCCTCTTCTCCCTCTGGTCCCACTCCCTTAAGTCTAGCATGGATCTCCCAACACCGATCCAACACAAGAAGAAATTCCCCATTACACCTATGGACTTCTCCATCATCCCAAAAAAAGGAGCTAAGAAGCAAAAGCCAATAACCCACTTCTCTCAGAGTGCATCAGGTGAAAGAGTAATGGAGATCGCGTGCCACTGATCCCACAAAGGATAAAAAGGATTTGTCTCCTACAGATTATACGGTGACACAGTCACAATGGGAATGTCCTCCAAGAGCCTATAAGGAGAGGCCTTATCATCAGTAGTGGATGCCCTTTGCAAGAAGCTTCAGAAGCAAAGGAAGAGAAGAGGATACTCAAAGAACAAAATAAACATCTTCTCTAAGCCCTGTAGAAAATGGGTAGTGCACCTCCTACAACTGCCACAAAAACTCCTAAGGCCCTTATTCAGAAAAGATAAATGAATACACCAAGATTGGTGAACAAGGCATGGTAGTATCTACCTGGAGAGACCAGATCCTCAAAGATAGTGAGGAAGTAATCGTAAAGTTCACAGAGCTATATCAGAATATTGATCAGGCTAACAAGGAACTCTAGGCAATTGCAGACCTATCTCTAAAGAGTTGGACCATGCTAGGTTACAACATGAGACGTTCCAGAAGATGCTCGACTGCCCAATCGATGACTTAGTGAAATTCAGCATCTTTGATCACCCAAGAGCACCCAACAAAGTCCTTACTACTTTGGACTATCGGGTCGATCAGATGGAATTCGTCTTGGAGAAGATTGATAAAATTAAGGAGGAAGCCTTGGATGCAATGCATCAAATGGAGCAGATCATCCTAAGGATGTCTCCGGGCTTGCTCACTCCATCATACACCTTAAGGAAGGTAGATGAAACTATTTGGCTCTTTAAGGAGATTGCGTCACAAGGGTTAGGGTCAGAAGCTACTTTTAATGCGAATCTATCAACAACCTTCGACTGCCACGATTTTGTGGGATACTTGATGGAGGCAGGTAATGAATACTTCAAGCTCCCGAGAAGACTCGAGAGATGAACAGGGAGACTTGTGAAGTCATTGGCAATCACACCAAGGGTCCTGCTTAGGATCAACTTCAACCGATGATTAGCAAATTCTTATGAGTAGAAGCGAGGATACTCCCTTCCAGCCCGCGGAGGACGATGACAGATAGGATCCTTCCTCCTAGGATGTTCTCTTTTGAAATATTTAAAAGTATGTTGGCACAAACGATGACATCATCCATGTTGCACCATGGGATGTTGTCATCCACCAAGTTGCCCAAAGTCAACAGTTGACTTTTAGATATTTTGTAATTAGTTGTTGGTTTCTTTTTGCCTTCTTTCTCCTTCTCCTTCTATATATACTTGAATACTTGTTGTATTCAGGTGGTGGACATTTTTAGATGAAAAATAGAAGTGAGAAGAAAAGGCTTTGTACTTTTTGTAACAAAAGAAAACATTAATACAAATATTGAGACTTTGTGTTGAATACAAAAAGTTATGTGCATCAAACCTTTCTTATGTCAGATCTGTGTGTTTATTCTGTTAGATCTATCTCTACTTTTTGTCATTTGCTCATCAATATTGCTTTGTTTGTTTATGCAAGTAGGTTTGGCTCTGTTTACTACCAACCCAAAACATAAACCCTCTGACCTTTCTGCTTTGGAATTCATTTCTTTTCTCCCTTCAGATCTATCCTATCTCCTCTCTTCCCTTCATCCCTTTCTACTCACAGTCAGAAATACCCCAACTGGGACGAGATCCCAAACCCTTGAAGGCAGAATACTATAGGACTTGTGCAGATTCTTGCTTTGGTAGAATAGTAATAAACTAGTTTCACTTTGCTGTCTCAAAGAGGGGCTATGCCCTGCACACTGTTGGCTCATCTATCCATAGATCTGCTCTCCCAATAGATTTTCGGACCAACATCATTCAAGAAAAATTGGAGGTATCACACACTTTTCTAGATGCAAGAAGAATTTCGGGCCCTTTATGATGATGATCTGATTTAGACTCGAGTTGTGGATATGTGGTTCCGTGGCATTTTAAACAGCTTATATCTTGGAGTACTCAATTTCCACTTATTTGTGTCTAGAGGTAGTTGAGTTCCGGTTTTTATGATATCTAAGGGGAACTTACCTACAAGTCATTCCACCGGTGATCAAGATCCTGATGGTAACTTTGAATTTGGAGAGTACAACGATGGCCAACTAAACCCCACCACATGCGATGGTAGGAGCCGGTTGGGTGAAGGATGGCAGACCTAGCGGTAGAAAGGAAAAGAGAGGAAAAGTGACTTAAGTATAATGAGGCACATGAGAGGGAGGTAAAGAAGTAGTGGGAGGTTGTAGAGAAAATGACATTGTGGAGAAAGATAGTTCGGGAAGGGGTTGAATTTCATGCAGAAGACATGGAACTTGAGCCTCAGGAACTCCCCCATTTGGGAAAACATGATAGGGAACCCTCCTCGGACTCACGTAGAAGTGTGCCAACAGAGACAACTGGGCGCGGCGTGCATCCGAATCCACAGCAACCTTGCCCTTGCACTTGGTTTTCCAAAGATCTAAAGTACAACAAGCAAATCATCAAGCTAATTCAAGTAGTGGAAGAGTAGGAGCGAGTCTTATGAAAGACACGAATGGCAGAGCAAACAAATTTATTGTAATATGGGAGTAATTTTTGGGTGTATCAACAGCGAAGGTAATACAAAGCGCCCGATTTTGGACTAGCTTCTAGGATTGGTTACACTTCGTAGGTACCTGTCTGGGTATAGTTTAGTTCTACTATTGGGGCATAGGAAGTACATCTTATTTTCCGACACCAACTACAGTTTGGGATCGGGAGGCATGGGTAGCTCTAGTTCCGATGGATTTGGTGGTTCGGAGGAAGGGGAAACACGGGAGGTTACGGATTAGGTGGGAAAGGTCCGCACCAAACCCGAAATGTTTACTTGATATGTCTCTTCATCTTCCAGGACTATAGGGCCATATAAGATGTTGCTAAACATGTGCATATGTGAAATAATGTGGCGTGCAAAAGGAATCACATCTTTTGAGTGTAGGGTAAGAAAATTTTCTAATACGTTAAAAGGGTGTGCACATAAGCTGTACAGTAAAGTTTGACCACTGATCAGACTTGCGTAGACTATACAACTTTAAAAGATGCATTCCTTAAAGAGTTTCACATCCCTAAGTTTGAGAAAAATAGTATAAGTGCACTCAAGGATATTAAGCAAGGCACTATTGAGAGTGTTAGAGAGTATGATGCCCATTTTAAAACACTGTTATCTAAGCTTTCTTATGATAAACACGCAAGCCAACATGCACAAAGTGGTTCATTGGGGGCTTAATTACCCCTTTTAGAAGGGCATTATCATATAAGATGTACATTGATTCATGCAAAGCATTGAAGCAGCCTTACATGCTAAGGCATTTGGAAGTATAGATCTTTAGGTGAGCCCATTTTTAGAAGCACGAGATCATAGTTATGGAAAAATAGTTGGAGAAACTATCAACAAATTCAGCACATGAGACCCACACAAGGATTTGGTGTACATATTGTGAATTAGAAGGTTACACAAAGGATAGTTGTCTTTGCATATTAGTACACTCGTTTCTATTAGATTGTGAGATATGTCATTTAAACTATGATGCTAGTTGCTACCCATTATTATAACACTTGATAAGGAAGAACATTTCAAGCTACTATAAGATCTCAAGGTCCATGACTCATGACATGGAAGACTGTCGACCGATTGGTCGAGATCCATGATGCTATAAATATTGGTATATGATAGAAAGGAGTTTCGAGATAAATCGAAGGGCAAGAACAAGCATAAGGACCAGGATCACAATAAAGTGTGCTATGATCAGAATTAAGGGCATTTTGAAGGCAGTTGTGGCAGAGGTCGAGGATACCGTGGTGGATTTGGTGGATGAGGCCATGGTAGTTGAAGAAGTGAGTTTCCTCATGGAACATGTTATATATGTGTGGATCTCTTGACCACTATAAGCGTGAATGTCCTAAGAATATTACATGTTCTTTTTGTGGAAATAACCATATCTATGAGGAGTGCCCAAACTTATATGAGCATCTTACTAAGAAACATAAATGAGGATAAAAAGGCATAGGGATGGTTAGGATACAACACACTTTGTTAAAAATTCTTGGATATGTAAGTTGGAGGCAGAGTCCGAGGAGGCTGTAAGTGAATATCGGGACTGCACTAAGGCGACATGCGCCTAAGAAGAATTACAATAGAAGCATACCATTATTAAGGAGGAGGTTCTACATACACGGTACCCAGATCTTGCCCATCAAAAGGAGATCTATCAGAAACCATGTAATTTCTTAGGAATCTTCGGGTGAGATACATTAATTAAAAGAGCAATCACGAGAAGATGGAGCAAAGGAAAGTATCATAGATGGTCCAAACTGATATAGATGACTTAAGGGAAGTGTGTAAATTATTGCGCTCAGAAAATATCATTCCATTTTTAGGGGATTGGTTAAAAGGAAACACTCTATGCACAAGTATTGATACTAGATGACAAATCCTGCATGCAAATATTCCCCCTCATAGCCTAGATTATGACAAGGAAATCACTCTGAATGTTGTTGTGGATGAGTGGCTATAGAGTAATATATTGATTGATACAAGTGTGGAAGTCAATGTTATTACCTTAGATGCGTGGGTATAAATGGGAAGACCCCCATTGCAGCCATCCTCTAATATATTGTTCATGGCTAATTGAGCTAAGGCCACTCCCATCAGAGTTTTGAAAGATGCATCCATTACCATACAAGGGGCCAAGTTCACTGGATCCTTTGAGGTTTTAAGACCGATAGAGTCGATAGATTCCCACTCTATTGGGGCATCCTTGGTGCTATACAAATAATGATGATCTTTGGTTCAACAAAGGTTATATCAATTTCAAAAATAATATGGAAGGAGTTATTATCCCTTTAATAGATGGAAAATCTGCACCCTATGTTGAGCCCTTGAGTGAAGAAGATCTAAACAGGATTTATGTACATCCCATCCGAGACCCGTAGATAATTTAGCCAACTAAAGAAGGAATAATTCAATGGTAGGATGCACATTCCATTAGTGATACTACAAGTGTTTCTTGTGATAATTGGACTCATACAACTTATGAGTTGGTAGGGCGCAAAGTAAAGAGCATATTTCCTAGAGGCAACAAACCACATTATATCAGGAGAATAGGTAATAACTCGGTACCTTATTACACCAGAGAAGGATATCCTATGGTATTCTGCGTGCCATGGAAGAACAATGGATAGACCCATTAGAAAGAAGAAATATGCTAGCATATACACTATGTGGGACAACAACATGCTTGGTGGATGGCCCACAAGGATAATCTTGTAGGATGGAATGAAATTAGGATTTCTCTTGCTACTAGGTTCTTCAGAGTAATGCACCTACTCAAATCTATACTTATTATGGTAATCAACCTATTTAGCACCACGTTTAGAAGTGTGAGAGACTCTGGACAGAAGGGTAGGAATCTTTACCACCTTCACTATGGGTGCACAAGTTTTATTCCACTTTACAAGGATGCATGCGTGCTTGGTATGTATATGTAGAACTCCATAGAGAGACTAGAAATTGGTAGGATTTAATTGTAGGAATGACCCATGTTTGAATTCTTCTCTACAAATCCTCTGGTGGAAGAAGCATTGAAAGTCATAAAGCGCTTAACTATGGGAGATAGTGCCAAGGATGAAGAACTCCTTCAGGAGTTATTAGATGAAGGAGACTCGGAGTGTATCTTGTTGAAGAAACAGAGGTGGATGCAACATTAATACAATGTGCTTGCCTTAAGAAAGAAAAAGGAAAAATCGTCTACTTAGTGGATGACGAAGAAGTAGAAATTCGGATGTAAATCATTCAACAAATAGGTGTGAGGTATTGGATGGTGTAGATATGAGCACACGTGCCTATCATGAACCTATGAAGACAAAGAAGGTGAATATTGGATCAGAGGTTGAGCCTAAGGAAGTCTGTAATTGGGGACTATTGGTTAGACTCTGAAGTGGCAAAAATCATAGGGTTACTAAGGGATTATCAAGACTTATTCCCTAGGGGGTATCATGAAATTAAAGGCATGCATGAATCATTAGAGGAGATGAAGATAAATATTAAAGAGGGTGCGTGCCCAGTTAGAAAGAGACCCTAGAGGATGAACCCCAACTTACGAAAAGGTTAAAGAAGAGATTGATAAAATGTTAAAGTCTAGAATTATCAAACCCCTTGATGAAACAGAATGGGTTAGTCTAATGGTGATTAATATCAAGAAGGATGGACGGATTAGGATTTGCGTGGACTACAGGGAGCTGAATGTTACATGTGTGATTGATCCCTTTCCTACGCCATTCACCGAGGAAATACTAGAAGGTGTTGCAGGGTGTGAAATCTATTCATTTACAGATGGGTTCTCTGGGTATCATCAGGTTTGGATTTCCCAGGATGATCAGGAAAAGACTACGTTTACTACTGAATGGGGTAGCTTCACCTGTGGTTCATTTTAAGAGACCTCTTGGAAATCGGAGCTGGAAAATACCTAGCGAATATCCTCGGAACTGGTTTCGTGGGAAGGCAAATTTTTGGGGGTTGTATGCAAAATTTTCACCTGATTTTTAAGTGGTCCGGACGAGAAGGTTGCAGATGCACGACAGGAGATTTTTGTCATGTGTTAATAAATTTGTTGTCATGCAACAACAAATATTCAATCGTGTGTTTGTAGCCTTTGCCCTCTGGTCATGTGACAAAAAAATCTTTGTGTCGCACATCAACAAACTCTTTGTCACGCGTCTACTTCCTTCGCACTCCTATCGCATGTCAACAAACTCTCCTGTTGCATGTCAAAAAACTCTCTGTCTCATGTCTATAGCCTCTTCCCTCCTGTCACATGTCTATAGCCTCCATCCTCCTGTCACGTGTTTATTGTACTTGATAATACATATGCCCCCAAGTGGTATGAGTGAGCTAGTAGTGTTATACTTGGTGAATAATCTAAGATTATATAGGGGATAGTTTCAAGGGTAGGTGAAGTCGACCCCTAAAAAAATTAAACTATAATTTTTAGGCGAATAGGTCACTGACCCATGCCAGAAAAATTCACCTTTTCAAATTTTTCAAAAATGGAATATTCACCATATTACGAATATTCACCACTAAAATTATCCTTGGCTTTGCCTATCTTTTGTAATGCCTTTTGGTTTGAAAAATGCACTGCTTGTATTTTTGCGCATAGTTGTTCAAGCATTCAAGGAATTTATTCATAAATTCTTGCAGTATATTTAGATGATTGGATGGTGTATGGATTAGTTAAGGATCATTGTGAAAATCTACAATTAATGTTTGAAATATGTAGACAGGTTGAGTATCTCCTTAAACATCAAGAAGTGCATATTTGCTACACCATTTGGAATATTGCTAGGACACATAATTTGTAAGGAAGGTTTTTGGTTGATCCACCAAGGTTGCGGTCATTATCGGCTTAAGGAGCCAATCAGCTTAGAGGAGGTGTACGTATTTTTGGGTCATATGTGATACTATAGAAATTTTATTAAAGGAGTTTCCGCATTGTTGGAAGAATTATCGAAAAGGAAAGGTACACACTACCGAGGAGAACCACAATAGCACACATTTGAGACATTAAAGAAAAAACTTTCTACCGCACCTATTCTCGTATTTTCCTTCATGGGATGAACCATTTCATGTACATGTTGACACCTCGACATGACCATTAGTGTGGTGTTAGCTCAACTCGAGAAGTTATTATAGATCATCCCATTTGTTTTTCTAGTAGAAAGTTGACTCTTGAAGAGTATAATTACACCACTACAGAGCATGAAGGCGTGTCGGTGATCTATGCGCTACATAAATTCCTCGAAAAGTTCCTACTATCTACACGTCTTTTACACAAATCACATGGCATTGAATTATTTGTGAATAAGCCTATTTTACAAGGGCACATATGTCGATGGGTGTTCTTATTTCAAGAATTTGATTTCACGGTTATGGTAAATCTAGAGAAAAGTAATTTTGGACTAGACCATCTATCGAGAATACAGTCAGGAGAAGAAGCACAAGAAATTGAAGATACCATGCTAGATGCATAGTTATACAGGTTACAACGAGCACCATCAGAATTAGAGGACATTGTTGTATTTCTACGAACAAGGATGGCACCAGAAGGAATGAAATCCTTGGAGAAGAAACAAATTTCTATACGTATAGCCCCTATATGTTAATCAGTGGTGACTTGTACAAATTAGGCCGAGATGAAGTATTGCATCATTGTGTATTGGAAGATAAGCATATGGGTCTTATGGAAGAATCTCATGGTGGTATTGCAGGTGGCCACTATGCCGGTGATGCCACTGCGTGCAAGATTCTACTCGCTAGATTATGGTGGGAGACCCTGTACAAAGATTGTAAGGAATTTTGTAAGGGTTGTGATCATTGTTAATGCCTTGGGTAACTCGGTCAATGAGATTAAATGCCTCTAAGACCCATTACTAGTGCATAACTGTTTGAGAAATGGGCTATATATTTTGTGGGTCCTATTTCACCAGCTACATGCAAAAATGGATCACGTTACATCATAACTTAGATTATCGACAAGGTGGAAAGAAGCAAGCACCTACAAAGGATTGTATAAGCGGCCACATCAGCCATGTTTCTTTGGGAACAAATTATTACAAGGTATAGATGTCCTTTAAGTTTAACCAAAGATAGGGGCACACATTTTCTTAATGAGACAATCGAAATTCTATTGATGAATTCATGATTGCACACCATAAGACTACACCCTATCATCCTCGGGAAAATGGGACTCTTTGAGGCTTTTAACAAAATTTTGAGCCAAACATTGAAAAAAAAATTGATGTTGGAAGAAAATATTGGGATGATAAGGTATCTGCATACTTTGGGCATATCAAAAACATATAAAAGGTTGAATAAATCCACACCAGTTTAGTTAGTGTTTGGCACAAAAGTAATTCTTCATATGAAATTTATGTTACGTTATTTAAGTATTGTGTGCATTGGAGGTCTTGCTGATGAGAAATAATTAGAAGAACTCATTGAAAAATTAATCAAATTGGATGAGCGACAAGCCATATTACATTGGATTCAAAAACAAGAAAAGGCCAAGCGAGAAAGGATGTTATGACAGACACATCCGGGTAAAATGCTTGAGATAGGACAAATGGTGCTCCTTTATGATTCTAAGATTTTGTGCCATCCGGGTAAACTCAAAGTACATTGGTTGGGGCCTTACGTTATCACTAACATACTCGAATATGGCGCATGTTAATTAGAATCACTTGATGGAATACGGTTACTGGTACTTCAACGGGAGTAGGTTCAAGCCCTACTATAAATAAGTCTTCTTAGTGTTTGTAATAAGGCGGTGTTGCCATTTAGATTAGGTTTTCAATTATGCATTTCCTTAATGTGTTTCTTTCTTTGTTGCTTTATGTCAATTTAGTTGATGTGTTTGTGTAATAAGCATGTTTATGCGCTGTAAAGCTAATTACTATTTGAAGAATTTTTATGGGAAGAGGACTCGCACATACCCTTAGTGTGGGGTAGGTTGTTCATATCCAGTACGAGACTGATGGAAATAAGTACACATGAAAGGAACTATCTAAGGGTGTTGTTCAAGGTTGGAAAATTGAAAAAAAATCTTCTAGACACAAGGACCATAGATAGAGAGGAGTGAAGAAACAAGTATAACGTGAGCTAAGTAAGGGTGGGGAAGACTACCATTGGAAGGTGCAAAGATAAGGTACTCGGGTGCATGGAAGTGTACTAAAGAGAAGTCCGAACCAAAAGGTAGGAGGGAATGCTAAAAGTTTATATCTTGGGCGCAAAGATGTATCACGCATAAATAATGAAAATGGTCATTTAATGAGAGGATTTTTGGTAGGTGGAGGAGCAATAAATGCACTAAATTTTTGAAATTCTATATAAGGATGGGATGCAAGTTCATTCTTACCATTGCAATTGATAGAATTTGTAAAGGGTTAAGTGTGAATGAGCCGAGTAATATGTTGGGGTGAATAGAGTGTGAAACCAGATGTGGAGAGAAGGGTTGTGCATTGGAGAAGATTACGTTCCCATAGGAGAAGGGTTTGAGAAAAGTAGACGTGTTACAAATAGCTAGGGCATGGAGATTTAAGCTAGGGTTTTGAATTTCTTGACTACAAGGGGAAGAAAAGAGATATTTTTCAAATGGCACCAAAGAAACCACCCACAACAGGAGATAAAGGGAAGAAGAAGGTTGAAGTGGAAGAAGAAATTGCTCTTGAGAGTAATTTCTTAGCAATACAGTATCTGGAGGGCATGATTATGGGACAAGAATGGGACTCCCATATCTGCCAATGTAAAATCAATGATTACATCCATCGAACATCAAATAATAAGAAGGAGCTCGATGTGTTTGAGAATGAAAATGAATAAGTGCATGGTAGAGGATATGTCAATATACGATGACGCTGGTGAGAAGTTGCTAAAGTAGAATGGAGTCTACTAGTTGTATTAGCTACTATATTTTGGAAAGTATGAACCATTGTATCAGTGGCTGATGAGAAGAGTCCATGAGGAATTCTTCTAATTCATCGAATGGAGGGTAGGAATCATAACTACTTTGATTTCAACGGTGACAGGGCTAAGGGCCTCGGGGTTGGATTTGGATAGTGAATTAACCGATAAATTCGTAAATCATGAGACGAGGAAGGATTTGGGGTATACCAAGGGTTTGTGTGACATGGACATTGATAAGTTGAAGAAGTAACCAGTAGTTCAGGTAGTTGCACATCTTGTGAAAAATTTGAATGACCAAGGAAGGTGGTCACAAGTAAACACAATGTGGTTGCACGTCACTAAGAAGATGTTTCTAGGGGTGGTCTACAACATTGTAGATCACATAGTAAAGACAATCATCGAAGAAGCGTGGACATGTGATAGAATAAGTTTTGGCACTGTGTTGTTGTCCTTAGTATTCATGGATATTGGGGTACCTGATGGGCCAAAGGAAAATATTTAGGAATAACCCACGGGACACAAGTCACCTATAGAAAATTTTGGCAAGTACTTGTGCGATGGATCAATGAGTGTACCATTCAAGTAGAGGGTGGAGATGTGGTATGATAGAATTTATGCGGTATTAGAGGAAGAGTGGTGTATACCTAAGGGTTTTCCTTTGTTGGTGGGTAAGGTAGTTCAATTTGTAGTATACCAATATTTTTACATCGCGTGATTTGCGATGAAGGATAGGACTTGGAGCCCATGGTGAAAATTATCATATGCCTCCATAACAAGGTATTTTCAAGTATCACCCATTGGTTTTAGATGTGTGCCCCTTAACCTTCAATGCAGACAAGGTAGATTGCGAATGCCACACTATGAGGAAGAATTATGTATATCCAGGGTGCAATGCATACATTGAAAGACTTATTTTAGATATTATAAGCATGAAACCTATGAGCTTGGTAGTTGGGGACACCAGAGCAGCTCTCGTGTACACTTTGTAACTCAAACCAAAGTTGGAGAACACTAAGTATGTGGATAATGAGTTCATGCTCCTAGGGCCCCAAAGGGTAAGCATACAATGGAAAATTTTCCAACACTCGATCCCACGAAAACAATTCAGTCGATGATGAGGAGGAGGAGCGTGAGGATAGTGGTGGTTTGGAACATAGAGGTAGAAGATAACCTCTAAATAAGGATGAAGCTAAGCACACAACTACTCCACCTTAGCCACAAGAGTGAGATGATGAGGACTTGGATGCAGTCCAAGGAGAGCGTCGATTCAAGAGAGTATTTAGGAGAATAAGGACCCAAGGTGCTACTCATAAATAGTGCTCGAGATCACCTCGACTCTCTCCATAGAAGGAGACAACTGAGAAAAGGATAAGTAAATTAAAGTTTAATGAGGAAGTGGAAGATTCAAAGGAAATAAAAACCAATTCTCCTACACCTTCAAAGAACTTAAAAGAATAAAAAGAAAAATAAATGAAGGATGGAGAAGAGGAAGAAAAAGGGGAAAAAGAGACAACAACAGAGACTTCTCAGGACATAGCAGCACAAGTTCCCAATCTTGAATCCCAAGTTCCTAAGCAGCCTAGATCAAGAAGAACAAGTGGGGAGTATATTCCACCAGCCATGGGCTACACCGAGGACATAGGTAAAATTTTCTGCGCCCATTTCCAGAGCACAATGGCACAAAAGGAGTTATACGGCTGGGAGTTAATGGATGAAGATATGGCAACAATGTGCACACAAGGAAGCAATTTTCATGGTCGATGCACACACACATGGATGAACCAGACTTTGATGTATGTGAGGAGTCATGCATGTCAAGGAGGTTGAAAAAGACACCTCAAGCCAGACACATAATAGTAAAGCCTCTTTTATGTTAGATGAATAGGTGAGAAATTATTTGGTGAAAGTCTCAATAGAAGTTACACATCAGAATATGGATAAAGATGCCACAATTAAGGTGCTAAGGGAGGAGATTAAGACTAAGGATGAGGAAATAACATGCCTAAAATAGGAAAAATACTTTGCATAGAAGAAGAACGAAGTGTTTATCAGCATGGCAAAGGAAATTGGTGACAATGTCATGAAGTATAGGCCACACTTAGAGCCATAGGTACCCAAGATGTTTCCTTCAGTAATACATTATATCAGTACATTGGTGGACTTAGTGCTTGAAGATGAACCTATGCACATGCTTGAGCCAAAGGATCCAACATAGGAAGTAGAGTGCAAGAAAAGGCTTTAGTGATGTAAAAGATTGCATCATATGAAGGATTGCTTCAGAGCTTACAGGAGGAACTCAAGAAGGCGGATCAAGTGCTTGAATATTTGTACAGCGCCAGAGGCCGTTATAAGGACTAAGACCATTTTAGAAGACAATGAAGTCATGAAGGCCATGAAGGATGAGACATTGGGCCATGCAGAATAGTTATCACTTGTTAAGTAGAAGTGTGAGGCCCTTACAGCCACTCAGGAACCTCACAGGGAAAGGTTGGATGAGCTTGGGAAACTCATCACTCAAAAGATGGACTTTTTGGAAGGGAGAATGATTGGCATGTCTAGCATCGTGTTGGTATTATAGAATGAAAAAGGAGAGATTGCAAGGGATGAATTATAGTCAATTACAAAGTGGATATACATAGAAAGCAGAGGCCACACTCAATGAATGCAGACCTTAGAGGTGGAGATAAAAGAGGAATATCCAGAATTGATTATTCAAGTTGCAACAGAAGATACTACAGGTTAAAGACATTCTTTTATTCATCAAAATTCTTTCTATTATTCTATTCATATTCTTTGATTCATTTTTAGAGACAACCATTTCTAGGGTGGAAATGAAACTAGTGTGGGGTAATGTTGATCAGTCAAAATCTGGCACTTAGTGAAGAAAATACAGAAGGTTCATGTGGGAGAGCAGAGCACATTCAAAGGTGTGGAAGCATCGAGGGGATTACGCGTAGAAACGCAGAGAAAGATTCGGGACTTATCCATTTTCATGATGAGGATCTATTTTTAGAAATAGCATGTGGAGCACTCAAACCAATTGGAGACTTCCATGACACACATTGGCTATTTTTGGATGATCAACTAGGAAGCATTTTCCATAGATGCATGCTAAATATGGAATGACAAACCTGATAGTTGACTAAGGGAGATCTATTGTTAACACTCTTACATGTAAGCCTATTTTTGTAAATGGCACATGGCTAATAATAGCATGTGACCTATTTTGGGATTATAAAAGCGGTGAAGGGTAAGACCCCACCCTTCTAAATATGTTTTGAAATGTGTAGTAGAGAGAGAATAGATATACGTGTGAGAACTAGGGTATAGTGAGATTACTGCTAGATCTATTACGTGCATGAGCATATACTACTGTGATTGTAAGGGAGATTCTATGTATTTACTATAATTAATATAATGGAGATTATGGACTGAACAAGGTGTTATCATGGTTACATTTTAGTAATACATGCTCGATTCCATTATGGTTATCTGTTAAGTCAGTTATGTTCTAGAATTAGGTCTAATACGCCTTTGTATGAAAGATGTATTGGTTATAGATATGAATGATTAAAGTCTTCATCATGCTAACATCCTGAAATAGCAACTCTAAAGAGGGGCCGAGTACCTTTATGAGATTTGGGTGAGCGATCATTCTAGGCTAAGTGATGTGCCAAAGCACGCTGGGCTTGTATTGCTGAATTCTAGGTTCCACGAGCACGTTTTGGAAGCAAATATGTATAGATAAAACGACTCTCCCTTGTGAGGTGGAGTGAATACATGTGGTGATATGATATATTGTTTAATTTCATCGAAGGCTTTCTAACAATTATAATCCCAACAAAAATCTTCATCCTTGCGGAGAAGATGATGAAATAGTTGATAACGATCATAAAGTTGCGATATAAAATGTTGGATGGACTACAATTTACCTTTAAGGATACATAATTTTTTAATATTGGATGGCAGAGGAATTTCAATGATGTCTTTGACCTTTTCTGGGTCAACTTCAATACCTTGAATAGATATGATGAATCCTAAAATTTTTCCAATGAGAACACCAAAAACACACTTTGTAGGATTGAGATGAAGACAATATTGAATGAGATGAGTAAATATTGATTCAAGGATGGTAAGATGATCTTTGCATTGTTTGGATTTTCCTAAAAGGTCATTGACATAATCTTTGATTGTTTTGTGGATGAGGTCATGAAAAATGTAGGTCATGACATGTTGATAAGTAGCTCCTGCATTTTTAAGACCGAATGTCATAAAAAGGTTCCCCCATGATGAAAGATGTTTTATGTTGATCTTTGGTGGTGATAAGAATGATTTTAACAAAAATCCATCCATAAGGGAGCACATTTTCCTAAAAGGTCATTGACATAATTTTGGTAATGAGGTCATAAAAATGTAGGTCATGACATGTTGATAAGTAGCTCCTGCATTTTTAAGACCGAATGTCATGACACAGTAGCGAAGGTTCCCAAGGAGTGATGAAAGATGTTTTATGTTGATCTTTGGTGGTGATAAGAATTTGATTTTAACCAAAAATCCATCCATAAGGGAGCACATTTTCATGGCTGGCTATTAGGTCAACGAGCTGATTTATATTTGGAAGAGAGAAATCATCTTTAGGAAAAGAAAGATTAAGATCCTTGAAATTTGTGCAGATGCATAACTTTCCTAAGGATTTGGTTATGGGAATGATGTTAGAGACCCATTGTGGATAATCAATGGGTATGATGAAATTAGTGGATAAAAGGCATTGTAACTCTTCTTTAACTAGGAGAGATATGTAAGGATGCATCTTACAAAGTTTTTGTTTAATGAGTTTAGCATCGGGATATGTGACAATGTTGTGTACGATAATGTTAGGATCAATTCGGGCATATCACTATATGACCAGGAGAAGGCTTGATAATATTTTGTTAAAAATGAGGTGAATTCATCTAGTTCTTGTGAATTAAGTGATTGAATGACCTTAACTATATGAGGATCCTGAGGGGTTCCTAAGTTTACGTTGATGGTGGATTCGTTAAGGAGAGTTGGTGTATTAGATAATAGGGATTTTTGAAGGAAGTGATCCTCAACTCCTATATGGGAAAAGATGTCTTGGTCATCATGACATTAAAGGATATCTATGGTGGGTAAATCTTCTTCAACCATTTCTAGCCAAATAAGAGGAAGTTGTTTAGTGACATGGTTGGATTGATAAGTTAAAGGACCTAAGGAAATAGTATTTACTAAAAAAGTTAGGTAGGATGGATACAATGTCATCTATGTCCATAGGATTTTTAGGGGTTGCATCTATGTCCATAGGATCTTCAGGGGTTGTGGGTGATGATGGTTCTAGTTTGGTGATATGCACGGATGTAGTGGGTTTGGATGGGTTGGAGCTGGGTTTCTCATAACCTAAGCCATATTTCTCATAATTTTAAGGGAGTGTTAGACAATCAAGTCATGTATTCCCTGTTCATAACATCCAAGGCCAAAACCTTTCCACACACAACGATGAAGGTACATATAAGTGAAATTTGTATTATCTAGGGATTTGAAGTCTAATGTGAAAGGCATGACATGGTGTGGATTGATAGGATGAGATGAAGGATGATCGCATCCCCCATAAAAAATGTTTGTTTTAAGATAAGTGGGACCATAAGGGATAACATCTCCTACATTAGGCTCATACATGGGTTGTTTATCAGGATGACCATAAGTCTTAGGTGAAGGGATGAAGTTGATCATGAGAAGGAGGTACTCCCCAATGTAAGAAATTGTACAACATCACTAAGAGAGGAATCATCTGGTAGTTTGGAGGAAGGGATGGATGTGCTAGTAGATGTTTCATCAGATGATTTTAATGTGGATTTAGGTACAAGGACATCATTTGGATGATATGTCATATAAAAATTGGTAAAGGGATTTATCTATGGAATGTGAATGTTTGACCTTCATGTTCATATTTAAGACAACAATGGAGTGTAGAAGGAACACACCGCATAGTGTGTATCTAAGGGCATCCTAACAACATGTTATATTGGAAATCTCCTTCTATAATGTATAAGAGTTCATGTAAGGTCTTAATGCCAAATTTAAGTGGTAGGATAACGATACCTAATGTGGGTGCGATAGTGTCGTTAAAGGACCGTAATAAAACTAGAGTTTGACCTACGATGGAAGGGGATATTTTAAGTTGATTGAAAGTGATGGATGATATGATGTTGATGGTTACACCCCCATCAATCATGACCCTTTTGATGAGGACATAATTGATTTGAGTGGTGATAAAGAGTGGTAAATCATGCTCTTCTAGCCTAAGTGAGGGAATCTCAGATGACTCAAATGATATGGCTATGGACACTTTAAGGGCCCCTACAAAATTTTTGAAGGATGAAGGGTCATATGTTGGTACTGTTATTAATAAAAGGGATTTGATCATGGATTTCTTATGAGAAGGTGATGTTTGCACTAGCTTGTAAAGTGACATTTTGATGGGAGCTTGGTGTAACTATTTAATAACGACATTTAATGTTGAGGTGGATGATGAGAGTGGTACGATGAGTATTGAAACCTTGGATTTGGGTGATGTTGTTTGATTAAATGCTTTGGGAGCTATGGAGATGGATACTTTAGGCTTATCAAAAGAAGTAGATAACTCAGGAGGTGGAGGTATGGCTATGAAAGTTTTATCTTTCTTAGGCTCAGATGGATCTGTGTCATAATTATGTGAACGAGTGGTTATGTGTACAAAATCAACCTGATGGGAAGAGATTTCAGACATGGGATCTTTAGATTTAGATAAATATGATGATGTTATGTGTGGTTCAGAAGGAAGGAAAGCGATTACCAAGTTTTTGAGAAATTAGATGAAATGCCTTACAATCTTCTATAGAATGACCTCGTGTCCTATGATAATTGCAAGAGACATTGAAGTCATACCAAGTGGGTTTCCATCCTCATGGGTCTAATGGTTTGAGAGGTGGTAAAGTTATAACTTATTGCTGAAGGATGTCATCTAAAATAGTTGCATAACACTCCCTAGGTGTGGATGTGGATGGTAGTGATTTTTCGGGTATCTTATCCTCTAGAGGAAGTAGGAATTTGATTGCGGGTTGTTTGTCCCCGGAGGTGTCTTGAATGGTGTAACGGATGAAGGACGAGGGCCCAATGTGGAGGCTTGGTAGGTAGGCCTTGGTCTTGACATGATAGGGTGATTACTAGGGGTGGAAATGACTTTCTAAGAGGAGGTGGAAGAAAATTTCAAGGACCATGAAAATGATATTGTTCAGGGAAGGTATAGTAATTACTTTTAAAATCTTGAAAAACACCTTGTTTATGGGGTCCTTTTGTGGTTTTGGATGAGCTAGGTGTGGATGTAGAGGTAGATATTGATGAAGGAAGAGGAGTTTGAATGATAATATTTGTAGATTTTGTATATTTTGGATTGGTTGGTGTAGAGATAATTAGTTTTGTAGATGGGGGATGAATATGGTTTGTGGTTACCTTAGGCAGAGGTGTTTGTGTCATAAATGTTTCAAGAGGTATCATAGTTATATTTACAAATTGAGGCATAGACGTAGGTGTGGTTATGATAGAAGATGTGATTGGTGTGGAAGTGGATTCAGTAATAACATGTGACAAGGAAGGAAGAATGGTTTAAGTATCATTTTTAACAGAAGAAGACTTGATGGATTTCATTATAGGTTCGGTAGACATTGATATTGGTTTTGTACATGTGAATTTAGATTCATTAGGTGTTGATGTGGACTCGATAATGGGTAATGTTTTAGTGATGGTGTTGATAGTATGGTGAGTGTGAATGAATTTTTTTTTGGTTGATCGTAGATGGAGGATGATAAGGAAAGGGTTGTTTGAATATGTCAAGATTTTTATTTGGGGTGCATTTGTATTGTCTAAGTGGATCTCACCTCTTTCAATAAAATATTGAAGGACATTATGGAATGTGCGAAACCTTTTAATGTCATGTCCCTTAACCCTATGGTATTTATAATAATCATTATCTCAATACCAAGAGGGTTTGGATACGATGTATTGATCAATCGGATAGGTAGAAGAGATATCATGTTTACAGTGAGAAAATTGTAAAAAACTGCGCTATAAGTTTCTCCTATGGGTGTATAATTACGTCGTCGACGAGAACGCTTAGTAGTGAGATTTTCCTTAGAAGTGGATTTGACTACTATGATGTTAGCAGATGATTTAGATTTTTTGGGATTGGAAGGTGACTTATACGAGAATTCGGTTCATGGTTTCTTAGGATGAAGTTTAACACAACCATCTTCTAGAGCTCATAATTCTAACTTACGGGCCATGGTGAAAGCTTCATCAAATGTCTAGAAATATTGGATTTGTAGTGTTGTTGAAATGTGTTTAACACATGAGCGACATAAAATTTCAATGAGTTCAGTTTGTTGTAATGGGAAGGATAGTTGATTAATTGTACCCCTCTAGCAAGAAACAACGTTGGTAATGGACTGGTCCTCAAATTTTTGATGGCGTATAAGTCATTGATAGTGATTTTATGGGATATGTTTATGGAGAAGTGTTCTAGGAAAAGTTGTATGAGTTGTGTGAATGAGAAAATGGAATACCGAGGAATGCTATTATACCAATCCAAGGTAGGACCGACAAAGGACATGGGGAAAGTCCTCAACATGGGATCTTGATCATGGGCTATTAGATAGTAGACATGAAGGAATGCACAAATGTGTTGTTGGGGATATTCCTTGCTATAAAATTTGATAAAATTTGGAAGTTCCCAATGGGGTGGATATGCTTTATATGACACTAGAGGGGTGAATGGGCTCATTGCAAATTTGGTCATAAGAGAGAAAATTCTTGGGTCTTGATGAAACAACTTCAAGATTGGATATGTGGTTCATGAGGGCTTGAAGAGGATCGAGTTGTGCTGGTTGTTATGAGGATGAGCTAGGTTGAAATGAGAACTAGCTAGGTTGTGGGTATGTCTGATACATCTTGTTGAAGGATGTTACTTTAGGGAATATTTTTCTAAGGAATGTTAGTAGGAATATTTTGCTGATATGGAATTTTTTTTTGAGACCGAATGTTTTATTGGGGATTTTTTTTTTGATA
This sequence comes from Taxus wallichiana var. yunnanensis, assembly GCA_018340775.1. Classification (NCBI taxonomy): domain Eukaryota; kingdom Viridiplantae; phylum Streptophyta; class Pinopsida; order Cupressales; family Taxaceae; genus Taxus; species Taxus wallichiana. Next base: position 731,792,992 of record CM031234.1, on the reverse strand, counting down.
TGTAGTGTTTAGATGAGACGAATGTATTATCGAGGATGTTTTGTTAAGGTATGTTTTTTTAAGGTATGTTTTTTTGAGGGATGTTTTGGTTGAAAGAAAGCTTTATTGAGGAATTTTTGTTGTGGAATGTTATAGACAAGGTTGGGACACCGATCATTGTGATGGTTGAATATACGATAATGATGTGGGATAGATGTATCAATAAGAGGTTGTGAATAAGGAGGTGGTTGCTGAAAGTATATTGTAAAGTGAATAAGATGGTGCTTTTTGAGATGTTCTAAATAGGAATAGATTGTGGTATGGAAATTAATGGTTGTGATGGTTGTGGAATATGTTGTGAGACAAGGTACAAAGGATTGGACTGAAATAGGATGAGTGGTGGCGATAACACTAGTATTGATTAAGGGAATAGATGCATGAATATACATAGTAATGTTTTGAATGGGAGTGCTAACTAGTTGAGAATGTTGCAGCTAAGATACGACAATAGAAGTGGTAATAGAACTTACTAGTTGTGTCTAGATGACTGAATATGTTGGAGGGGTAGACAAGGAAGCACTAGTATTTTTAAGGGAGGTGTGGAACCAATGGAAGGTTTAGGTGAAGATGTAGGTTATTGTGCAAATGTGTCTTGAGAAGAGATCATATGGAGAATAAGAACAGAATGGAAGACACAAAAATTGATGTTTTAGGTTGACTAATAGGAATAGAAGACTTGAAATTTGATGTTTCAGATTGACTTATGGGTGGATATGAATATATTTTCTAGACAACGGGTTGTTGGTTTGAATCAATGAGTTGTGTAATACTAGATGAAGGGTGAGGAATGTGTGGTTTGGATACAAATGGTTGGAGTTAGAAACCCCTAGTTGTAAGATAAGCGTTAAGGGAAATAGGATTTGAATCTAACATCTCTTCAAAATAGGGTCTCCTTTATCAAAGAAAGGAGGTTCAGATGATTCTGATTGAGAGCTAGGAGAATATGGTTGTTCGGTTTCTTCTTGCTCAGGTCCATGAAAGATTTGAATATAAAATTGGCATGTAGAATCTAAGAGATGTTGTCACATTTCTTCATTATATTGTTCCTCTATTTCATTCCAGGATTGTTGATGTTCAAATAGAGGAGTAGATGTGATTGGTTGAGAAAATGGGTTATACTATTGTAATGGCGTAGAAAATGTTGTAGGTAATGGTGTAGATAAGGAAGTGGATAATGGTGTAGGCAATGAAGTAGACAATGAGATATGTTGTTGTAATGGTGTAGATAATGGTGCAGGTAATGATGTAGACATGTTTTCTAAAGTTTGATTATGAGTTTTTATCTAGTAAGTACCATAGTAAAAAAAAACACAATCACCTACAAATGAAAAATAACTAAGTGGGTTGATTACAAACAACAAGAAAAGCAAGCAAAACAAGTTTTTAGATTATCTTGATTTAATTAAGAAAAGTGAAATGTGTAAAATGGCTAATGGGTCCTAGGAAATGACAAGCTATGGCTGGTTTCAAGTATGTTTATGGGTGGCATCCTTGATATACCTAAAGGTACGTGAGGCTCAACTCTGTACTGCTACCGATACGGGGCTTGGTATTGGGGCCTACCCCCTCACTTCATGGTCCCGCAATGATAAGGGAGTCAAGTGCTTTTCTAATATACCGATAAACAAGTTTTTATACTTGGCTAAAACATCGATTTGGTTTCCCTATTGGGTGATGAAATTCCAATAGCTATCATCTGGGTGGGAATTGTTTAAATACATTTGTGATGTTTTAAGTTATTTGGTTGTGTGTGGGGAAAATAAAGTGAATGCAACTGATTAATTTTCCCTAATTAAAACTATGTGAACAAGAAGAATGCAATGGTTCGTTTTAAGACCCAAAATGAAATGTTATTTTGATGAGAGAAAAAAGTCAAATAATGCAATACAGAAAGCAACGAGAAGGATTATGACTCACTATAATTAAGATTCCTTTTTAATTTTTAAGCAATAGACAGTCCAAAAATCTAGTAAGCAAAATCTCCAAAATCAACAATCTGCAAAACAAGTTAGCAAAAACAGAGATTAGATGGCTAACTATAAAGTAATCAAAAGGATTCAGAGAAATCATCAACAATTGTCGAATCATCGATGATTAATTGAATCAATGATGATTACAAAACATAAAACTAGATGTGGAAAATAATGATATTCTAGATGAATGAAATATTTTTAAGACTTTGATGGTAAATCTATAGAAACAAAAATCTACAAACCTAACCCGATCGTAAAACAGATAAATGACTAGGAAACAATAACTAGAAGGTAAACCTGCACAATAAGCAAAAGCATTCGAGACAAATTGTCGCAATTGATTGAATCACGTGCGATTCACCCGATCGTTGGCGATTAACTAAATCACTAATGATTATGGAGCAAAGAACCAAAAAATAAAATAAATGATATCTTGATGAAATAAAACATTGAATTAAGGGACTTTGTCCCACCGGTTGCCAAAATGTTAAGAAATATTCATTTGGAACATAATGGTTAAGTGGGCTAGCCACCCCTTAATTAAATATGGGTCCAATATTATACTATAGGTTAAATATTTAATAATAAGAAATATTTATATTTCTATTATTAAATATTCAAACCTAGGAATATACTTTAGGTTAAATATTTAATAATAAGAAATAGTTATATTTCTATTATTAAATATTTTAAACCTTGGTATATGTGTCAACCGACATGGTTGAAAAGGTGAGTCGGGAGACATACCCGATCACCTCATATAAAAAGGACTTGGTCCTCATTTGATATATTTGAAAAATAATATATCAAAGGTTTTCACCCTTGTGATTAGGGTTTCTAAGGAGGAGGTGATTTATTGGATGTAAAAATTTCTCTACAATAAATGTTACTTTTCATAGTGGTTTTTACCTTCGGGTTTTCCACTATAAATATTGTGTCCTGTGTTATTTACTTTTGTAAGTATTACTTTATTATTATGCAATGTGATGTGATGTTTATTTATTTAATATTGCATAGTTTATTAATGTTGATTAAATCCGTAATTAATAGAATCCTCAAATTCTAACATGGTAACAGGGTAAATTAAATAGATTAGATCAAATGTTGTATTTAATTTATTTAATTTTGTACGGGTTTTTTCAACCAACCCGGAAGGGTATTTAAAAATCATCAAGCCCCCTTCTCCCCATATTTTTCAATCTAATTTTTGAATGTTTTGTGAGGAATTAATGTGAGTGTGCACAGTGAAAGGGGTTTACATGCGTGTGAAAAATCACATACGGTAAGGGTAAATTAATATATGAAATATTTCTATTTCTCTATAGTTTTAAATGTGTGCAGGGTAAATGTTTTCAAAGGTAAAATTCAAGAGTAAATGAAGGGAGGAGACAAGTTTCATGAAAATAGGGATTTCAAATTATTTCATTGGCCGGTGAAATTACTTGTCCCCTTTGTAAATCTCATGTGATTCAAAATCTCCTTGCACCTGGTAAAAATTCTCTTATTATTTTTACCTTATTTTTTCAAAATAATATGCATGTGTCCTTTGGACCCCCTCTAATAGGGTTTGATTTAAAAAAATATAAGTTTATAGTTTTTATAACTATATTATTTAAATAAAAATTTACTATAGAATAAAAATCATTATAGTTTATATTATATAAAATATTCTCAAAAAATATATATAGTTGTTTATATCTTATTATAATTTATAAATAGAATCATTTGAAATTGTACAAAAGAAGAAATTTTGAAATTTCATATTTTGGAAATACATAGGAAATTTTCACTATGTTAAATTTGACGGTCATATGACCATCACGAAAGACCAAAAATAAGGTAGAATGACAGTCATTTAGACGTCAAATTTAAGTTGGCCAGATCTAGGAAATTTTCACTATGTTAAAATTGACGGTCAAATGATTGTCCCGACAAACCAAAAATAAGGTAGAATGACAGTCATTTAGACGTCAAATTTAAGTTGGTCAAATATTTATCTTCATTAACACTTTTCAGAAATTTGAAGTTGTTGTGCATTCTTAGGGTTTCATCTTCACTTCTATATGGTTGGAATTTTTTTATGATAGGTCTGGGTATAATGTCAAAGCCCTTTATAATGTGGGTTATTATTTGATTATGGAAAGTTAATTAGTATGCATTTTAATGACATAATTAGTTATGGTCAAATAGTTTCTTTAGATCTATAAATTTAGATTTGGTTCTATTAATATTTTTATGATTAGATTTTTAAAAATTAGTTATTTCTTTTTAAAAATATATATAATACTTGATTTTTTAATGAAATAATACAAGTTTTTTTTAATCATAAAATATGGGTATTGTCATTTTTTTCGATTAATATGTTTCTAACTCAATGGCACATTATATCATAATGGGGTATGTGTTTCAGAAATTTTGAAGACAATGGCGTCCAGTTTCTTTTGCCTCGATAAATCCTAGATCCTAAATAGAAAAATTACAATATTTGGAAGATCAGGGTCAAATCGGAACTTATGGTGAGGAAACTCTGGATGATTGTTTCAGGAACTGAGCTTGTGCCCACCGGTCATCAAGTGACTATGAAAAATATGAATGCATTCTCACAATGTACGCAAGAGGCCCTTTCCATGATTCCGCACAACGTGAATGATGAATTTCCTAAAGGTGATCCTAATCCAAGTTGGTATAGACCTAACACATATTGCGATTTTCATCATATTGATGGTCATGAAATGGATAAATGCAAACAATTTCGCAAATACATCCAAGACCTTATTGACAAAGAAGACATAATGGCTCAAGACCTATCACCTAACCATGATACAAAGGGAAAATCTCGTGAACATGGCGAATCTGTGAATAATGTTAATTATAAATCCATCATTTCTTGTATTGACGAAACTTCTCTGTGCACCATTGAACATCAATTTACATCTCTCAGAGAGAGTCTATATAGTGACTTTCAACAATTAGTAAAGGTTAACACGATCGAATATCCACCTATGAGACCCTTTTCTGATGGGGCACCCAATCATTTGTCGTACAATGCATTTGAATATTTTTGTAGACATTAAATCATGCACTTTAGACATTATTTAGTCTCGATCTCATGCTACTATTCATATGATTTTTGAGTGAAGAAAGTACTAATTAATCCCGGTCCTTTGGCCATTTTACTTTTCTTATTGTAGTCACTACCGACCTTCCACATCTACTCACCCAACAAGTTCTACCATTTGGCGTTCTTTTATCTTTAAATGCATCACCGACAAGCACCCTAGTCCCGTCGGGCACCCTAACCCTTTTACATGTTTTCACCACTTTTTAGGCACTTTCTATTCATTTGAACATTTCATATTTCTTGTGGTCAGCCTTTTCAGGGTTAATTAAAAAATTAGAACAAGAGAACCATATAAATATAAAGTTATGAGCCCATAATGAGGGACGAAGAACTAAGCACTACTATCATCACTTAAGGTTACATCTATTAGAGGCTCCATTTGCATCCATCTAGCTCCATCACAAGGCACACAGATGGTTCATCCGCATCACACCGCATAGGAGGAAATTTATTTTATTACATCCACCATTTTATTACATTCTCTGCATATAGTTATTACTTGATACTTTCACAAATTGTAATCGACACAAGAGAACCTAGGGCATGATTACACACACAAGCACATAGAACTACATCGGGTTTAAGATGTAGTGCAACACTCAATTAGTAAGTTCACCATTGTGGCAGTTGAGGATAGTCTGACCCCTTCATTTGCATTTTTTTTCAAGGTTTGATGTTTGTTTTGGGGTTTTGTAGCTCCATCTTTCATCAGTGATCATTGACGACATTTAGCATAGAGCATGACATACACACATTTGTGAGGGCTTCATATCATATTCCAAGTCTGCAAGTTTGGTTTCTGCACCTCATGCATAGACCAAGGTGCTTAGAACTCAGGCTAGGGCACCCACAGGCACCCTGATCCTCTCCTGGGAACCTCAATCCAGCCAAACAACTTAAATTTATCCTTTTTGGGACCTATGCATGTTCCTTCTTGCTTCTAGAATATTCAATTCATTTTACAAAATAGTCCAGATTAGCCTCTGGATCAACAAAGTCATTTCATTACTCTTCTTTCACAATAGGGTTTCTATTTTAATTAGCCTAGATGCTTGGGTCACTTTTTATATTTATTTATTGATTTTATGTACTATTGTTCCTAGTTAGATTAACTACCATTTTACAACATTTTAATTAATCGTTTGGTGAAACCGTTCTCCATCTTCATGCCTATAGGATCCTCATCTTTTTGCTACCATGGTTCATAAAGTTCCTCAAGTTCATTTGTCTAATTTTCTTAAAATGTATCCTAACCGTCAAGCTATTCTAAAAGAGAACTAGACTCTATATGTCATCCTAAAGATATGCCACCAAACAAAATAATTCATATCTTCCACTGCCTATCTAACAACCTTAGTCCCAGTGCTCCTCAATCTAATCAACCTCTATTGGAATCAATTCAAGATTTACATTATTTGTTTCAAACTAGTTTACATTTATAGAATACACGATTACATCTCTCAAAACTGAAATTCAACATCTTAAGGATGCTTCTCGGGCTCATATATTTTCTCCCTCTCCATCTCTATTGGCCTCAACATATTGTTGAGTGCTAAAGGGAACATGCGCACGTGAGGCCGGGAAGAAGAAGGGTGTGAGGGGAAAAGCGTGCAGGATAAGGGTTTATGAAGGGTTTATAAGGAACCACAAAGATTCACTTAAGCCAAGATAAAGGGTCTAAGGACTTAGCCATATCCGGCATCCTAGAGGCACTTGAGGAAAAATGTGATCCGACTAGGCGTGTTGAGTGGATAAGGTGCCAACCTGGAGACTTGGTGGTCAAGAAAAGAATATTCCACACATGAAAGGTTCTCAAAAGACATCATTTCAGAAAGTGGAGAGCTCGGAACAGATTAACATGCTCCATTGGAGGACCAAAAGGACACTTGGTAAGCAATCTACTCCTAGAGGAAGGCATGGTGGTGTGTTTTAAACCTATTGATAGAGATGCTCTAGAGCAAGGAAAACACACTTGAATGGAGAAGAATCGACAGCATACAGTGCGAGATCATAACGGAATGCATCAAGAGTATGATGATGTAGTAAGACTATGATTTAGAGCAATAGTGTTAAAGGGTATAATGGATGTAATAGGCCTCATCGACAACGTTAGAATATGTAATAAGGGATGAACTAGGAGGGCTTAGTTAAAATATCACACCATGCAGGATCTGCAGGAGATAAGTCTGAAGTCTTTTACTATGTATGGTCTGTTATGACCCTTTTTGAATGTAGTGTGGTTACTGATACTATGATCAATATGATTATATGGCTCTATTTTGTATATCTGGTTCATGGGTGCAAACTCTAGTGTCTCTTATTCATGTTATAAATTAGTTATGTTCTTTATATGATGTTTCTCTTGTTATTTGCATGGGTATATAGATGTAATAGCTCATCTAATGCTTTCAGAATGAGTGCATGAACATTTACTTCTCTAAATCTAATTTTCTATCAATGGCATTATCTTCTCACAATGCTCACATAAAGGAGGGGTTTGGTGCCCTTCTGTGCCTTAGGTGAGCACTTAGCACCCGTTGGGTGATAGGTTGATGTGCATGGGATTATAAAGTTGTATTGAGAGTACATAAAAATGACTACATCTTGGTTATGTTGCAGGCACCTCTTTTTCGAAGATATTGTGAGAATGATGCATGATAACAAAGTGCTTGACCTTGCATAGTTTCGAAGCATGGTGTTTCACACAGAATTTGGTTCCGGAATAGAGTTGCTTCTATCCTTTCATTCTCTTGAGAAACAAATAAGGGTTAGGGCTAGGAGGAATACCTATTGAGTGTTGGGAAGGTGTGCGCGTACCGTAGAGAGATCAGATCAATTGTGAAGAACTCCTTTTTGTCTAGGAAGGACTACCTGTAAGTAAGAATACAAGACCACCAGATTTTAGTTAGACAATAAGTGAGGGAACTTCCTTAGGCCCAGAAATATGAGACTTCCTTTCGAAGGTGGTCAGTTCCCTTTTAATATGAATTAAAGAAAATGATAACAAAGAACTACAAGATACTACTTACTCGATTCTGATGAAGATACAGGGCCAAGGAATGTGGTGGCATTAGTAAGGCTTAGTTGGGATGATCCGGTATTGGAAAGAGAGCTACTGAAGCTATCCTCAGTCTTTGCCAATGCTTGAACGAGTGTGACAATGATCCAGTTGCTCAGTTATAATCTTGGGCTCGATCCTCTTCTTTGCAACCTCTTCGCCTTTGTTTCACTTCTCTTTTTTTTTCTTTTCCAAAATGAATTCTCGGATCCTCTCTTTTTGGTTGGGGGAGGTCATTAACAGGGAACCGATGGTGGTTACGTAACCGACGGCGGTCGAGTAGGAACCGATGTCGGTTAGGTCAAAGTGGCTATTTTTAGTAAAATAGCCATCTTTCCCTCCTTTTCTCCCGAGGGATCAGTTGTGGGCTTGGTCAAGTCATTATTAGGCTCGTTTTGGTGCGGGTGAGGGGTAATGAGTCATGGGTGTGGGTCTGGACCAAGTCATAGGTCTTAATTAGGTTGGTTTAGGGTTAGGGCTAGGTCATGGTGAGGTGGCGAGGTGAGGTGGCAGGGTTGGAGATGTGGATTTATTAATTATAAGGTAATTAATAAATAATTAAGTGTGCAAGGTTTAGGTGGTGAGGTAGGGTTAGGTTACGGGATGAGATGTGGGGTATAGGGTGTCGTAAGACCCAAATTTGGTGTCTACATTTGCCCCTTGTTGTCGTGTAGCTTGCCTTGTAAAGCTACACTGACAATAATAAGAAGTGGTTGCCCCAGTTAAGGGTATAGGTAATCCCCCTCAAATCTATCACAGATTGAGGTGACGTGAAATCAGGGATAGGGTTGATAAAGGGTGAATGATGATGGTAAGATGGTGGGGTAAGTTCAAGGAAGCAGACGCACGTTGAAATGTAGTAGTGTGACTAGGGTACACGATTTGAAGAGCAAACAAGCAATTCATAGGCAAAGGTCGATAGTTTATCCAAACAAGGTTGATATAATCCTGGTATCCAAGGCATAGGAAGTAGCTCCAGGGGATATAATGGGTAAGGTACCAGAACATTGTAGGCATGTTCGGCAGTACCAAATGGTTGGTTTGGTTGAAGTAAACGTCACGGTCTTGGTCTAGGAAAAGCTGGTCGGCTGAACAAGTCAAGTATCCTAGTCGTGCTAAAACACGAACAGGTGAGCTCGATTGAACAAACAGGTAAATGATGGGTGGAGAGAAGTGTTAATTTGTGGGCTTCGGTCGAGGTAAATGATGGGTGTGTTACGGCCTTGGGTCAGGCCGAGTGATTGGTTGTGGCTTTGGGTCGGGCCGGTTGGTTTGTTGTGGCCTTGGGTCGGGCTGATTGGTTTGTTGCGGCCTTGGTTGGCCGATTGGTTTGTTGCGGCCTTGGGTCGGGCCAAGTGATTGGTTGCGGCTTTGGGTCGGGCAGTTGGTTTGTTGCGGCCTTGGGTTGGGCCGATTGGTTTGTTGCGGCCTTGGGTCGGGCCAAGTGATTGGTTGCGGCCTTGGGTCGGGCCGGTTGGTTTGTTGCAGCCTTGGGTCGGGCCGATTGGTTTGTTGCGGCCTTGGTCGGGCTGATTGGTTTGTTGCGGCCTTGGGTCGGGCCGATTGGTTTGGTTACGGCCTTGGGTTGGGCCCATGAATTCAAAATAAGGCTATTTAGCAAAGCCGGGGTGGGCGATGTGATGAGAAATGGAAATTGGTGGATAAGGGTAGGAATTAGGAAAAACTAGGCATGTAACCGATATCGGTTAGTTATGACCGGTATCGGTTAGAAGACTGATATCGGTGTTTTAGGGTGCGCTCTAACCGATATCGGTTATAGGTCAAAACCTATAAAAAGAAAAATATGGCGTGTCATTTTCACATTGTCAATTTGAGTGCCAACCTTTTGCTTGTCTGAGTTTTGAATTGATTTTGTTGAGTTTGTGGGCTGAGTTGGCACTAGTTGAGTGGAGGAGGAGTTATTGGTAGGCCCCAGCGATCAGGAGGCAGAGTTTGATTGGTTGAGGACCCTGCTAAGGAGATTTGGAGCTATGGCACAGCCTGGAGGAGCAGGAGGTGTTGGAGGAGCTGGACCACCACCACCTATCCCACCATGACGACGTGTAGTCGTACCGGTAGGTTCTAAATCCCTATTTGTGTGAAGTTGATGAATTTAGCTAGGATGTGGGTTTTGGGGTAGGAATCTAAAATGTGATAAAATAATGAATAAATGAAGGTAAATCGTAAAATGGAGTGGGTAGATATGTTAGGTAAGTCAACACAACAGGGTGGGTAAGTTTTGGGCAATTGGGCTAGGTAGATAGGTTAAAAATAGAAAAAAGGGGATTTGGGGGCCGTTTTTGATCCGGCCCCGAAATCCCACAGTGACCGATGTCGGTCACTAAGCGACCGACATCGGTCACAACTATAGAATAGTGGTTTCTGAGACCGGCATCGGTCATGTGTCGACCGACGGTGGTCGTGGGTGACCGGTACCGGTCACCATGGGCAGGAGGTAAGGTTGTGAAAGTAGGTGTATTGATTTGTTGTAGGCGGGTAGGATAGAGTTGTGGGGTGAAGGGGGAAAAGGTAGAGTTCCTAGGAAAGGTTATTGGGGTGTGGGTCAGGGGTGGTGTATGAGTGGGGTAGGTGGTAGGTTGTGGGATAGGTAAAGGGGATAGTGTAGGTGTTTTGTTGGGTGGGGTTAGTGATATTGGGGTTATTGGGTAGTTGTTTTGTAAAGGGTAGGCCTGATGGAGTGGGTTATTTTTGCAGCAGCACGCCAAAGAAATGGCGACGATGTGGGATCGGATGCCACCTCTCTGGGTGGATGCGGCCACATGTGACATAAGCGCAGTGGTCAATCATGCGGGAGGTTGGACTTGACGAGTCCGAGATATAGGGCTATGGATAGGGACCACAGCCTGATGGTTTCCCTCATCGAGAGATGGGATCCGCAACCAATGTCTTCCATCTCCCTCTTGGAGAGATGAAGGTAACACTAGAGGATGTGTATCGCATTCTAGACTCCGCCATCATAGGCGAGGAAGTTTTCCGGTGGATGCTTGAGACAAAGATGAATAGCATCCTCGCAGGTATTCGGGGATGCGGCCCCATTGATTACATATCATAGCGCGAGCATCTGCTACAGTGATATGTATCGCGCGCATCGACAGGAGACATGGCTTGCCATGCTGATGATGATTGGCATCACCCGCTTCTCCCTCCCGGACTCGAGAGGAGGTCTCTTCCCACGGGCACCGATGGGAGTATTGTATGAGATGGTGGAGGAGCACACTGCTATGCATGGGCACCGTGTATTTGGTGCAGCTATACAGAGAGCTCTGGGGCTATCGCCGTATGAGGTGATTCGGGATATGCTCGACATTCTTGCTACACTGTTGGGCCTACGAGCACATTGTGTGTTTATGACCTGTAGGGCTGCCCCAGCAGCCAGGGCCGTAGAAAGTGTATAGGTATGGGTTTCAGAGGTGGTTGGGGGTCGTGGGCTAGCCACGAGCGGTTATCAAGGGGTGAGATATCTTGTATACTACAAGAATATGTTAGAGGGCATGACCGCACTGGATATTGTATGGAGGCCCTACAGAGGCCATCAGCCCCGTGGAGGAGCCCGATCACAGCTACAATGGATCCAGTATATCTTCTGGATAGCTGGACGGAGACCCGGGAGCATGAGTGGATTCCCCTAGAGAGGGTACGCCGATAGTTGGGTCTACGACAGGATGAGCCACCTCCCTTCCCACAGTATCGGAGGGAGGATGTAGAGGCACCACTACCTCTTCGCAGCCATTGGACCTAGTCTGGGTCACGAGAGAGACCGACGGATGATACGGTGGATGACGCCGGTGTTACAGGTGCATTTTTGGTTTGGTGGGCAGGGCAGAGGGCAGCCATGAGAGCACAGCCCGCACAGCCAGATTTGGCGGCTGTTATAGTAGAGAGGGACCATCTCTTGGGCTAGGTGTAGTTATTACAGGGGCAGCTTGCTGCTACATAGGCACAGATCGGAGTGCTACAGGGGCAGCTTATGCACGCACGAGCACATATTGGAGTGCTACAGGCACAGCCAGCACGAGGACAGAGTACGAGGGGCAGGCACGAGTGCAGGCACATGTACATGCATGCACGAGCACAACCACAGGGCTAGATCCTTGTTCAAGCACAGGCACAGGTCCCTATTCAGGCTCCGATGGTAGCTCCACTTCCACCACCTGCACAGCATAGGTCAAGGTGTACAGGCGAGACGGTGGCCCAGATTATATTAGGAGTCGGGACCACCCCACCACCATGGTGGCACGGGCCCCGATAGCTACATGGAGGCGAGAGTGAGGCAAGCTATTACCAGACGTACTAGATGGTACCGGGGCTGACTATCAGCCATATGCAGCTCACAGAGCCGAGACATCCCAGAGTCACAGGTCACAGGGGGCCGCAGCCACAGCCGGTGGGTCAGTGATGGGTAGGAGGCGAGATCCGGCATAGGGGCCAGCTGAGAGACAAGCCGAGGGAGGGGGAGAGAGCTGAGTCACCCCAGGAGCAGAGATGGGTTGTTTTTTTATAGAGACACCGGTCTACGAACCGAGTGTGTATATAGAGGCCTGCGTGCCCTCATAGGATTGATGTATTCATGTTTGTTATATATACCGGCCTGCGAGCCGAGTACATGTTGTATAGTTGATACCGGCTCAAGTGGCCGAGTATATTTTTGATAGAGAGGCCGGCCTACGAGTCGAGTTGAGATTTTGACAGAGAAAGACTGGCTGCGTGCCGACTTTATATTTTTTGTTTGTATGATAGAGGTCCCATGCAGGGCAATTTGTATATTGTAACATTGTTTATATATATAGATGATGAGGTTGATCCATATGGTGTGTGTAATTGTGGATTTGGTGTGTATATTATAATGCTTTATGTTTTTGTGTTTATGGTATTGGAATGTTTGTGTGATGCATATGTTTTGAAATATTGATGTTTTGTATGATGATGGATGTTGATAGTTATGTCATTATGCAGGGAAAAGAGGCGAGCGCCGCCAAAATTTTGCAAAAAACAAATAGAAGGCCTGGATATAATCAAAATAGGTATAGGTTGACCGATATTGGTTAGATAACCGATGTCGGTCACTTTTGACCGATACCGGTTACATAACCAACATCGGTTATGTTAAAACAAGCTTTTCTAAAAATAGAAAAGTTGGGGAGGCAATTTTAGATTCTTATTTTTAGAGCCATGCAACATGTTAAATACGAGGATGCGAGGCTGTTGTCATCCATACAGGGTAGTTGCATGGGAGAATTGAGTGATAAGGAGGAAAGAGATAGGTAAAGTGATCATGAGCTTGGAGTAAGAAGGCGTAAAGGCAAGTAATAGTGAAGAGGGTGGTGAACATGGCTGAACAAGGAGAAGCATCCAAATGGGAAAGAGAGAGAGGAAGACATGTTCCACCTCAAACTGCCGCATCCCAGGAGGTATATATGATTTTTGGTTGGAGTTAAAAAAATTTTGCATGCATGTGAATAGGATGTGGGAAGGTAAGTGGGTAGAGATGAAAAAGAAAGGTGATAGGAAAAAGGTTTGGGATGGGGTGAGTGTTGTAGGGTAAGTAATCAGGTGTTGGAGATATGTGCGTAGGTACATAGAGGGGAAAATGAGCGCAAAAGTTATCATAGGTGGTATTTTTTGAGCGGGTGATTGGAATTAATAGTGACCAATATTGTTCAGGAATAACCGGTATCGGTTAGGTAACCGGTATCGGTTATCTATAACCGATATCGGTAACTGTGTAAAGTTGCGGATTGTGATAAAAAACACGTTAGAAGCTATTTGTTGATTTATTGTTTGTTGGTTTAATGTGTGTAGGCACAGGAAGGGTTGAGGATGAATGATAGGGTGCCAGCTTTGTTGTCATGGGTCCGAGCGGATGTAACACCAGCTGAGTGGGCATTAATAAATCGTGCGGAGTTAAGTGGAATCCGCTATTATTCACGGATCGCATGCAATCATGCCATGTTGCAGGCGCTGATTGAGAGATGGAATCTTGAAAAGAATACCTTTATCTGCCAACAGGGGAGATGACAGTGACGTTAGAAGATGTGTTTCCGAATTTTGAGACTCCCAATTACAGGAAGACCAGTGTATCAGGCAGGGCCTAATGTGGCGCAGTAGCGATAACGGCAGTATTTGGTCCAGCCACATGAGATTTGACACAGTGAGGTTTGACATTCACTTATGGTATAATGTTTGTAGCACACCCTGAGGCAACAAGGTTGGCGGTGGTATTAATGATAGCGGTGGGGTATTATGCATTACCTAGAGCGGATGGGGAAGATTTCGAAATCATTGATGTGTATTATTCGTGAGATGATAGAAGGTAGCGTTACTTTCACATGGGCACTGCATATCTTACGGAGCTATACAGGGGTTTATGGGCATGCAGGTGAAATCACAGGACTACACTTGGATTGTGCATACTTATTACATTGTTGGGCCTATGAGCACATTGTGTGTGTGCGACCAATAGGCCGACCAATCCAGGGAGGAGAGACAGGAGTGCAGAGGTTGGGATTCAGACGATGGGTCTAGACAGAGCAAGAGGCAAGAGCCGAAACCGTGATAGATGATGCTGAGTATTATAGGTAGATGTGGGAGATGGTGACAATTGCAGATATTCGTTGGAGACCATACGGGAACTACATGGTGACGGTGAACATAGCCGAGGATTTGAGGGGTGTAGAGCGATTAAGGTGGATCACGGGACACAGGCCAGGTGAGTACGAGAGGATTCCTCTAGATCATGTGCGGCAACAATTTGGATTTGTTCAAGATATACCCATGGCTCATAGACCATACAGGAGGATCAACACCGAGGCACCCTTCTCACCGCCACGACCGACACTTCCAGAAGGACCAGAGGAGACAGTAGCCGATCGCAGGGTAATGGATGCAGGAGTGACAGAGTCTTATAGATTATGGTGGGTAGCAGAGCTGCGAGGTGCACGTGAGAGGGCTGATCGTCCTGACATAGCTATGATTACAATAGAGAGAGACCACCTGCAGGGTTTAGTTCACCAGCTTCAAACACAGGTGAATGAGACAACGAGATTGTTAGAGGTTTCACAGTCACGAGTGGAGAGACTAGAGGCAATATTCCTCCACGCGAGAGGGTATTCGTATGTTACAGAGAGATTGGCGGATCAGTGGGAGGAACCAATAGCAGTGGCCCCTTTGAGGATGGAGAGGCCAGGTGAGCGGCGTCGATGATCACCATCACTACCTGGTTCGGGATGAGGCATGGGGGCCTACGTGAATTTCATAGGGGTAGAAGAATAAATAAGGATGCCGACCTACGCGTTGATGATAGAGAAGATGTATTTGTTTAACATCTAAATAAAACTGAATATGTATGTTGATTTTGAGGTTATGATAATAATAAGAAATGTTTGTGTTTTGAATGTTTGGATTGGTAAAGGACAAAGGTGAGTGTTATCAATATAAATATGTGAAAACATTTATATTTTAAAGAAAAACACCACACATGATAGGTTATGGTAGGGGATGGTCGAGCTAACCTTGGGAGACCCCATGTCTCCTAAGTGCTGCCTACATAGCCCATTGCATAAAGCAAGAAGGGGCCTCAGACCGATGTAGTTCTCCCTTAGGACCAGGGAGAGGTGAATTTAGGCAATTTGGTTGTGGTTAGGCAATTTGTTGGTTGGTAAAAGTTTGATATTGGTAGGGTAATGTTGTTGGTGTTGGTGTGGGTAAAGGTGAAGCGAGGGTTAGCTTACCCAAGCATTAGGGAACCGTGTCCTAATTAAGGTCAACACAGAATCCTAGATTCGGGCAAAAGAGGTAAAAGTGTCCCAAAGTTGGAAAGAGCTAAACAAACCACGTATTATCATAGGATGAGCGTGAATCCCTAGGTACCTTGCATAGGTGAGAAGTCGATAGGTGAAAAGAGTTGTATAATCACAATATATCGGATATACGTCACGTCCCTTGAGTTTTGTTGTTGTGAAGAATGGTGGGGTGAGGTGGATGGTATAGCTAGGGCGTAGAGGACTTGTTATAAGGTGATTATTCTGATGAAATAGATCCAAACCTAAATAGATGAGTCCATGACTCAAAAGTGCTTTTGAATACTGCTTTTATTTTTCTGGATATAGACTGATCGATGCGGGAAGTCTATATGGGATATGCATTTTGTTGTTTCTTGAGGTCTTCACGAAGCTGATCAATGCGAGAAGCTTCTGATAGAGGCTGACTTTGTATAGTTGTCCTTCAAGGGAGCAGTCTACTTATAGTAGCATGATGCGGCTTTGCACATAGCTGTCCTTCGAGGGAGCAGTCTAGTGTATAATAACAGATGCGGCTTTGCACATAGCTATCCTTCGAGGGAGCAGTCTAGTTTAGAGCGTAGCGGTCTAGATGTCCATATGAAGCATCGAGTTTTTAGGAAGTTTGACTCAAGAATATCCCAGAATCATATAATTGAGAACTTGTTATTTTGATACTTTTAAGTCATGGACCAGACTAAAAAGGGGAAGGCATCTTTAAGAGGAGGTGATGATCAAACCATGTGAGCTTGATTCCATTTTGAGATGCACAAAACAAGGTGTATGAGGTGGTAAATGAGCTCAAGGGACGAGCGCAAGGTAGATAAGAAGTGATGTAACACTAAATTCAACAGTAGAATGGTCGAGAGATGCAAGGCATTAAGGGGTTCAGGCTCGGGTTTACCATTAAGCAAAGCTAAACGATAAGTACCTGATCCGTAGGTGTGAGTGATAATGTAAGGCCCAATCCAATTAGGAGTAAATTTTCCACATTTGCTCTTTTCTAGTTTGGTTACATGTTGATTCTCTTTGAGGACAAGATCACCAATCTTAAAGGTACGCTCATGAATTCACTTATCATAAGCATGCTTAATGCGCTTTTGATAAATTTGTAGGTGGTCAAGAGCTGTAAGACGACACTCGTCAAGAAGCTCTAATTGGGCTAACCACTCTTGGCGGAAGTCATCATTGGCGAGAATATCCTGAAGAGATATTCTGAGAGAAGGGATTTGTATTTCGAGAGGCAAGACAACCTCGGTACCATACACCAGAGAGAATGGTGTGGCATTAGTGGAAGTACGAATGTTGGTACGATAAGCCCAAAGGGTAAAGGGGATGTGATCATGCCAGTTTTTTCCAGAATTGTTAACGACTTTCATGAGAATTTTGATTAAGGTTTTGTTAGAAGATTCGGCTTGTCCATTTGCTTGTGGATAGTAGGGTGACGAGAAGCTAAGTTTGATACCAAAGTTGTCACAAAGGTCTTGTAACAACTTATTTTTGAAAGATTTTCCATTATCTGTTATCAGGTGATGAGGAACACCAAAACGATAGATAATGTGATGATTGATGAACTCAACGATTTTTTCTTTTTTGGTTGAAATGAGTGGAACGGCCTCCACCCATTTAGTGTAATATTCGGTTGCCATGATGATCCAACGGTGATGCTGCGAAGAAGGTGGGTGAATCTCGCCAATAAGGTCTAAACCCCATTGTGAGAAAGGCCAAAGATCTCGTGTGACCTGTAACGGGTGGCTAGGAGTATGTTGAAGGTTGGCATGTTGTTGACACATAACACAACGCTTAACATATTCGCAGCAGTCTTTATTGATAGTAGGCCAATAATATCCTAGGTGAAGGATCCGCTTGGCCATGGCGAGGCCACTAAAGTTCCCACCACAAAGTCCGTCATGGATTTGTTGGGTGGTATGAGTGACTTCAGCGCCGGTTAGACAGCGAAGGAGGATACCATCAAAGCCATGTTTATAGAGGAGTCCCCCCATGATGACATAACGAGAAACACTTTTAAGAAAAGCACTGTTTGCCATTACTAGTAAGGTCAGGTGGTAGAATAGAGGTTGTAAGGTAGTCGTGAAATTGGTGATACCAGGTATCCTACGAATCAGCAGATACATTATTTACCATACAAACATCCTGGAACTAAGTAAGATGGGGCAAAGAGTTGTTGGACCAAGACAAATATGTCCGAGTCAGTTGGTGAGGCTAGAATTTGCGAGGCCAAGCAAGCCATAGTATCTGTAAATTTATTAGTTGAGCGGGGAATGGTTTGGATAGAATAATGAGAAAATAAGGTCAAAAGTGAATCCACGTAATGTTTGTACTTTTGAAGTTCCTCATTTTTACATTGGTAGATGCCAGTAACTTGATTTACTACCAATTGAGAGTCACCAAAAATATTAATAGACTTCACACCTAAGTGTAACGTAACATGGAGACCCAAAACAAGGGCCTCGTATTCCGCCATGTTGTTAGTGCAGGGGAAATCGAGCTTGAATGAAAGAGGCATAGGTTCACCTTTAAGAGGAATGAGAACAACGCCTTTGCCCCACCGTGCTTGGCATTTAGATCCATCAAAGAAGAGGGCCATTATATATGACACATCACTGAGTGAAAGAGTTGCGATGAGCTCATCAGGGAAAGTAAAATTGGTAAATTGTTCCCCAGGTAAAGGGGCTTCCGCAAGTTGGTCTATGATAGTTTGTCCTTTGATTGATTTTTGATGTATAAACTCAAGGTCGAGGTCAGCGAGGAGTATAAGCCATCGGGTGATGCATTGGTTTAGATGAGGTTTGGCATACATATAATGTATGGGGTCAGGCGTTGGTGATGACAAAGGTTTTATGATTCAGGAGGTAATGTCAGAGTTTGGTGGCCATAAATGATAGGGCTAGGCACAACTTTTCTACGTGTGTATACCTAGTCTCGTAATCCACAAGAGTACGGCTTATGTAATAAATTGCTTGTTCTCGATGCTCAGAGTCACGATGTGCGAGCATGGCTCCTACAACATGGTCGGTGGTAGAAAGGTAAAGGTAGAAAGGGCGATCGTCCTGAGGTGGGATAAGCACGGGTGGCTACAAGAGATAAGCTTTAAGAGCCTCAAAGGCTTGGTGGCACTCCTCACTCCATTGAAAGACAATGTCCTTTTTAAGGAGATGATGGAAAGGTTGACATCGATCCGAGAGTTGTGAAATGAAATGCCGGATAGATTGGAGTTTGCCTTGCAAACTACGTAATTGTTTGAGGTTAGTGGGTGGGGGCATTTCTAGGATTGCTTTGACTTTAGCTGGGTCAACCTCAATGCCACGCAAAGAGATGATAAAGCCAAGGAGTTTTCCCGAAAGGATGCCAAAGACACATTTCTTTGGTTGAAGATGAACACAGTATTGTAACAAGCGATCGAAAATAATGGTTAAAACATCGAGATGTTCACTGCGATGTTTGGATTTTCCAAGAATATCATCACATAATCCTCGAGGATAGTGTGCATAATGTCATGAAAATATAAGTCATAGCCCTGATATGTCGCACCAGCATTCTTAAGGCTGAATGGCATGACACGATAGAAGAAGGTCCCCTAAGGGGTAATGAAGGTGGTTTTATGTTGATCGGCCGGGGCTACCAAAATTTGATTGTATCCCGAGAAGCCATCCATGAGAGAAAGCATCTCATGGCCCGCAGTGAGATCAACAAGTTGATCAATGCTAGGTAAGGGGAAGTCATCCTTTGGGCAAGCGAGGTTAAGGTCCCGAAAATCATGCATATCCGAAGTCCCCCATCGCTTTAGTGATAGGTATGACATTAGAAATCCATTGCGGATAGTCAATAGGTAAGATGAAAGAAATAGAAAGGAGGCGTTGAAGCTCTTCTTTCACCAAGAGGGCAATGCGTGGATGCATTTTTCTTAGTTTCGTTTAATTGGTTTAGCATCTGGTTTCAAGAGTGATGTTATGGACAACAATGTCAGGATCGATTCCTGGCATGTCGGCGTAGGACCAAGCAAAAGCTTGATTGTGGGCATGGAGGAAGGTAGTGAAGGCGGCTTGTTCTAATGCATCGAGAGATTTTCCGATCTTTAAAATGTGAGGATCGTCCTCCATGTGGATGTTGATTTCTATAGTTGATTCATTCAACATAGTTTGGGTGTCAGATGGTAAGGCACGTTGAATATAAGAGTCATCCGCACCAAGGTAGGTGAGGATGGAGTCATCATCCTGCACTCCACAACATTAATTGAAGGTGAATCTTCTTCAATCATATCTAGATACAAAAGGGGAGAGAAGATGGGTCCTCACTATCGCGTTGATAAGTGAGAGGACCCGAAGATAACATTCACGAAAAAAAAAAAATTTAGGAGGAATAGATTCTAGGTCTATTGATTATGTGGTGAAGATGGAAAAATGGGCGATGATGGTTCGGAAGGAATGACTTCATTGTTTTCTGGATACAATTGACATGAGGTTTCTTCGGTGTAGGTGGTTCAAAAATCCAAGACCACGATGATCTTTATGTTTGCGGGTAGTTACGGGAATGATCATATGTCGGCCTTGTTCATAAAAGACCGAAACAAAACCCTTCCAGCACACGCGTCGTCGGAAGGTGAGGGAAAACGACATTGGTTAGATATAGAAAATTAGATTAGAAGGGAACCACACCAAGGGGAGGTTCAGGGGTGACAGAGGATGTGTCGAAACCCCCATATGTTAGGTTGGTGCGGTAATTAGGTGGTCCATAGGAGATCACCTCCTCCACACGACGGTCGTAGGTAGGATGTGCATGTAACGAATCATCCACTCTGTGGGGTATGGAAGGTGCTAACATTGTATAGGAGGTATTCCCCTAGCGTAAGGCGTTGAAAAACATCTACCAAGGGATCTGAAGTTGGGATGTTATCCGTGGGGAAGGAAGTGGTATTCACGGCGGTGGATTCATTAGTCAAAGGTGTGAGTGTGGTTAAGGTGGATGGTTGAGGTGTGGTTGAAGTAGATGGTTGGGCTGGATCAATGGGTGCCTTGACTAGTACAAGCACATCATTAGGGTGATATAACATATTACAGGTTTTGAAAGGGGAAGCGTCAGCTTTGATGGTGTAAGACTTCCCCTCATACTCAAATTTTATGCATCTATGTAAGGTGGAAGGAACGCATCCCATAGCCCAGATCCAAGGGCAGCCTAACAATATGTTGTATTGGAATTCTCCCTCAAGGACATAGAAGATTTCGGGTAAGGTACGTGGCCCTACACAAATGTTAAGGATCACGGTGCCTAAGGTAGAAGTAATAGCATCATTGAATAAACGCACATGGTGGGGTTAGCACACATGCAGCGGGGAGGGATATTCATCTCGCTGGAAGGCTTTGGAAGAGACGATTTTTAGATCGGCACCCCCGTCGATCATAACACGACGTACCAAAATGTCCCGGATGTAAGCCGAGATGAAAAGAGTGGATCAAGATCTTCGCACTAGCAAAGGCGACAATTTCTTCTTCAAAAAATTGACAAAGCGCTTCTTGTGACAGGACGAAGTGGTTGTGGAGGTAGGTTGTTTGGTGAGAGAAGCAACGTGGTTGGGTGTTAAAATGGAGGCGACGGGCAAGGTTTCGTTAGGTAGGACCTCTATCCCTTGAAGGATCTCAATTAAAGCTTGTCGATGCGATTCAGATGTTTGAATGAGATCATAGAGTGTCATTTTGACAGGAGATTGGTGAAGTTGTTTGATCATGGTGCGGTGGGCAACTCCATCAGAGACGGGATAGGCAGGTCCACGAATGACCACTTTAGGTGGTGGTGCGATCGGGATGGCAGAAGGAGAAAGAGAGGCCGCATGTGTGCTTTCTTTAGCTTTTCCATTGTTTTTCTGACCTTGAGTAGCAATGTTAATCATGTTGATCTTGTGAATATGAGAGGAGGAAGATGGCAGGGATAAGTCATTGCTCTCGAGAGGCGGGGTTGCAATGATGATAGATTTTGGCGAGGTGGGGACAGGTGGTATAGGAGAAGGGATCAAGCTAGGGGCCTCTCTCGTAAATTATCTTTCTTAGGCTATCTACCCGAGATAGGTGACTTGTGGAAGGATGGCTTTCAGAGCTTTGATCCTTCTACATCGTGTCCTCGGTGTGCGATGGTAATCACAAATTTTAGATTCATCATAACAAATTTTAGATTTATTTTTGGATAAATCTAACCATTTAGGTGGGTGTGTCAGTGCTGGGAATTGGTGAAGTTTCAAGCATAAGGGAAGGTTTATTTAAGTTGATAGAAGTGGTGAGGGATTCGATAGAAGATGAGGGGGTGAAGGTGAGGACATAGGCATTTTGAGCTTTTGTAAACACCTCGGGTATATGGTAGAGGTGTCTGGATTAGTCATCTGCATTTGAGTAGAGTATGGTGTACTCAAACGCTCCCATAAGGCTCGTCTATCTTCTAAGGGATGACACTCTTCACGTGTGAACAGGAACTTTGGTATGGAAGAGAGGTGGGTTGTGATTCCGGTCCACTGTGGGTGTGATACAGGGGGTAAATGAGGTGTTGTATCAATGGGTGTTAAGAGGTCAACCGGTCGCTGGAAAGATTTAGGTGATGAAGAACTAATAGGTAGGAGGGCATGCTCGAGGGGATCCATCATGATTAAGGAGTTTGGTGATGTAGGCTCAAGGGGTTTCTCCTCTAAGGATGACAGAAAAAGTGGCAAGCCTTCTTCTGTTGCAGCAAGAGTGGTGGAAGGAGATGTTTGGGAAATAGATAAGTTAGATAACATCCGCTCACAATCTTGTAGGGATGTGGTGTAAGAAGGTTCATTTGTGAGAAGAGAACTCTAGGCGGTTAATTCCTTTATGGGTAAAGGAATAGTGGGACTATCCTCTTGTCCTGATGAAGGAGAAGGGGCGAGAATCCCTGTGTTGGTGAAGAAGCTTGATTCAGAATTTCCTCAATGGAAGCCCTGGGTTGGGAGTTGAAAATCGCATGGATCTCATGCACACTCTTCTCCTCGCCGAGGTGTCTTGGTTTGTGTTACTGTTAGATGCATGGTTTGGAAATGGTTTGTTGAAGATTTTTAAATTTCGATTAGCGGGGCATTAGGATTATCGAGAGTTATATCCCCTGCATCAACCATTTCCTGCACTATGTTTTTCAACATCTTGTAGTTTTCATGACTATGTCCCTTCACACGATGGAAGTTACAGAAGTCATTTTCTTTATACCAAGAAGGAATAGCGCGGGTGGAATCAAACCCGGAGTGAGGTTTAACAGGAGGCAAGGTGATAACTCCTACTTTAAGCAATTTGTCTAAGATCACACCATAGTTTCTCCCAAGGGAGTGTAGTTGATGGGCTCGGCTTTATACTTATAGGTGGCTTTACCGGGTATTAGATGTTAGTGCTTGAGATTTGACCATCATCAACTGCGTGTACTTGCACCCTTTGATTTCAAGCAACCGATGCGTGAGAGTTGGTGGTGTTGGGTTTGGTGGTAGAGTCTTGGGTCCGAAATTTGAGCTTTTGTTGCGTAACCTCAATTTCTCTTCCTCTAAGGCTCGAATCTCTAGTTTCTGAGCCATAGTAAAGGCCTCATCAAAAGTGCGGAAAGTTTGAATTTGGAGGGTGGGAGAAATGTGTTTAGCGCAGGCCCACGTAAAAGTTTGATGAGCTCGGCCTGAGGTAAGGCGTAAGTAAGTTGGTTGATGAGGCCCCGCCATCGTCAATAAATCTGCGATAGACTTGTCTTCAAATTTCGGATGGCATAAAGGTCGGTAATGGATACTTTCTTGGCAATATTGATGGAGAAGTGATCCAAGAAAGATTGGGCTAACTAGTTAAAGGAGAAGATTGAATGCTGGGTTAAAGCACTGTACCACTCCAAGGTAGGTCCTGATAAGGACATGGGAAAGTTATGGAGTAGTAAGGCATCATCATGAGCAATCGAGATAGCAAGCATGTCGAGAACGATCGCAAGTGTTGTTGAGGGTCCTCCTTACTATTAAAGCGAGTGAATTTTAGTAATTCCCATTGAGGAGGATATGTATGAAGGGGGACAGAAGGATGAATAGGCTCCCAACAAACTTGCTCATATGTTAGGGTGCTACGACTTCCTAAAACAGAAGCCTCAAGATTTTGCATCTTGTCCATCATCCGCTTGATTAAATCATTGGTTGGGTTAGATGATGGTGTTGTCGTTATAAATAGAGGAGGATTGGTCCAAGAGCCACTACTAGACAATGGTGGGATTGAATGTTGATAAGATAATGGTGATGAATGTGTTGGGGCAGCTGAATAAGGGTGTCCTATATAAGAGGTTGAGGCCACCGGATGAATTTGTGGAAATGAAAAGGTGGGCGGAGCTTGTGAGGGAAAGCTCATGTGTATAGGTGGCAGAGAGAAAGTTATAAAAGAGACAGTCTGTGAGAGAGATGAGGTAGGGTCAGTGGACGGTATTGACACATGGGGCCCAGATTAATGAAAGGAAAGCCAATTGGTGCAGTATGAACCACCGAAGCTACTGAGCTGGGAGATGGGGCTAAGGATGAAGACGGTGAAGTGGAGTTATTAGGTGGGGAAGGGGCTAAGTGAGCGGCGATACTAATAGGCATACCAATGAGGAGCTGACCATCGGGTGCACGGTCAGGGGTATGAGACAAATAATATTGTATGGCACTAGGATTAGCATCCAAAAATTTGGCAAATTCCTTATCTCCTACAGGGATCGTGGGAAAATTACTGGTATCCGTAGGATTCCCCATAGGATGTGAAGGGGGTGACTCAGGAAAAGGCACGGAATAGGCATGTGAAACCATGGCTGCAGCTTGTTTCCGGTGATAACAACCATGGACAAGAGGACACAACAGGGATTTAATCAATCCGGAACAAAAAAACAACAAAATGTTGGAATTGATAGGTTGTTGGTTTGTCAAGAACTATTAAACATAGTAACCGATATCGGTCAGATAACCGATGTCGGTCAAAATGTAGCCGGCATCGGTCAGTTAACCGATGTCGGTAGTATAGGACCGGTGTCGGTCACTGTGAAAGCAAAGAGAGGATGTAAGAAGCTGCTGGTTTGGGGATAACAATGCTTAATATACCTACCAAACTGTCTTGAAGTGATCACTGAAATAGTGTATGACAGAGAAACAGAACTAAAAAACAAGCAAGATGCACAAGCAAATCAAGAGACTAACCCTAGGATTAGTTTTAATCACTTTGGGCTTATGCCTTAGATGCCAGATGATGTCAATCCTAAATAAAGAGACCTAAGGGAGATGTCAAGTTTGTTTTGGCTCATAAGGCTACCTCAATCGGGCGGAGGAATACCACGGGAAGGGGGGATGTTTGAGCTGTTGTGTTGATTATGATGTGATTTGGTATGTGTTGTGCAGTGAGAGTAAGATTAATTTCTCGTCAATACCGTGGATATCACCCCACGTGTATGACGACTTTACTTAATCTACGTTCACTAGAATTAAAAACAGCAAGCAAGAATGTGATGCACGTGTTTTAAACCCAAATCGAAAATGATATTCGATGAAGCAAAGAAGATGACTTTCACTAATGCAAAGATGTGAAAGAAAAACAAATTCTTTTACCAAAATGACAAAATATTTTGTGAATATTTAGAAGAAAGAAATAGCAAGTGTGCTCCCTATATGAAAGCAAGCAAGAAAGAAAGAAACCCGAAAAGGGTCCCACCGGGCGTGCCAAAATGTTTCGCACAGAATTTGGTTCCGGAATAGAGTTGCTTCTATCCTTTCATTCTCTTGAGAAATAGATAAGGGTTAGGGCTAGGAGGAATACCTGTTGAGTGTTGGGAAGGTGTGCGCATACCGTAGAGAGATCAGATCGATTGTGAAGAACTCCTTTTTGTCTAGGAAGGACTACCTGTAAGTAAGAATACAAGACCACCAGATCTTAGTTAGACAATAAGTGAGGGAACTGCCTTAGGCCCAGGAAATATGAGACTTCCTTTCGAAGGTGGTCAGTTCCCCTTTTAATATGAATTAAAGCAAAATGATAACAAAGAACTACAAGATACTACTTACGATTCCTGATGAAGATACAGGTCCAAGGAATGTGGTGGCGATGAAGGCTTAGTTGGGATGATCCGGTATTGGAAAGCGAGCTGATGAAGCTATCCTCAGTCTTTTCCAATGCTTGAATGAGTGTGACAGCGATCCAGTTGCTCAGTTACAGTCTTGGGCTCGATCCTCTTCTCTGCAACCTCTTCTCGCCTTTGTTTCACTTCTCTTTTTTTTTTCTTTTCCAAATGAATTCCTGGATCCTCTCTTTTTGGTTGGGGGAGGTCATTAACAGGGAACCGATGGCGGTTACGTAACCGATGGCGGTCGAGTAGGAACCGATGTCGGTTAGGTCAAAGTGGCTATTTTTAGTAAAATAGCCATCTTTCCCTCCTTTTCTCCCGAGGGATCAGTTGTGGGCTTGGTCAAGTCATTATTAGGCTCGTTTTGGTGTGGGTGAGGGGTAATGAGTCATGGGTGTGGGTCTGGACCAAGTCATAGGTCTTAATTAGGTTGGTTTAGGGTTAGGGCTAGGTCATGGTGAGGTGGTAGGGTTGGAGATGTGGATTTATTAATTATAAGGTAATTAATAAATAACTAAGTGTGCAAGGTTTAGGTGGTGAGCTAGGGTTAGGTTGCAGGACGAGATGCGGGGTACAGGGTGTCGTAAGACCCAAATTTGGTGTCTATACATGGTTTAAGAGCACAGAGGATGAGTTTTCTCAGAGATTTAGTATTGGACCTGAGTTTTATGCACACAAATGGGTAGAAGAAAACATGTATCATGAGTTATATGAGACCTTATTTTGTTGCTTTCTAGTAGAGTTGTATGAATGGATTTCCGCGTATGCATCTAGATCAAGCTGTACTATAGATCTCGCGTTTAGACCCAAGATGAATATTAGAGGTCTGTAGGATGTTGATCTGACTTGGATGTGTGTTTTTGATCATTGGTGGAAGAGAGTGTTGACCAGTTATACCCTAGAATACACTATTTCTACATATTCTTGTCCTGAGGTTGTTGAGTTTGAGTTCTTAAAGGAACCTAGAGGATCATTTTTACATGTTATCCCTTTAGCCATGAAGATCCTGCTCATTACACTAAGTTTGGAAGCATTCCCTATGGCTGGCTAAGCTTCTCTAAGCATTGGGTGAGGAAGCTAGGGTGGAGGAAGATGGAAAAAATTGCAACCTGAAAAGAGAGAGAGGACAGACGATTCAAGTATAGTGAAGCGCATGAAAGAGAGATGGATAGACAACGCAAGGTTACGGGAGTGATGGATTTATGGGGGCAAATGTTGTGGAAAGAAATTGAGGTTTTCACAGAGGACTTCACTTGGAGAAAGGAGAGCCATCAGCGTGCATCTGAATCCACCTAGTGACCAACCCCTAGCACTTAGTCTTCCAAATCAAGAGATAAGTATTGCTAACATAGTTGGTATTGGTGGGAGTGACCAATCTACACCTAGGAGATATAATTTTTCATTTGGTACATCTATGGTTGCACAATCATTTTTGTGTTTGGAGGAATATTTTCTATAATATTGTTTGGGTAGAGTGCAAGTACAACAAGCTTAGGTATCGCATCTAGGAGTGGCATGGGACACACATCTGGTAGTAGTGCGGTCTCTCACAAACTGTTGGCACATAGTTTAGTGGGACATTAGGAATGCTAGGCATGACCACTTCAGGCCCTTTACCGGCTACAAGAGGTGGATCTGGTGGTATAGGAGCTAGAGGGCCTAGTGGACTTAGTGGATCTAGAGGATCTTGTGGATTAGGAGGAACTAGACCTGGTGGATCTAGTGAATCTATTGGCGAGGCTAACACCGGAGGAAATCAAGGTTCTTGGTCAAGTGGACAAGGACCTCAACCACCTTAGTAAGTGTTTTTCAAGATGTATTTGCACCTACCAGACTAAAAAGGTGTTGAGGATGTTGTAGAGCATGTACACAAGTGTGAACTGCTATGGTGTGTGAAGGGGATCACTACCCTAGAGTAAAAGGCAAGTCATTTTGCAACAACATTGCAAGGATGTGTGCATAGTTGGTACTGGAAGTATGACCCCCATCAAATAGTGGTGGATTATAATGTGCTGCAGAATGCCTTCTTGGCTGAATTTCATATCCCTGAGTTTGAACAGAAGAGCATCAGCGCACTGAAGGAGATCCAATAGGGAATGACAAAGAGTGTGTGGGAGTATGATGCACGTTTTAAGACTCTCTTATCAAATCTATCCTATAATATTCACCCCTCTCAACATGCTCAATGGTTTGTTGGAGGATTGATAACAACATTTAGAAGAGAACTTTCACACAAGACTTTTACAGATTTACGTGAGGCCTTGAAGTTTCCCTATGCACTGAGGCTGTTGGAAGTGTAGATACAGTGTTAGCCCCTTCCTTGAGGCTCATATTGTTGTAATGGTGAAGCATCTGGAGAAGCTATCTGTGAACTTGGTGCATAAGACTCGCAGTGGTCTATGGTTCATGGATTGTGAGGTAGAGGGGCATATAAAGGACATTTTCCCTAAGAGATCATGACGCACTGATAGTAGTTGACCGTGATATTTTCCATGGAGATCGTGATAAAAGTAGATGCCCACTACTTTGCAATGCGTGATCTCGTAAGAATGTGTCTTTCTACTACAAGATTTGCATATCGACTACTCATGACACCAAGGATTACAGTGATTGACTAGATACATGATGCCATTTACATTGGTGTGCACTAGACCAGCCTCACAGAGACAATTCAAAGGGAAATGGGCATCACTATGAAGGATGCGTGCATGGTGGGGCACATGGAAGAAGTTTCCAGAGGAGGATTTTGTGGTCATGGAAACTATGGATGAGGAAGAACCGAGTTCCTACGTGGAACATGTTACGATTCTCGGGTCTACAAAGCACTATAAGCATGATTGATTTGATCTATTATAATGATCCTAGTGTGGAAAGAAACATAAGTATGAAGAATTCCCATAGATATTTGAGCATATGAGCCAAGAGCACCGAGAAAGTTAAAGGCGCTATGATGGTGAGTATAAAAAGAACGATTCATAATGGATGTCAAGGGTGGCATGTAAGTCGGAACTAGAGCCGGTACTAGTTACAATGTGATCTAAGGTTGCGCACGTGAGGGAAGTATCAAGGCTAAGACCACTAGTTGTTAGAGTAGAGGTGGTACATGGAAAGCATCTAGACCCTACTCATCAGAAGGAGGTATATCAAGAAACCATGGATGTGATTCAAAGCCTATAAGGTGAGATACAAAGGCCTAAAAGAGTAGTCAAGAAAGTTACAAGAAATTAAAAATATTGAGGCTCCACGAAGGATTTGGATGAGGTTAGAGAAGTATGAAAGATGTTAAGGAAAGAGAATATCATGCCCCTGCTAGGAGAGTGGTTACGGGAGAAGGTACTGTGCACTAGAGAATAGCGTGAGAGGAAAGTTCTATATGCCAACCTTCCTCCCCACAACCTTGATTATGACAAGGAGATTACCTTTAATGTTGTTGTAGATGGGTGGCTTCCTGAGCATTATCTTTATTGACATAGATGCGAGAGGTCAATGTTATCACCCTAGATGTATGGCATCAAATGGGAAGGCCCCCATTATATCCATCTTTGAATGTGTTGCATATGGCTAAAAAGAAAAAGGCAATGCCCATTGCTATCTTGAAGGATGTTGCTATCACGATCCAAGGGGTAAAGTTCACTAGAGATTTTGAAGTCTTGGTGCTAGCCGAGGTAAACAACTTTCCAACATTACTTGGGTGCCCTGGTGTTACAAGAATAATGTTGACCTAAGGTTCAATAAGGGATACATAAGTTTTGAAAACAAGGAGGAACAGGTCATCATCCCCTTAACCGATGGAAAATCAACACCATATACTAAGCCCTTGGGAGAAGAAATTCTTGATAGGATCTATGTGCGCTCTATCAAGGACCCTAAGGTGATTCACCCTACAAGGGAGTTATCCAGTTTGAAGATGCTCAGTCCATGAGTGATAAAACTAGTGTGGCATGTGAAAATTGGGTGCACAAGACTTATGAGTTAATTGGGTGACAACTAAGAGGCTCTGTGACAAGGGTAACGAAGGCACAAAGGCCTAGGAGGAAAGAAGTTACCAAGTTATTTTGGAGGATCCAACCCTAATGATTTCTTACGAGAAATGGAGGCTCAAAGGGGAAAAAGAAATCAAAAGAAGAGGGATGCTCAACTATAAACTACTTGGGACCATAGCGCGTTGGTGGAAAATACACCGTGATAGCCTTCTAGAGTGGCGCAAGGTGAGAATTGCATTCTCTATTAGGTTCTCCCAAGCAATTCACCCACTGCAATACAAGACTACCATAGGAAGGAACCCACCTTGTCTCATGTCTAAGCATGTGAGAAATCATGGATGGAAGGTGTGGAGGCCTTACCACCTTCTTTATGGGTGCATAAGTTGTATTCCACCTTACAAGGTTGTGCGTGTGTATGGTATATTCACTCCAGACGTGCCATCGACAAGAAATTGGAAGGAGTTGATGGCTGACATCCTTCAAGCTTTTGAGTATTGAAGTACTAAACCATTGGTGGATAGGGCATTGTAGGTTTTTAAGCACCTAACGATGGGAGATAGTGCCATGGTAGAAGATAGAATATTAGAGTTATTGGGTGAACCTGGTTTGGAACCGTGCTTTGATGAAGAAGATTCAGAAGAGGTGCAGCTTGAGCGCATGCATGGAGAAAGAAAAGGGAAAGATGGTCTATGTGATAGATGACGAAGAGATGGAGAGTTTAGATGTTAACCATACTGAAGGTACATGTGAAGTTATTGATAGTGTTGATGAGCAAGCACGCGCATACAATGAACCCCTGAAAACAAAGAAGGTTAACATTGGCTCGGAGGCCACTATTAGAGACTATTGGTCGGAGAAGGAAGTCTCAACGATCATTGATCTATTGCACGAGTTTTAGGATTTATTTCCATGTGGGTACCATGAGCTTAAATTTGTTCACCACTCCTTAGGGGAGATGAATATCAAATTGAAAGAAGGTGTGTGCCTAATCCGGAAAAGGCCTTATCAAATGAATTTGAATCTTCACGTCAAGGTTAAGGAGGAGATAGAAAAAATGATCACTTCAGGCATCATTGAAGCTATGGAGGAATCAGAATGGGTAAGCCCCATGGTCATCAGTATTAAGAAGGATGGAAGGATAAGGATCTATGTTGACTATAAGGACTTAAATGCAGTATGTGTAATTGATCCTTTTCCAACCCCTTTTACCGAGGAGATTCTGGAAGGAGTGGTCGGGCACGAAATCTATTCCTTCATGGATGGATTCTTAGGATACCATCAAGTTAGAATTGCTAAAGAAGACCAAGAGAAGAAAAATTTCACCACTGAATGGGGAAGTTTTTCCTATACGGTCATGCCTTTTGGATTGAAGAATGCGTTGGATATGTTTTCACACATAGTGGTCCAGGCATTTCAAGATTTTATCCATAAGTTTCTAAAAGTATACCTTGATGACTAGACGATGTATGGACTAGTGAAAGACCATTGTGATAATTTGAGGCTAATGTTTGAGAGATTTTGGCAGTTGAGGATATCCCTCAACATTAAGAAATGTGTTTTTGCTACTCCATTTGGGACCTGTTGGGGCACATTATATGTAAGGAAGGTTTGTTGGTGGATCCTACCAAAGTTGTTGTTATTGTGGGGTTAGGGGATCCTACCAATGAGTGCGCATGTATGTGATTCCTTGGGCATATAGGGTACTACTAGAAGTTTATCAAGGGGTATGCCAAGATCATCATGACATTGGAGAAGTTACTAAAACACAAGATTTCCTTTCTCTAGGAAGAGGCACAACAAAAAATGTTTGACACTTTAAAGGATAGACTTGTCACTGCACCCATATTATGGTTTCCCTCTTGGGATAAACCTTTCCACTTGTATGTTGATGCCTCGGGCATAGACATTGGAGCAGTCCTAGCACAACCTATGTGTGTTAGAACATGAGTGCATTGTAATCATGGAAGAAGCACATGGTGGGATTGTAGGAGGGCACTATGTAGGAATACCACCACACAAAAGATTCTACTCACATGGTTGTTGTCACCAAATCACCGCACACTCCGAATGGCCGGGATGTGAATAGGACGCTCGATTGGGACACATGATCACCTCTCAAGTGTGGACTTGGGCTCGAGGTGAACCTTCGGCCGGCTTCCTCTTCCTAAACTAAGTGTTGTACTACAACAAAAATGATTATCTAGTCCTATGCTAACATTTTCATGGGGTTTTAGGGAAAGAGATTTACAGAAATGAAACTATACTAGGGATGGTGATGCACCAAATAAAGGGTGTTTCTAGACTCAGGAAGGGTTAATTTGAAGAGGGTGTGTGCACCACAGGTCAACTTCACCTACTACAACTTAGAGAGGGTACAAGATACCACAAACTAAGAGACATGCGTTCCCTTTGTTAAACTTTATCGACCGAGAAATATACCAGCTTTCCCAAAGAAGAAGGATGAACTCAAGAAGGGTGAATAGACACCACAACTCAACTGCATGCAATACTCCACCACTCGATAAGCACAAACTCCAAGAACCTGCAATAGAAACTTAAACTTGCACAGTGTACCTGCAAGTACGAGAAAGGCACAAAGAAGCATAAAAGGATGAAAGGACCGAGATTAGTCACAAAACACACACTTTTATTGCTTCAATAACATGCACAATGCATCATACATTCAAAAGAGGCAATAGTTGCCATTACAGCCTTTGAAGAGGAGGCTTGAAAGTTCTCTCAACACACAAGAACAACTTGCAAGAGAGAGAGATTCTTGAAAAGTATACACTCGCCCGAGATATCTAACTCGTCTAACTTGTCCGAACTCATTGTTGAACCCTTTGAAATGAGCTTCCAACTTACATTTATAGAAGAATATGTGAGAAAGAAGAGGAAATGGTCATAATTACATTCCTAAATGAAGGCCCATGATGTATTTATTACAGCTTAGTCAACCACCCGAGAAGGTTCCATCATGGGTCATTAATTGCGCTCGATGACCTAGTCTTCTCAATTAATTAAAAGAATATTTAAATAAAATATTTAAATAATAATAATAAATATTATTATAAAATATTTAAATAAAAATATTAATTTAATTAACATAATGTCGGGACCCCCGCTGACCCGCTTGACTTGAAGAGGAGGGGGTCCATGTGATAGAGTCAGACAAAAATCTCAACTCGATGAGTTTCAATCCTCTAACTCGTTGCAATCAATTTTGAACCCCACACTAACTCTTTCCTCGCTTTGGCAATCGATTCTTTTACATTGAGTCCTTCGTATTTCCTGGCAAAGCACTCTGCAATCTTGGCTCCAATCAACAATTATGCCACTATTGGGATCTTAGTATGGCATAGGTATGTAGCCAATGTGAGCTACACAATATACTCATTTTTCCGTAAACTAAAAAGATCCTTTATGTTACAATTTGCAACACATAAAATAAGCCCTTCAAAAAATATATTGAACAACCTGGGCAAACCAAGAGGACCTTGGAAAATGTATAGTAACAACCATATGAATTCTTCCTTAGTCGTGATCAAAGCTAATAGAAATAAGCTAGATAAAATTAGCTAAAACTACAAAGATAATCGTCCATTTGTAAAAAACAAGTTTCTCCGAACCTCGTAAAGAATACTTTTATCATCCGATTAGACGTACATAATGGAAGGGTATAAATATTGCTTCTTGCCCTCGTAGTTTCTCAAAGAGACCATTTACAAGTAACAAGGATGTAGCATGCAAAAACGGCCAACCACTGTATTTCAGAGTTGACCTTCACATTCAATTCATTTCTAGGAGAAGAAATGCTGAGCAATATGAATCGTTTCATTCTGCACCGTAATAAACCTTCATCTCCTGATTCAGGAAAATTTTATGAAGCCTTGAATGGCATGACTCCAATCCATCGTACATGGTAGTGAATATTTGTTTCCTGCTGCTATTCGATCCGAGTTCGAATAAGGATAAGCCACGAATTTGAGGATGCATTCGATATCGAATGTATAACAACACACAAATGACAACCTGCTTGCTGGAAGCACTCAAAAGAAAGGCCTCTACTGTACTACAACATGCCTACTGCCTGTGGGAGTTTGTCTCGCGACCACATCAAGTTCAGAATTATACAGAGGATGAGGAGAAGGTCATGGTAGCTATTAAAGCCATTCAAAGTCCTAACAGCTTCAATTCTCGATTGGAAATCCTAGGAAACCGGATCTATATGAAAGGAGACACTTTCTTCCATGATCTAAGGAACCCAATCCACAGTCCATCGTGAACACGCATCATTTACTTTTCATGCACTCACCGCTCCACTCTTATTTGACTCATTCCTCCAACATCATCATTCTTTATTCACCTGAGGATTTATATGGCAATTCCGCTCACCATCCCTCGGTCATCAACTTCCTCCTGGTGACTCGCACAAACGTGCTCCGATCCTCCTTACACGGCCCGTGCGTGGAAGTCTCATGTTGGTTTTCCATCCCAATATTTCCACGCTTGCAAGCTTTGATCGAATCTCCCCATACGTGGAGTGAATCAGCTTGGAATGCCATTACCAATTTCCACATCGGCATACCAGCTCCAAATCCCCGCATAATGGCTCAGCCACATTAATCCATGGGCCCCTACTTTCACATGCCAACCTCTCAATAGTAAAAGGTTTCCATCATGCAAATTACCTACTTGGTCTCGCCATTCAAAAACCCACTTGGAAATATAGTGAAATGTTTCCCATGCGCGGAATTACCTGCGGCTTGCCATGATCGTGCCTTCACTTGGCAATTTGACCCTATTTCTCCAATTCATCCATTTTCAATGGCTCGACATCACGTCATTTCCCTTGGCAATGCTTGCCTTATTTCCCACGTCTGGGATTGGAGTGTGGGGTTTCATTATCATTTGGCCATATTTCGTTTTGGACAGATGGCCACCGATTTCCACTTTTCCACTAAGCATGAGGAGACATCATTTTCTCGGTGCAAACATTTCAGCTGTAGCTTGTAAGGTGTGATAATTCCAACAGAATCCTTTATGCCTCCCAACTTAGTGACTCGTCAAGATGCTCATATAATTGCAAAGAAAATTATGCCTCATGAATATTCTCGATATGAAACAGCTTCCACCTCTATGAGATTCTCTTCTATGAGTTACATCATAAACCAAGTAAGGTCTCGATAGAGAATCTTTGTAATAAATTTCATCAGTCTCCCTGAACACTCTCACTATCACACTTAATCGATTTTCATAAAAATATCTTTGAAGGAAAATCCCGAATTTGAGGATGCATTCGATGTCAATGTATAACAACATAGTTGGACAACCTGCTTGTTGGAAGTGCTCAAAAGAACTCTTACTATACTGCAACATCCCTACTCTGCCTGTGCACCGAAAACTCAGCCGAGGAAGGTCTGAACACCATTATAATTCACAGCTCTTTTTAAGATGTCGGTTTGACTCAATTTTACATTGGTATTCTATGGTGCTTATACTATCTTCCTGGGTCGATAGAAGTCCTTCCATTATGTAATTACAAACCCGAGATTCAATGATGTTGAACCTCCCATATCTGCATAATTTCATATCATCTCGGTCAAACAAGATAATTCTCCCAAGTGGTTGGTCGAGCATTGTCTTAATGGATTAAACTTGGCATCATGTTAACTTTGACTCTCCCTGACTTGGCCTTCAAATCTTTTTGCATCGATCTCCACCGAGATCCTTGTAGAGTTCCTTTTCATTCATCAATTTTCAACGAGCTATATTTTGCATTAACAAGACCATCGTCGAGCTCTTACAACTGAGAGTCTCTACCGAGATGATTTCCGAGATGACTATCAATTTGACACCGGATTCTCTATCAACTCGACCCCAAACTCTTCACTGAGTTGAGATAAACTGGGTGCCTTTCGATGCTAGGTGATCTCTCATATGCAATTTAAGAATTATTTTTAATTTTTGTATCTTGATAATAACCAGAGATGGGTTCCTGGGACTACTATTTCATTTTGAACGTGATAGACCCGTTGTCCAATCTTTCCATGTGTGCAAAATTGATAACATTTTTGCGACCTCTCGGGGATGATTGCTCACTAAGCATGATTCCAAAGAGCCTTAAGTCATCCATTGGGCATGGAGTCTATGTTGGAATCCTAAAGTAGTATGATTTTCTTTGACACATCCCGAATCTCCTTGAGCATTGCCGATATCCTGGGCCTCCCTGGAATGCTAAGCATGAAGTATACTGAATCTGTTGAATGCTTGACATCCATGGAACACTGCAAAATTTTGAATGAAGCAGATTTTGAACTCTTATGGAAACCTTGAACCTTTCTTCTCCTTGACACCTTCCAATGATGAAACAATGTGCAGAACAACACAAAACACAACAACAAGGAAAGCAAAACAACAACACACAACAATGTGCATAAGCACTTGGAGGAAAACACCTAATTTAACTATACAGGGGTGGAACGCTTCTCAAAAACAAGCTTTGAGATGTATCCCATTCACATGAATGGGCGTTTCTCCATCGAGCCTAGATAGATGAAATGAATTTTCCTCTTTGCAACTTGTGATGATGTATGGCCCACTCCAGAGAGCATCAAACTTGGCATGCCTGCCTAGTTTGGCCCTGTCTTCATCCCATTTGAGAACTAAATCTCCCTCTTGAAAATGCACCCGCGATGCCTTCTTATCAAAATATTTCTTAACTTGAGCCTGATGCTGCTCCAAAGTTTTCATAGCCTTGTCTCGTACTTCCTCTAACTCCATGAGTTCAACAAACCTTATGTCAGAGGATCACTCTCTATAACTTCAAGTTGATGAGCTAACTCCAAAGAAGGTAACTCCAATGAGAGCGGGAGTTTTTCCTCTCTTCCATATACCAAAACGAAAGGAGAATTTCCGATGGCCCTTTTAGGTGTGATCCGATCTGCCCATAAGGCGGTCTTAAGCTGTGTATGCCAAGTCCTCTTGTTAGTCTCCATCAGTGCGCTTAATAATCCTTATGAGGTTTTTTGCTTAGACTCA
The DNA here is from genome assembly GCA_018340775.1 of Taxus wallichiana var. yunnanensis. Lineage (NCBI taxonomy): Eukaryota > Viridiplantae > Streptophyta > Pinopsida > Cupressales > Taxaceae > Taxus > Taxus wallichiana. The sequence continues at coordinate 731,755,868 of CM031234.1, read as the reverse complement.
CCAATCCGCTTTCCTTAAGGATAGTAATTGGATGAAGTTTTGAGGTATACCCCATTTTTAACAGCCCATTCACTCAATTTCATACCAAGAAAAGCTAGCGCATTGTCTAAAATGACTGTAAACGGAACACCAAACCTCGTCATTATACCCTCCAAAAAATCTAGAACTACCTTTTCATTGCTCTCTTTTAATGCTACCGCCTCTCTCCATCGAGTAAAATAGTCTGTATGTGGTAAGGACCCACTTATGTCCATCACTGGATGGAGGATTAATCATTCCGATGAAGTCCAACCCCATCAACAAAGGGTTGATCCACTTGAATTGGATGCAATGGAAGAGCTGCAAGCTTCTGCTTACCTATGAAAAAGGCACATTCCTTACATTTCCTTACCCAAAGATGGGCATCCTTGAATAAATCTGGCCAATAGTAGCCAACTCGCATGATCTTGGTAGCTGTTGTTCATGCGGAATAATGTCCTCCAGATAGGCCATTATGAAATTCTTCTAGTATCTTACTCGACTTGCTCGGTCCTATGCACCAAGGAGGACGCTGCTTCAAATCTTTTCGAAAGAGAATGCTATCTACCAAAACATATGGGATAGATTGAAGATGGAAAGTTCACCTTTGGTTTTTATCCATGTCTACCGGATATGCTCCCGAGAAGAGGAAACTCTTCATTTTGGATAACCAATCAGCTTGATCAACATTCTCATCAGTATTTAGGAGTGTCACGTCCTCATTACCTTTTGATTCCATGTCTGCAGCAAGTTGCTGACATAAACCCTTACCTCTGACAAGTTTAGTGACTTTGATGTGCACGTCATACTCCATTACCTTCGTGATCCATCCAGCACGCTTTTCATTCATTTCTTTGTTCAAAAAAACTCCTCGACACCGGATGAGACACCATCGATGAATCTTGTTGTTGGACAACATGTGCTTGAATTTCTTCAAAGCTCAATAACCACAAAGACTTGATTTTCAATGAATGAGTATTTGAACTCATAGTCTTTGAGGGATTGATCAAGAAAGCAATTGGTTGCATTTCCATCAAAGTTGTTGTTTTGTTGGGTGAGGATCCTCAAAATGCTCTCTTGACTCGCAAAAGCATAAAGGATAAAATCTTTGTCAAACCTAGGGTTCACACAAGCATGGGAGCTTGAGAAATGGCTGTTTTTGATGGCTTCAAAGCTTTCTCATCCTTCCTTTGTCCATGAGAATGGCATGTTTTTCTTTAAGCATGGTCACAAGGTTTAGCCAATGTCAAATTGAGGGATGAATCTCCGCACAAAATTTATGGTTCCTAAAAACTCGAGGCCCTTCTTGTGACTTGGGAGAGATAAGGACATAATCAATGAATCCTAGCTGATCGATTGATAATCCTTCCGCTGAAACCACATGCCCCAACAATTTTCCTCACCACTGAAAAAAATACATTTCTTGGGGTTAAGTGAAACCCCAAATTCCCTACACCTTTGGAAAACTTTCCTTAGATGCGTGATGTGATCTTCTCGCATGCTTAGAGTATACAATATATCATCAAGGTAAACCAAAATAATATCATTGATTAGTCCCTTAAATGCCATGTCCATGGCTCTTTGAAAGTAGCCCCGCATTGGACAATCCGAATGGCATTTTATCAGTAGGCATACGTGCCCCACTTGTAGTGAAAGCCGCTTTTGAATTGGTCGATTCTTGACTAGGATTTGATTGTAACCTGAATATCCATCGAGCAAAGAAAATATTTGAGCTCCTGCCACCGTTTGAAGGATCTGCTCCATCGATGGAAGAGGATAATGGTCTTTTAATGATGCACGATTCAAATCCCTGAAATCTACGCATAACCGGATCTCTCCGTTCTTCTTCCTCACGGGCACCAAATTGGCTACCCATGAGGAATGCTTGATGGGAAAAATTATACAGGCCTCGATGAGCTTGGTTAGCTCCTTTCTCATTAGTGGCTCAATTTTGGGATTAATTGGTCTCTGTTTCTGATGAACTAGCTTAGCATTAGGATCTAGTTCGATGGTATGTTGTGCTAGACCTGGATCAAAACCACGCAGATCTTTATAGCTCCATGCAAAGATGTCATGATACTCTTGACAAAGTTTGATGAAAGCTTCTTTCTCTTCAGAAGTACACACTTTTCCGATCTTAAGAAATTTTTCATTTGATACTTCAACTTCCTCAAAATATTCTTCTCTGACCACCATGTTAGGGCTTTGTCTTGTGGCTTGGTCATCTAAATTGAAAATGGATTCCAAAGTGACTAAACCTTTTGGTAACTTGTTGCTTTTCAATTGAATAATTTTCTCACCATATGACTCCCGCAACTTATCTTGATTCTTTTGAAGAAACTCCGCCTCTTCTTGTAGGAAGAGGACAATTTGTTTGTCACTATCAAACACTTGCCAACTACTCACATTATCGTGGACTCGCTGGTCAAACCACCATTTTAACAAATTGCTGCCCTTCTTTCATGATATCAACTCGGTATGTTGTATTGTGAACCAATTGTAAGCAAGCCTATCTCGCATCTTGATTTTGATCTCTAGAATCGCATGGATTCCAAAAGCTTCAAATCTTCAATCAGTCCCAGACTCGATTCTTATATGATCTTAAAAGATCATTTTTGATGCACTACGTGCCAAAACTTGATGAACAACTAACTCACTATCTCCAAAAATAATCGTGGCCTTGATTCCTTCCTTTGGGCTAGCTGAATTCCTCACAAGAGCCTCGTATTCAAGAACATCATTAGTGCAACTCGAACCGCAACCGAAAGATGAGAAGTACTTATCTCCTCTAGAGAAATTAACATAACACCAAAGACCGGATCCATTCTTACTTCTTGAGCCATCAAGAACAATTGCCACACCTTTTAGAATCACTTGGTGTTTTGACAAGTCATGGGTATGATCGTATCTTCTTCATGGATACAAGAGTACCTAATCTGCTTTCTTCCAAGACCAAAAAACCAACTTCTTCTTCTTCTAATACATCAGCGTAGGGATCATACTCGATGATCTCTACTTACTTCATCTAAAAAGTATCGTGACTTCTTCAACAAGGGTGGTTGGTTCATGATCGGCATCTTCCTCTTCTGGATCACCGATGGTGTAATTTCCATTTATGGGACTAGCAGTGTAGGGTTCTACATGATTATGGCAGATTGGTTCTACCCTTATAGTTACTTTGGTTCCATATCGAGTCCTGAGAATCATATGCGACCAATCGGCTGATAGGTAACCACCCATCTTGGCAGTGAAATCCCGTGATAGGCAGATGGCAAAGAGGGGAGGGAGATCAATGACCGATATGTCTTGGGTGAATGAAAAACTTGGGCATGCATGAATGGTAAGTTGAAGTCCTTTGATAACCCCAATAGTCTTAACAACTGTGCCATCCAGCTGAACAACCCCTCTTGCAACTGGCACATATTGTATGCCTAGTACATCTACAATTTGTTTAGGCATGACAGAGCTACTAGCACCAAATCGATCATGCAATTATGTACTAGGTGGTGGTCAATGATCAAGGAAATGTAGAATGGTGGTGGTTTGTTTTCCGTAGGAATGATTTTCCTTCCGGTTGACACAAACTTTATAGCATTTTCACTCCATGGCTTGGTGATCCACTGGTTGTACTAAAAAATTGTTCGTGAGCTTCTCGCAACAGTTTCTTTGAGAAGGGATCGAGAGCGTCCCCACATGGTAACGCTCAGATTGGTTTTCTTCATTTGTTCTACTATGCTGAAGGGAATTGCTCCAACTTTGATGACACTTTTTTGGGCATTGGGGTCCTCCTTTGGAAAATGTTTGTTGGGTACCGTGATGCCTGGAGAACCATCCTTCCCTACGGCATGGCTAGCTAGTGTTTCTGGTGATTTCTTTCCCACATTTTTATCAACTACCATTTGTAACCCAGGTTGAGAAGTGGATGCTAGATCAGCTTCGAGAGGTTGAGGCTCCATTGCTCTCTTTTTAGAATGAGTGTTTTCTGCCACTGATGAAGAATCTATATTCAATCCACAAAAATCTTCTGCTTGCCAGTTTAGCAAAGCGGATTCTTCAGTGCCTCGCGGTTGATCTACGTTTTCTTACATAGATGAATTGTTGTTAACTCAAGGGGGTAGATACACTTTGAACCATAAGGGCCTGGCTAAGAACCCCATTGGGACAAAGATTTTGATTGTGAGGTTGAGAGCAAGGATAACACCATTCGTAGTCTTGAACTAGATTATTTTGAACAGGTACTATAGCTCTAGATGAGCTAGCTGCAAGAGGGTTCTGAAAGTTCAAGGGCCTGACATTTGCAACTTGACTTGTAGTTTGATTTCGAGGCTGATTGTTCCCTTGAAAAGGAGAACGGTTAGCTTGATACTACTGATTTTGTGGCTGATACGGATGATTGTATTGAAATTGTTGCCTTTTGAGTGCAACGAGCTCATTTCCAAAATTTTGCAGTAGTGACTTGACTTCAAATAGGTCATTTGAAGAGGCAGGGAAGATTGAGATGGTTGCTTGGAGTCTACTAGAATAGGAGCAATGATAGGCCAATGATTCGTAAGATCTCGGAGAAAAGGGCATCGTGGTCGTGGAGCTATCTTTCCAAATTTCAATCAAAGAATTCTCTCGCACTTATGGCAACTTCGTAAGCATCAGAAGTGTAGTCCCTCCCATGGACTCGGATCATAACTACTACATCGCTATTCAAGGCTCACAAATAGTACAAGAATGCATTATGTGCGTAAGGCTTTACGAGCGCTGAATCCTATTCCAAGTCCTATGGAATCGGAAGTTGAAATCACTCATGTATTCTTGGGAAGCTCTCTTTATGGTAGTAGTTGTTCCAAAAGTGATAGGTGATCACTTTTGTCTTCAAATTGTTTACATAGCTTTTCTCCCAACTCGTCCCAAGTGGTTATAGTGCCAACACCTAACCCGTGAAACCATCAAGTGCTTTTCCTCAAAGAGGTAGCAAGAAGTCTAACCGCAACGTTGTCTTCTCGTGATATTATGTACTGCGCATGTGATGTCTACATCAAAGATATGCTCCACTCGAGTAACGTGAGTTTCCCCATGTAGTAAGGGTAAACTTTTGAGTGCCGCAATGTATCGGGTCACGTGAGCAAACATAAGAGGACTGCGCTTGCATTGAAAGGGGGAAAACTTGGTTCCTCACCATAACAATGAAAGGTTGATTGTTCCCGGTGGAGGAAACCTTCCGTAAGGAGGAGTCAATGACCCCTACTACTAGGTAAATCTGCAATCGGGGATGTGGAAATGCCTCTTCTTCTTCTTCTCTTTGAGGAGACAAGGAAAGTTCGATATGCTGATAATTTCCTTTCTTTAAAGAAGCTCTTGTCTGAATTCTTCGCATAAGTTACCGCACTGAGATTTGGAATCCAGAGATATAGAGTCACCAGGTACTTTGACTTGTGTAAGTGAGAAGAGAAGTACCAACTCTCTCCCACCGGCGTGCCAAAAACTATTGTCGCCAAATCACTGCACCCTCCGAATGGCCAGGATGTGAATAGGACATTCGGTGTGATTGGGACACATGGGATCACCTCTCAAGCTGTGGGACTTGGGCTCGAGGTGAACCTCCGGAGAAGGCCGGCTTCCTCTTCCTAAACTAAGTGTTGTACTACTCCTAGTGTAACAAAAATGATTATCTAGTCCTATGCTAACATTTTCATGGGGTTTTAGGGAAAGAGATTTATAGAAATGAAACTATACTAGGGATGGTGATGCACCAAATAAAGGGTGTTTCCAGACTCAGAAGGGTTAATTTGAAGAGGGTGTGTGCACCACAGGTCAACTTCACCTACTGCAACTTAGAGAGGGTACAAGATACCACAAACTAAGAGACACGCGTTCCCTTTGTTAAACTTTATCAGACCGAGAAATATACCAGTTTCCCAATGAAGAAGGATGAACTCAAGAAGGGTGAATGGACACCACAACTCAACTGCATGCAATACTCCACCACTCGATAAGCACAGTAACTCCAAGAACTCCGCAAATAGAAACTTAAACTTGCACAGTGTACCTGCAAGTACGAGAAAGGCACAAAGAAGCATAAAAGGATGAAAGGACCGAGATTAGTCACAAAACACACACTTTTATTGCTTCAATAACATGCACAATGCATCATACATTCAGAAGAGGCAATAGTTGCCATTACAGTCTTGAAGAGGAGGCTTGAAAGTTCTCTCAACACACAAGAACAACTTGCAGAAGAGAGAGGATTCTTGAAAAGTATACACTCGCCTGAGATATCTAACTGTCCAACTTGTCTGAACTGTTGGAACCCTTTGAAATGAGCTTCCAACTTACATTTATAGAAGAATATGTGAGAAAGAAGAGGAAATGTCATAATTACATTCCTAAAATGAAGGCCCATGATGTATTTATTATGCTTAGTTGAACCACCGAGAAGGTTCCATCATGGGTCATTAATTGCCTGATGACCTAGTCTTCTCAATTAATTAAAAGAATATTTAAATAAAATATTTAAATAATAATAATAAATATTATTATTAAAATATTTAAATAAAAATATTAATTTAATTAACATAATGTCGGGACCCCCCGTGACCCGCTTGACTTGAAGAGGAGGGGGTCCATGTGATAGAGTCTCGCACAAATCTCAACTCTGAGTGAGTTTCAATCCTCTAACTCGTGTTGCAATCAATTTTGAACCCCACACTAACTCTTTCCTCGCTTTGGCAATCGGATTCTTTTGCATTGAGTCCTTTGGTATTTTGGTAAAGCACTCGCAATCTCGCCTCCAATCAACAATTATGCCACTATTGGGATCTTAGTATGGCATGTAGTCATGAGCTACACAATATACTCATTTTTCCGTAAACTAAAAAGATCCTTTATGTTACAATTTGCAACACATAAAATAAGCCCTTCAAAAATATATTGAACAACCTGGGCAACCAAGAGGACCTTGGAAAATGTATAGTAACAACCATATGAATTCTTCCTTAGTCGTGGATCAAAGCTAATAGAAATAAGCTAGATAAAATTAGCTTAAAACTACAAGATAATCGTCCATTTGTAAAAAAACAAGTTTCTCTCGAACTCGTAAAAGAATACTTTTATTGTCCTCGATTAGATGTACATAATGGAAGGGTATAAATATTGCTTCTTGCCCTCGAGTTTCTCAAAGAGACCATTTACAAGTAACAAGGATGTAGCATGCAAAACGGCCAACTGTGTATTTCGAGTTGACCTTCACATTCAATTCATTTCTAGGAGAAGAAATGCTTGCAATATGAATCATTTCATTCTCGCACCGTAATAAACCTTCATCTCCCGATTCAGAAAATTTTATGAAGCCTCAATGGCGTGACTCCAATCCATCATACATGGCAAGTGAATATTTGTTTCCTAAACTGCTATTCATTTGATCTAAGTTCAAAATAAGGATAAGCCTACGAATTTGAGGATGCATTCAATATCGAATGATAACAACAACAGTTGGACAACCCGCTTCACTAAGCGCTTCAAAAGAAAGGCTTCTACTGTACTACAACATGCCCGCTAATTTTGCATGGGAGTTTGTCTCGCGACCACATCAATTTAGCTCGGGAGAGCCCAAGGAGTGAGGAGAAGGTCATGGGCAGAAATTAAAGCCGATTCAAAGTCTCAAAGCTTGATTCGGTATTCTGATTGGAATCCTAACAAGGGTGGATCTGTATGAAAGGAACACTTTCTTCGTATGATTTATTAACCCAATCCACATCCATGAGAAGGCATTTCATTTGATCTCCAAACTCGATACTTTTTTCAACGTCGACTCATCTTCAACCATCTCGCCATCATCCTCCCTTATTCACTTGGTTTATATGGTAGGATTACTCACCATCCCAGAACTCGCACATCAACTTCCTCCTCGTGACTTCGCACAACGTGCTCCGATCCTCGCTTTTTACACGGCTCGCGGAAGTATCATTATGGTTTTCCATCGTAATATTTCCACGCTTGGCAAGTGTTTGATCCGAATCTCCCCTATTCACTGGAGTTTGAATCATGGTTTACCAAACCAATATTTCCACTGCCCCAAATCCCCTTTCATAACGGCTCGGCCACATTAATCCACGGCCCCGACCTCCCTTCACCATGCAAAATCCTTGGCAAGATAGTAAATTTTTTCCCATGTGCGGGATTACCTACTCGGCTCGCCATTCATCAAATTTCTCGACTTGGAAATATAGTGAAATGTTTCCCATGCGGAATTACTCGCGTTGCCATGATCGTGCCACATTAATCCACTTGACCCTATTTCTCCAATTCACGGAATCTTTTCAATGGCTCGACATCATGTCATTTCCTCAAATGCTCCCTTATTTCCACGTCAGGGATTGGAGTCCCCATTTGGATTTTTTTTTTGGACTGGCCACCGATTTCCTTCACTTTTCCGATTTGAGGAGAACATCAAACTCTCGGTGCAAACATTTCAGCCGTAGCTTGTAAGGTGTGATAATTCCAACATAAACCTTTATGCCTCCAACTTAGTGACTCATTGAAGATGCTCATATAATTGCAAAGAAAATTATGCCTCATGAATATTCTCGATATGAAACAGCTTCCACCTCTATGAGATTCTCTTCTATGAGTTACATCAGAAAAACCAAGTAAGGTCTCGATAGAGAATCTTTGTAATAAATTTCATCAGTCTCCCTAAACACTCTCACTATCACTTAATTGATTTTCATAAAAATATCTTGAAGGAAAATCCCAATTTGAGGATGCATTCGATGCTGAACAGATAACAACATAGTTGGACAACCTGCTTGTTGGAAGTGCTCAAAAGAACTCTTACTATACTGCAACATGCCTGACTGCCTGTGCACCGAATACTCGGCCGAGGAAGGTCTGAACACCATTATAATTCACAGCTCTTTTTAAGATGTCGGTTTGACTCAATTTTACATTGGTATTCTATGGTGCTTATACTATCTTCCTGGGTCGATAGAAGTCCTTCCATTATGTAATTACAAACCCAGATTCAATGATGTCGAACCTCCCATATCTGGCATAATTTCATATCATCTCGGTCAAACAAGATAATTCTCCCAAGTGGTTAGTCGAGCATTGTCTTAATGGATTAAACTTGGCATCATGTTGACTTTGACTCTCCCTGACTTGGCCTTCGATATTTTTGCATCGATCTCCACCGAGATCCTCAGAGAGCCTTCCTTTCATTCATCAATTTTCAACGAGCTATATTTTACATTAACAAGACCATCGTCGAGCTCTTACAACTGAGAGTCTCTACCGAGATGATTTCTGAGATGACTATCAATTTGACACCGGATTCTCTATCAACTCGACCCCGAACTCTTCACTGAGTTGAGATAAACTGGGTGCCTTTCGATGCTAGGTGATCTCTCATATGCAATTATTTTTAATTTTTGAATCTATTTTCTTTGACACATCCTGAATCTCCTTGAGCATTACCGATATCCCGGGCCTCCCCGGAATGCTAAGCATGAAGTATAGTGAATCTGTTGAATGCTTGACATCCATGGAACACCGTAAAATTTTGAATGAAGTAGATTTTTAACTGTTATGGAAACCTTGAACCTTTCTTCTCCTTGACACCTTCCAATGATGAAACAATGTGCAGAATAACACAAAACACAACAACAAGGAAAGCAAAACAACAACACACAACAATGTGTATAAGCACTTGGAGGAAAACACCTAATTTAATTGTACAGGGGTGGAACGCTTCTCAAAAACAAGCTTTGAGATGTATCCCATTCACATGAATGGGCAGTTCTTCTCCATTGAGCCTAGATAGACGAAATGAATTTTCCTCTTTGCAACTTGTGATGATATATGGCCCACTCCAGAGAGCATCAAACTTGGCATGCCTCCCTGTCTTCATCCCATTTGAGAACTAAATCTACCTCTTGAAAATTCTTGTGGACGCCTTCTTATCAAAATATTTCTTAGCTTGAGCCTCGATCTTGCTCCAAAGTTTTCATAGCCTTGTCTCGTACTTCCTCTAACTCCATGAGTTCAACAAACCTTATTGTCAGAGGATCACTCTCTATAACTTCAAGTTGATGAGCTAACTCCAAAGAAGGTAACTCCAATGAGAGCGGGAGTTTTTCCTCTCTTCCATATACCAAAACGAAAGGAGAATTTCCGATGGCCCTTTTAGGTGTGATCCGATCTGCCCATAAGGCGGTCTTAAGCTGTGTATGCCAAGTCCTCTTGTTAGTCTCCATTGTGTGCTTAATAATCCTTATGAGGTTTTTGTTGCTAGACTCACCAATCCGTTTCCTTGAGGATAGTAATTGACAAAGTTTTGAGGTATACCCCATTTTTAACAACCCATTCACTCAATTTCATACCAAGAAAAGCCGATTATTGTGCAAATGTTTATATAGATGTAACACTTGAACCTCGTCATTATACCCAAATGGAGTATTGCATGAAATATGTGGAGATGTAATGCCCAGATGGAGTATTGCATGAAGTAGAATGGGTATCCCATGTAAGGAAAATGGCATTGAGCGATTACAACCATTGCACAAGCACCACCGAGAAGGAGATGTCATTAGAACTGGTTCACCTGACAAATAAAAGGACACCAAAAGGAATGTCGATCTATGATGATAAGGTGAAGGTAATGTTTGAGAATGTTGGGTTCTTTAACTTTATGAATTTCCCTACTTTGGAAAACCCGAGTGACTGTACCAATGGTTGATGTTGTGCGTGCATGAGGACCACTTCTACTTCGCAGGACATAGAATGCACATAACCCCTCAACTAATCTTTAAATTTACTAGCCTTGTTTATGAAGGGGAGCCATTGGACGATGACCTGGAGGATAAGGAAGCCATTAAGAAGAGAATCCAAGCTTATGACTATAAGAAAGGCTCGCGCTACTTTGATATTTCAAATATCTCCCGACCCAATGATGAGTATGGCCACACGTTTGGTATCCAAGATGAATGGGCAAGAGAGGTGGACACAGATAAATAAGGCTTGGTTGAATGTGTGCCGAAATATTGTGGAAGGAACCATCTATAACATGTCTTCCTTCATTGTAGAAGAAATCATCAAGCGTCATGCACAAAGGAGAGAAGATCATGTTTGGAAATGTCCTCCTCACCATCATCTTCTCGGAGATTGGAGTGCTTGATGGGCCAAGAGAAGTTTTTATGGGAGTATCTAGATGAAGACCCTTCCCCCGCAAAAATATTTTAAAATTACACTTGTGACACCATGACATCCGCCCACAAGGCGCGCTTAGGAGAAATGGTACAAGAAGATGTGTGATGCGTTCAAAGCTAAATGGATAATACTCAAACAATTTCCAATGCTAGTATAAGGAGAGGTTGATTTTTCTATATACCAACATTTCTGCATTGGCAGATTCACATTGACAGATGGGACCAAGATTCCATGGTGCAAAATACCTTTCTCTTTTACCACGTAATACTTTGCAGGGGTCATTTGCTTGAGGAGGAAAAATACTAAGGTTCGACTTCGGTGAGGTGGACCAAGACCACCGTGATTTATGAAGGAAACTTTTATACCCCAAGAAGTGTGCTTATGTGGAGAAGTATATCTCTCATGAGGTGCGTATGAAAAAACTAGTGACACTACCAATTTCTGGAAGGAAAGCAACAAGGGTATACCTACGGATTAGTCCCAAGTATAAGAAGGCTACATACTTGTAGAATGACATCTCCATCCCAAAAGACCCCACCGAGAAGAAAGAAGGTCATGCCAAGAAAGAGGGAGAGGGAAGAGGCGCTAGAGAAGAAAGCACCAAGTGTGCAGACAACATAATCTATGGGTGCGCTGGAGTCAGGCACAAAGCCAATCACATATGCACAAAGGAAGAAGAACCTCGTTAAGGAAAAATAAAAGACACCTGAAGAGGAGGCTCCGAAGCAAGAAAGAGCCTCCTACATAAGAATAATCACCAAGAAATGAGTCTCCTATAGAATAAGAAGAAAAGGAAGAGTCTCCTATACTAGAATCACCAATTAGGAAGAAGAAGAAGGTAGCAGAGAAGGATGAATTAGAAGAAATGGAGAGCCTGGAGGCCTACAAAGGCAAAAGAGATGATGATGAGCATGAAGAGGCTCAAGACCATCCAGTGTACGATGTGCACAACTCGAAGACAAAGAAAATGAATAAAATGATGGAGAAGAGGAAGGTGCTCAAGGAAAAGGGGAGAGTGAGGAAGTGAATACAAAGGATCAAAGGACCCCAAGCCTCACCAAGGAGAAAATAGAAGAGGCCACGGAAAGAGAAGTAGTGGGCATAATAAAGGAGTTAGTGGAGCAGGAAGTGGAGCAAAGCGCTGATGAGATACTCAAGGAGATAGAGGAGGAAATCATAGGAAAATAATATGGGAGCATGGGTAGAGATCCCAACTTAGTGATAATCTTTACGAAAGGAAGTACGTTCAAAAGGGAATATCATGGTAGTAGCGTAGGAGAAAGAGATGAGTTACATGAATGACCCAAGTAAGGTACTAGATGCGTGCTTCAGTACCATTCTGTAGACCAACTCCTTGCATGGTCTTCCTTCGAAGAAGAAGGCACATACCCATGAATGAGGAAGATGCTATCTTGGGATTTTAAGTCCCATGTTGATGAGCCCGAGTTTAAGGTTAGTTAGGGAGCATTGATGAAGGTACCAGAGAACAAAGGAATAAACCCACTAGTAAACGCTCAACAGTTATCATATGAGCAAGTCTACAACACCCTCAACAAGGTATCGGTTAAGGTTGAGGTGAAGCTATTTGGAAGGAATGACAAGGTAAGGTTCATAGAAGAAGAACTGGAGAAGGAGGAGGAACTTGTTGAGAAGAGAAAGGATTTGAAGCACAAAGAACCGCTCAACGATCAATTAAGGTGTGAACTAAGGGAGGAAAAGGTGAAGGTGTGAGAGGTATATAAGAAAATTGAAATGATCATGGATGTCATTATCCTGAAACACCCAGACCTAACACCACTTGAGCATAAATACGAGTCAACCTTGCAATGTTTGGAAGAATTAATGTGCATACTCGCCATGGAAATGTGGCCGCTCACATTAGAATCAACGAATATATTTTAGCATGCCAAAAGAGGAAGAAAAGTAGAATATCGGGAGACAGATCGGTTGATATTCCAAAATCCTTTCCATTATGTCAGACTACACGCACATGGTGAGGCCGTATGATAAATTTATTGATACATACAGGGAAGCAAGTATATTAGTTGCTACACATGAGGCAAATTTCAAGGAATTCCAAGAAAAGAACAAAGGAAATAGGGCAAAGCGGGATAATATCCTGATCGAGGTTGAAAAGATGATGGAAGCAATCAAAACCTTACAAGGTTTGGTAAAAACTTGGCTCAAGGAGTTGTACCCCAGTCACGCAAAGAATAGATGTGCTTGAAGAATTTAGCAAATATCTAGAGGGGATTGTTAATACGTTGAATACTAAGGGAGATGAATTGAGTTTTGAAGAGGTGAGTGCTCTAGTGGGCAACCTACTCCAACAGGGGGTGAAGTAAATGCCTGGGAGAAAATCAAGGCAACAATGAGGAAGGATTTCCCACTCCTTTTACAGCAATAACAACATTCTTCATTCTTCATTCTTCCATTTCTCATTCTTCATTCCTTCATTCTTTATTCAAACTGTCTAAGTCCCGCCATTCTTTATTCTTTGGAGGATCAATATGTTTCCAAGGACAAAGAACAAGCTTAGTATGGGGTGATGTTGGGCCTCAAAATATTGGCTAAGTGCTAAAGGGAACGTGCACATGTGAGGCCAAGAATAAGAAGGGTGTGTGAGGAAAAGTGTGTGGGACAAGGGTTTAAGAAGGTTTTATGAGGAACCAGGCGCATGTTTAAGGTGGGATAAAAGGTCTAACGAGTTAGCCATATCCAACATTCTAGAGGCACTTGAGGAAAAATGTGACCCGACTAGGCGTGCTGAGTGGATAAGGTCCTAGCATGGAGACTTGGTGGTCAAGAGAAGAATATTCCATGCATGGAAGGTTCTCGAAAGACATCATTGCAGAAAGTGGAGAGCTTGGAATATGATTAACATGCTCCATTAGAGGACCATACAGAAACTTGGAAAGTAATCTACTCCTAGAGGAAGGCATGACGGTGAGTATTAAACCTATTTATAGAGATGCTCTAGAGAAAGGAAAACACACCTAAATGGAGAAGAAGCCGACAAATAGCGGGTGCGAGATCATAAGGGAATTAATTAAGAGTATGATGTTGTAGTAAGGATAGGATTTCAAGCATTAGTGTTAAAGGGTATAATGGATGTAATAGGCCTCTGTATGGCGTTAGAATATGTAATAATGGATGAAATGGGAGGTCTTAGTTAGAATATCACACCAGGGAGGATCTGTAGGAGATAATTCTAAAGTATTTTGTTATGTATGGTCTATTATGATCCTTTTTTAACGTAATGTGGTTATTGATATTGTGATCAATATGAATATATGGATCTATTCTAAATATCTGGTTCATGGGTGCAAACCCTAGTGTCTCTTCTTCATGTTATGAATCAAATATGTTCTTTATATGATGTTTCTCTTGTTATTTGCATGGGTATATAGATGTAATAGCTCATCTGATGCTTTTAGAATGAGTGCATGAACATTTACTTTTCTACATCTAATTTTCTATCAATGGCAATATCTTCTCACAATTCTCACATAAAGGAGGGGCTTGGCACCCATGCGTGCCTCGGGTGAGCACCCAATGCACACAGGGTGATAGGCTAGCATGCATGGGATTAGAAAGTTATATTGAGAGTACATAAAAATGACTCGAATCTCATTCTATGTCTGCTACATGTGGTCATATTAGTGATCCTCAAGTTATACCATTACCAGAACCTTTCATCTTTGATCGAAATACTAAGCAACATGACCTTGTTACTAAGTTCCTTACTCATCAATTTATCACTATGCCACCTACTCATTGTTATCCTCTTTATCGATTAGCAAAGTATCAAGGTCATCCATATTACAATTATCATCAAATCAATGGACATAATGACACCGATTTCTACACTTTACAATGATGAATTAAACATCTTGAGTGTTAGGGATTTATTTCATTCAACGCATAACATTTTGTTTCATTCCCATCTATAAATGCTCCATCTCAAAGGGTTCCTAAATCTGACCCGTCTATGCTTAATAAGCACCACACAATCACTTCTAATAGTTATTCTACAAAAATTCAAGCACCACCTAATCAACCACCTCTCAAAATCAATCGACCTTATTCTCCTATCAAATCTTTGATAGTGTCATCAATACCATCAAGGCTTCGACCATTCAATATTTCTCTCCATCCCACTCCACTTTAATTTCCCATTTTTTCTACTAAATCAACTACACCTCCTCTATTAAAGGTATCTACGACATCACCATGTCATGATCAACAACCACCTCCTATAGTTAAACTTGTAATTCCGCCATCTGTTATAGACCATACCTATGTCGATGACTGGGACCCGATGAAGCTTATGATGACGATGAACCATTTGATGGTCACACACCATTACCACCTCAATGTCCCATCACTTTTGTTAAGGAAACTACTCCTTACATTGATCCACTTAGTGTCTTTTGACTAGACCTCCATCGCTCACACACTTGGAGGGCATGACATCTATATCTTCCCCCTAATCCTAACATCATCATATTTGCATTATCATACATCACTCTCATGGCATAGGCACATCCATATACACACTTTTCACTCATTACCTGATGACAAACTCTTGTGCTTCGGTTCACACTTGACTGTTAAGGCTACATACTACACATGAACCCCACACACTTGCACAATAGATACTACACACTGCGTCTCTTGACATATCTTATAGTACATGTCACATTTTGCATCTTACATCCCCAACTTACCTTACATCATTAGTGTTTCAACATTTGCACATCTATACATCATACATACTCTACACATCATATTAGTATTCATCACATATGTGTCACACTCCTATTGTCTACGAGTCTAGCATCATATACTACTCATCCTACATACTACATTACACACACTCTCACATTATTAGTCTATCTACACATCTTACATTACATACTATACATTGCATTTTACACATCTTGCACATCATATGGTCATCTCTTATCATCACACATACTACATATTCTTCTACATGTTGCACTCACTACCCTATGACGCACTTTAGTTCCTCGATCCATATTTGATTGCTGAGGGTTTATTAATCAAATGGAAATTATCATCATTACACATTCATCATTTGACCTTCTTTTATGCGACATTACTAGGTTAGTGACATACCCTTTAGGCTAAATGATCACCTAATCCTTTACCTTCTATTGGTACATGTTATAGGTTACATCACCACTCCTCTATTCCTCTTATAGTGATATACATTTTAGGATACATCATCACTCTTTTGATCATATTGTCATGATATACGCTTTGGCTATAATGGTCACACACACATCCTTTCTAGGTCATATATCATCAAAACACATAAAAATCATCACAAAGGTGTGCTAGACACAATACACACTTTGACCATTTAACGATGACAAAATCTCATTTACGGTTCATTCTTGATTGATGAGGGGGAAAACCAAATGAAACTCATTACATATATTTCCATTCACTCATGGAGCATGTGGATCCTATCATTCCATCTTGCATTTCATTCTCCATCCACTACATATTGCATATCTTGGTTGCTTTTACTCTTGCTTGCATTTGTTTGTATAAGGTCACTTTATTACGTATGATAATTAGATCTCTTTTATGTCATTTATCTATACCATACACACATGTGCATTTATGAATTTTCTTAGTTGCAATCACAAATACATGTCTTTTACACGTAGTATGAATTCTCTCCTTCTACCCATCCTACATTTGTCCCTTGGGGAATCCACATTTGTCTCTCATAGGTGCTTTATTGTTTCATTTTGTACTTAACACAATATTACATGGTTATACATGATTTTGACATATTGGTTATCTTTATAACATGCTAATGGGTGCTTCATGTGTAACATTTGTTTGTAGGATTACTTTCTTTCATGGTTATCCATTATTTTTCTAATTTTTTCTATTATATGTGGGCCTTGCCCTTTGTTTCGTGTGCACACTTTTTTGTTGTATGTGGTCATGATGGCCTTTCATGTATTGTGACATAATGTTTGATGTCCCATGTTTATAGCCCGCTTTGTGTGGCTTACTTTGTCTTCTTGTGTGTTTACATTACTATATTTCTTAGTAGCTTATAAACTGTTTGTGTAGATTACACATTGTATTATACATGCATGCTTGTTTGTACTAACACTTGTCTTTGGATACCCTCCTATTTGTGCATGCATTGGTCTCTACCAAGAGCATTCCTTTTCCCTATAGGGCATAGTTACATAGTTCATGCAATTGGTCATATTTTGGGTCCATAATCTCCTATCGGCATCATTACATGCACCCCTAAAGAGGGGGCATAATTTGGGGTTTACATACTATACAACACTTATACACCATTTCGGTTCGGTTTGGTGTCCACCCTTGGTATTGTGGGTTATAAAACGATTGGGTTCGTGCCATTCTACGAACCTTGTACACAACGGATTTTATAGGACATGGTTTTCCTTAGCATTCTAAGGATTAGTTACAGGTTAGAGGATACAATGTAGTTCCTCTCTACACTACTTCAGCCAATGGTGTAGGATTGCCTAAAAACTAGGCATTACGAGATCTCTTCATACATGTTCAGGGAAGTAGTTAAAAGTTGGAGGATACAATGAAATTAATCCCTATAATCCTTTAGCCTATGGCGTCGATCACCCAAAAACCTAGGAAAAGATATCCTCTTTCTACACATTTTCTCTCATCACGGATTAGGTGCACGTGTTCCATTTTTCATTTGTGTTTTTAAAATTTACATACTCTTACATACATATACATGCATTTTTACATATATACATGTGTATTTGACTTCTTGATCATCTTCTCCATACATGTCATCGACCGTATGAGAAACAAGTAGTCAATAATAACTAAAATAATGGGGGAAACAACAACAACATTTTATGGCAGCACACACCATACTAACCATACAGTACATCACATACATTAACAACGCATACGCATTCTGTCATAAGTTTAATCTCATCACTTTTTTACACTTTTACATATTTAGTTTCCACGCTCCATCATCTTTTTCCATTTCACGCTTTGTCTAGTCCTTTTCACATTTTCTACTACAATCTTCATGGACATCATGCATGCATTTCTATCAACTTTATGTTACCAAGTATTCCGCTCACCAACATTAAGTGGGAAAAATGTAGACACTAAATCATGCACTTTAAACATTATTTAGTCATGGTATCATATTATTATTCATATGGTTTTTGAGTTAAGAAAGTACTAATTAACCCCTATCATTTGGCCATTTTACTTTGTTTGCTTTCATCACTTCTAACCTCCCGCATCTACTCACCTAGTCGGTTATACCATTTGGTGTCATTTTATCTCTAATCGGGGCACTTACAGTTCCTGGTCCCGATTGGGTTGTCATGATCCTTTTACACTTTCCCGCCACTTTTTGGGAACTTTCTAGTTGTTTGAACATTTCATATTTCTTATGGTCAACCTTTTTGGGGTTAATTAAGAAATTAGAACAAGAGAACAATATATATATATATATATATATATATATAAAGTTATGAGACCATAATGAGGGACCAAACATTAAGCACTACTATCATCACCTAAGGTTTCATCCATCAAATCCTTCATTTGCATCCATCTAGCTCCATCATAAGGCACAAGGTTAGTTCATCTGCATCACACTGCATAGGAGGGAATTTTCTTCTATTCCATCCACCATTTTATACATTTTCTATATATAGTTATTGCTCGCTACTTTCACAAAGTGTGAATGACACAAGAGAACCTAGGGAATGTTTGCACACATAAACACATAGAACTACATTGGGTCTGATATGTATTGCAATGCTCAGTTAGTAAGTCCACCATTGTGGCGGTGAGAGGAAAATCTAACCTCTTCATTTGCATTCTTATTTTTTTTAAGGTTTGATGTTTGTTTTGGGATTTTGTAAGTCTATATTTTATCGGTGATATTGAAAACATTCGCTAAAGAGTAGGGAATTACATGTGACATAGAGTGAGGGATTCATATCATCTTCTAACCCTACACGTTTGGTTTCGGACCTCCTACGAAGACTATGGTGCTCATAACTCAAACTAGGGCACCCACAGATGCCCTGATCCTCTCCTGGGTGTCCCAAGACAACCAAACAACTCGAGATATGTCCTTTTTGATACCCATGCATGGTTGTTCTTACTTCCATAACATTCACTTCATTTTACGACACATTCCATATAGGCCTCTGGATCAACTAAGTCATTTCCTTACTCTTCTTACACATTAGGGTTTCTATTTTCATTATCCTAGTTGCTTGGGTCACTTTCTATATTTATTTACTATTATTTACTATTGTTCCTAGTTATATTAACTACCATTTTACCACATTTTAGTTAATAAATTGTGAATACCATCATATGCATGGTCATTCTATTGATAATTGTACACCTCTTCATCATCATGTTCAAGACTTAATTGTGAAGAAACCATTTCCATAGAGATTAACGACAAAGTTCTTGCAACCGATGATATGTAAACTACCACCATTTCTAATGAAGAGTTGAATAATTTCCCCACTTCTATACATAATAACATTCAATGAAATCACGAAAAAGTTAAGTATCTATCTCTCCTAACCAAACATATTATTCTGCAGATTTTCTTTCTTTAGTCCAAAAGACGTTGAGCCTATTTTGAATAATCTTCTAACACCTAACAAGAGCTTGAATTTTCTCCAAGAATCTCTTTCAACCCTTGACATAACAAAATAGGGTCCATTATCAAGAAAATTAATATTGATTCCATTCTTCCCATTCTATCTCCTATGCCTAACATCTCTAGTCTTTTTGTCGAAACATAACCACAACAAGCATGGAAACTTGTGACAACACAATCTTCTATGTCTAGTATACCTCAAATGATCAATATTACAGGAATCTCATCAACAATGATTCCTACCACAAGACATCTACATGATAACATTCTTTGAGGTACGTATACCCGGAATATCCTTATACATCCATCCAAGCTTTAATTACCAACATTTTGTCCAATCAACTAATTCATAACCTAGAAGGAGAAACCTTGAATATCTCCTCTTCATGGCTTACAAAGAACCCTTTGGTATACATCTAGCGATCAATCCTTCTCTCTTTAGACTCTTTCACTCATAGGTGAATATGAGTATTAACATATTCCCTACATTGAAAATATTTTTCTAACATCACATATGTCTCTTGATCTCATTGAAGACTTATCTAACCACACATCCCTTGACATGGAACCTGTCTGCCCAATTATAATACTTCAGGACCCATCAAATCATTTGATTCACTCCTTTAACTTGGATCTTGTCTACTTGAGTCTCATATTGTAGGACTTATCAAATCTTTGGATTTCCTCTTTTTACTTGGATCCTGTTAACCTAAGTCTCGTATTTTAGGACTTATCAAATCTTCATATTCCCTCTCTTGACTTGGATTTTGTCTACACAAGTATCATATTTCAAGACCATTCAACTTCAATAAACATGGACCTTTTTCTTGGTGAGTACATTTCAAATCCTCATCCTCAAACATTCAGAAAACTTAAAAATCATAAAAAGAGAATAGAACTCTGTATTAAAGCATTATTTGCAAGTCGAAAATGACAAAATACGTATAAAAAAATGTTAGGCATTCCATTTATTGGTAGATATTTTAATCATATCATTGTCATATATTCACCTTCTTCACCTATTATGACACAAAAGTTAACTTTGTTCCTATTGGGAATTGTGTGTCTCATTCTTGTTATGGTTCTTACCATTTCGAGATCTTCTTGCCTAAGGTTTTTTCTCGAAGCTTACTAATGGAAACTCCTCCTTTCAAATAAGCTCTCTCTTTAACAGAAAGCACTAAACTTCTTTACCTGGTCCTTTTTGACCATCCATCTTAATTTACTGATGTGGAACCCTTGCACTTACTAGTCGCATGAGGCTGAGACTTGGGGGGCAGAATGTTCCTTTCCAACAAGCACACTATCAACATATAAGGAAAATTAAATCAATCTAAAAATACAAAAAAATTATAAAATCATTACACCTTTTGTCCTTCACGGTCTTTGGTGATAAGCTTATATTTCTTCTTGGCAAGATGAGACTCGGGATGGAGAACTCCCTTACTCACCTACATTTTGTCTTTAGTGTTGAGCGTTTGCCTTTCCCGATAGCATGGGGCAACATGTATAGGATCCTTCACAAAGATTAGTCAACAAATAAAGCCTTTATAAATCTTAATCAAAGTGCTTAATCAACAATCCCTATAAGTAATTTATTTGCTCATGTTAAGAGAGAAAACAATTCCTTCACATGGGTTTCATCAATTGCAGGCCATCAATGGATCTAAGTGTTATTAACACCTATAAAGAGGAATCATCCTAGAATTGGTCATATAGTCTTGAATAGAGATGATTTACATTTTTCTCACATGGATTTGTTACACTTTATGTCGTTGCATCCATCATCTTCACTTTTATATCATTATTAATCTTGTTTTCACGTCCTTCTTGGCTCTCGGTGATAATCCCTCACATATTCCTAATAGCATGAAGCCGTGAGTAGAGTGAAACACACCATAATTTTATCACCTACATTTCTGCCAATGGAATGGAATGCTTCTAATTTTTGCACCTTCTTTCAAGTAGTTTACCATTTTTACCAAGTTGTAAACTACCAAAACATTCAAAAAAATGTTTCATAAAACTTCCAAAACAATATAAAATTATTCAAAACTCCAAAATAGTATAAAACTATCAAAATTAAAACATTCAAATAATGTTTAACCAACTTTTAGTAACTTTGTAACACCATTCAACAATTTCACCTTTTGACAGAGCTCTTCATGAACATTCCAGATCCTCTTTTGACAATCATCTTTATTGCCCGTGGTGTATATCTATGATTGAGGAAATCATTTACCCTTTCGCAATATAGCTTTTCTTGGGAACATTTGGATTTTATATTTTAATCCAATACAGATCAAACTTCAATGGGATCCAACAAGAGTATCTAAGTATCACTCCACTCTTCGACCCGATCCAATCCTCTCGTGTTCTAAGATATCACTTGGGGGCATTCAAATATTTCTATTTATTCAATGTGGAACACATTTAGAGTGTCATTAGATGTCGTTTTTGCACATTGTGTTGTACTATTGTAGTTTGTCAACATTGTGATGATGTTTTTGCTTCTTTCAGTTTGTTATTTTGTTGTACTTTTTTTACCTTTACTATAGACCAATTACAGGAAATTTATTCACATCTTAGTTCACATATAAATTTGGTGTGGTTCCTTCCTATTCATATTGGTTTTGTTTTCAATGTTTGTTTCATGCTTTCTTATCACTTGCACGTGTTGTGTTTTCCTCTTGTTTATTTAATCCATGGAGTGTTTTACTTTTTGTTTGTGTATTCATGTTTTTTTGCATTTGTATTTCAAAATTTTCAAAACTTGCAAAAATTCAAAAAAATCAAAAATTATAAAAATTTGAACAAACACTCACTTATCATAGAAATCCTACAATTGGAAAACCACAGAAGTGAAATTTTCAAAATTTCAACCTAACCTTGATAAACATCACACCTTTATCTATTACCTTAGTGATCATTTCAATCTTATAACTATCACTTTCTTCCCTTTACATGATATGCTAACTCTTATTGAGGCAAGTCACAAAATTGTTTTTTATCATTTCAAATTTCACTTTACTTTGTGCACAAAGGATCTAACAAGAGTGATATAAGGAGTCTTTTAACTCCTTTCTTCTAGTCTTATCCTATTCCCACTTGGGAGAATTCATATCTATTTAATCATCACCGTGGCATGCATTAGGGGCATAGTTGATTGTCTTCTTTTTCAAATTTGTGTTACATTGTTGATGTTTACTTTTTGGACCACTTGCAAGTAGTGTGATTAAATTTTGGTTCCTTTATAACCTTGGTGTCTACACCTACTTTGTATATTGGATTTTTTTCCTTTTTATATTTGTGTGTGTGTGTGTGTTTGTTTAAGAACATATGGTTAACCATCTTGATTCCTTCATAATCATGACGAAACTTTATTGTGCAACAAAAAAATGTAACTCTAAAATTATTCTCTAAATAAAGGTCATGATACGAGTACAATCCTTTATCATCCTTGTTCTAATCCCTTATCTTCTTCCTATCAAACAACCGTCCACCACCTTGCTGCATCATCCACCCACTTGAGGGGGTATTCCTCTACTATCCTCCTTACTAGGGCATACTAATGGTTCCTTTCTTTATGCTCTCTACTCTGCATATTTATACTATCTTTAAAGCATTATTACTTCACAATAGCACTTTAAAGAGGGGCAGATGTAGACACCTAAAATTATACACTTGTTTCCATCTTATCCCATTTCTCTTCCTAGTACATCATGTTATTCACCCATTTGTGATTAATTGATTAAATTGATTAATCATGTGCATTGTACCCCTTTGGATTAATTAAATTAATCCCTAGTACCCCCTTTTGCTAAGTTAATTATCATTTATTAATTAAATGATTAATTAATTATGTGTGCACATCCTAGTCAACTGTCACTCAGACAATAGCCACATGGACTTCACTTAGACTCCACATCCTCATCCTAATTAACTGCACTTCTAGAATCCTAGAAAGGTGGGGAAATTGAACTGCACATACAACCATCTTTCCGGATGAAACTTTTGCAAATAATTCATTTATCCCCTAAATGCCCCAAAACTACTGAAACCTCCTCAAATGCTATTTTTAACATATGCATTCAACCATGTTCAACCAAATTCCAACAACTTCCACCTCTATAAAATAGTCTTGTCTTATCCAAAATCCTCCTAAATTATTTGCGGTATACTCTGTCAATTTGCATTCGAAGATCTTTAAGCCAATTTCTCGTAGTAATCTGTCATCCCCAATTTGGAGACCATTCAAGATCACCCACATCCATTCACAAGTTTACATAAATGAAGTTTTTACAACCTACTTTACGTTTACTTTGGAGGATTACGGGAAGGCTTGGTGTATTTAGTTTTCTTTCATTTCTTGTGGTTTCCATAGTTCACAATTGTAAGAACCCAAAGGTAAGAAGGATGTATAAAATAAATGTCGAACATAATGATAAAGAAGAGAAAAAATGTGTTAGAAAGAAGGCAAAGGAAAATTTCACATTGATTGCACGATGAATTTCAAAAATTATTGTGCATGGAAAATGATTGCGTAATGGATCACCTGATGAATAGAGACACAATTGGAAAGGCATTAGATGAGAAATTTTCTTAAATGGGTTTGTGAAGTGTTCAAAATATTATATTTTTGATGCTGATAGAGAATGATTTAATTTTATCCCTATAAAATTATATGGATAGTTGGATATGCGAAAGCATTTTCGAGTACGAGATTTCAATATGTTAGTTAGAGGATAGTGGATAATGGAAATGGTGTGCAAGTTTCGTGACCACGATAGGAGTAACCATAGTTTATAGTTGTTAGGATCACATATAGGCAAGTACTAGATACATCATTTATGTTTGTGTCTCGGGATGAGATACCTATTTAATTATGGAAAATTGATATCATGGGAAAAATTAAATATAATATAATTTGTCTTTTAGTATGAAGAATGTGAAAAGACATGGAGGATATGAAGAACAATATCCAATATGAACTATCACCATTGTGGATAAATATGTAAGGAAAGAGAGAAGGAAAATAGTGACCTTTTTCATCATTTCATATTTCTACTATATGGACTCTTGATTTGAGAATTATATTATGATCCATCATTTAATTAAGATATCAGATTGTGTTTCCTCAATTTTGTGCAAATTCTATATTGTTCTCATTGTCCACATGTTTCATAATTAAATATAGATTTCTTCCCATTAGCAAGCCCTAATGAGATATGTTAGGGGCTTTTGCTAGCAAAAATAAATATTCTTTAATCCCATTTTGAGAAAAGAGTGAAGTAGTAACAAAATTGTTTTCACTTTTAAGTAAGAAATTCCTAAGTAAAGTGAAGCACAATAATGCATATTTTGTGTTAAATTTAGTGTATACTTCACAAAAGGAGGGGGTGGAAAAAGAATTTAAAGGAGAATAAATAATAATGTTAAATATGAATGAAATGTTAGAAGAGTTTGTGGAAGTTTTGTCTATTCTAACTTCTTGATCCACAACTGAATGTGAGAGCTTCCTTTTGGCTAGGAGGAACTACCTATAATAGAAAACAAGACCACAAAAAGATAGTTAAATGATATATGACAGTGGACTGCCTAGCATATGCTAGTTAGAAAAGTGTGATACTTCCTGAGCATTTGTCAATCCATTGTTTAAAACAAGTTAATGTGAGAAATAAACAAAGTCCTACTATAGTTGATATGATTTAGGTATCTCATTCAAGTACAATAAGCAAATCCAATCACAACTAGGCTAGGCTATAGTTGGATCTGAGAGGTGAGGTGTCTGTCAAGGTACTTGGGACTGTCGGGTCTGATTCTAGGTTATTTAGGTCAACTGGTAGGGTGATTGTTGGGTCTATTCTTGGTCAAGGTGTAAAACACAGAGACCGACATCGGCTAAATGTGACCGATGCCGGTTTAGGTAGAACTAATGGCGGTTGTGGATAACCGGCGTCGGTATGGTCGAGGTAAAAGAAACTCAAATAGATTAAACGACGGGGTGATCTGAGGTCAAATAAAGTTTGGGAGAATGAATGGGGAGGTTTGTAGAGGTCTTAGGTATGCTCAGAAGTATACAACAAGTGAGGATAGGTGATTTGGTGATATGGGTGAAGGGATTTTTGAGTTCACAGGCAAAGTGGGTGATGAAGCAATAAGCATGTGAAGAACAAATTAATAATAGGAGTAATAAAGATTACTAACTGAAATAAACCCTATAGGTTAGGGCCATACTTACTTGTGTTAAGGATCTGATGGCTGAGTGGTGGAGGTGGTTGATCGGAGAATACATGTATGGTCCTGTAGTAGTGATTTCCTGGAGTGCTCCCATGTGAATGCAATGGCTCTATGATTGATCCTGTGATGGCTCTGGATGTCTAGATGCGTAAAAGGATGCTTGTTTCACTTACATGCAACTTTGATCTCCTTCCTTACTCTCAGAATGTGCCAACCCAAAAACAAGGCTGTTTGGGTGAATAAATGGTAACCGATGATGGTTCTGGTTGACCGACATCGGTTTAGGGGTGATCGGCATCGTTAAGGACAGGGATTCCCTAGGTTTACTAAAATGGGCAAATCTTTCTAATTTCTTGGGCCCAGTTAGTTTATTCTCATGATTAGAATGGAAACTTCCCTTCTAATGAGTGGGAATGTGGTTAGAGATATTTTAGGGATTGATTTTAGGGTTAGACCAAATCTTAGCTCATTAAGGCAAGTAAGACTTAGTTATTGTTAGTTATGGAAACATGCCAAGAATAGGTCTAGGGTGAGGTGGTAGATGGGTGAGGTGTCTAGGTGAGGTGGAAATTAGCTTAATTAAAATAATTAAGTAATGAATATTGTGAGGATGGGTATTAATTTAATTAAGTTAATTAAATTAATATTAATTTGGGTGGAAGGGGCCATGGTTAGATGAGTATGCTTGAGTTGGTTATTTGACAAGGGACCAAGGGGAGTGTGACCCAATTTTGGTGTCTACATTTTACCCCTTTTTGTTGTGTAGCTTGTATTGGTAAGCGACTAATAATAAAAAATAAGATGTGGTTGCCCCATGTGTGGGTGAAGGTGATCCCCCTCAAACTAGGAATGATGAGGTGGAAGAAGATAGATCGGTGAGTGGTTTGATAAAAGGTGAATGTGATGAAGAAGGTGGACAATGGGGGTAATGGGGTAAAGGTCCAATCGGGTAATCTAGGTAATGGGCTAGGGTCAAAGGTAGTAATAGTCAAACACATGCACACATATATAAAACAGCACGGTACCAAGTTGAAGAGCATGCAAACTCTACATTGTCTAAATGTTGATAGGTTTATCCAAACAAGGTTGAGGTGATTCTGATATCCAAGGTATAGGATATGGTGTGGAAGCACTTTAGGTTCAGGTGTAGGAACGTTTAGGTATGTTCCATTACACCAAAGGTTGGGTTAGGATAAACGGTCATGACAATAGGAAAAGTAAGGTCATTAGGTCAAACAACATGGGTAATAATGTCGTAAGGTATAACGAGCACATGAGTTCACAGGTGTTACTAACAATGTTCTGGGTCTAAGTAGCTAGGTCACAGCATGGGTAGGGCCAAGGTATGGGTAAAATAACAAGTCCCAAAACATAATTAAGGACAAGTATAGGTAAGGTAGGCATGGAGGTTGGTTGCAATAAGGGTGGGTAAGGTCAAACGGTGGTTGGGTTGGTTAAGTTGGGTCAGAAATGGGGAAAGGGTAGGGGCAAGAGTATGATAGGTAACCGATGTCAATCATACGTAACCGGTGGTCAAGGTAAGCCGCTCATGGTTTATTGGGGGCAGATGACCGATGTCAGTCTGGTATAACCGACCATGGTGTTCTAGGGCACATGAATGACCGATGTCAGTTTAGGTATAACCGACGTTCGGTCAGGTCGACGTGGGTATATAAAAAGAAAAAATTCGTATAAGACGGATTCATTTGTATGGTTTGGATTTTGTGAAAATGACAGAGCATTGAACGAGTTGTGCTTTTCGGGAGGAAAAGATGAGGGCGATATCCTACTTGAGGTGGAGGGATCCGGTTGGTTAGAGGAGCCAGGTAGATGGGTTCACGAGCACAGGGGGATTGATTGTGATTGGGTGGAGGTCAAGAGGATTGGATTTGGTGATTGGACATGGCAGAGGTGGGAGAGGATCATGGGTGGACCACCGGTGTAGTGGCTGACATGCCACCACGGAGATGGCAGTAGCGCGATGAGGTAAGATTCAATCTCTTGCATTGGTTTGGGAGGTAGATTGGGTATATAGGTTAGGGAAGGAATACGGCTTTTGGGGGGAAAAGGGGATTTGAATTTGGGAAGGAAAATTGGGTAAAATAGGAATGGGGAGAGGTGTGGTTAGGTGTAATGAGGGGTGGGGAGGAGTTGAGGGTAGAGTTAGGTAGGAATGGGTGAGAAGAAGGGAGTGTTTTAGGAAAAAGGGGTTTTGGGTGTTGCATGGATTTTGCACGTGACAGTGACCAACATCAGTCAAGGGGTGGCCGACGTCGGTGGTGTTGAGCCGGTACCGGTCACAGATAAGGTGACCAATGCCGGTTTGGGAGAGACCGTGGTCAGTTAGGAGTAACCGGTACCAGTCATCATGTGGAGAAAAAGGGGCCAAAAGAGCCCTAGGGTGGTTGGGTGAGATAGATAGTGGGCAAAAAAAAGATTGTGGTGATGAAAAATAGAGCATGGGTAAGAGGTTGAAAGAGGTATGGTATGATCGATAGTGGGTGAGGGTTGGGGTGGGTAGATAGAATATGTGATAAGAAGGTAAGTTGTGAGGGGAAAAAGAGGGAGGGTAATAGGTGTAGGTGAAGTGTCAAGAGTGATTGTGGGTATGATCAAGGTGTATTAATGTGATGTTTTGTTGGATGCAGGTGAGAGATCAGCTGCGGATGCGAGATAGGGTGCCGCCCCTACTCATGATGGTTCGAGGAGGTGCAATAGCCAAGGATTAGTGACATGTTGCAGAGGTTGGCTTGATTGGGGTCAAATGCTACTAACATGTAGTCTGAAACTAAGCTTGATGGTCACCCTCATCGACAGATGGGATTTAGTGACCAACACATTCCATCTACCGACAGGTGAGATCACAGTCACCCTAGAGGATGTGTACAAGATCCTTGCGATTGTTGATAGTGGGGGCATAGTATATTTGATCTCCTCAGAGGCATCTGAGGAGTTGATGCTGATAGTATTTGGCGAGGGGTTAGTGGAGATGAGGTTTCATAGTGCCAACATGAGCTATGGGGAGATGTACTTGGCTCATCTAGAGGAGACTAGGCTAGTTGTGTTGTTGATGGAGGCGATGCTGCTTTGCTTTGCAGACTTGCGCGAATGTAGAGGGTGGGAGATTCTTGCGATCATTGATGGGAGTCCTACATGATATGGTGATAGACCAGACTTGTTTTGCATGGGTTTCGCCAACATTCTTGGTGTAGCTTATATATAGGAGTTATGGGCGTATGGGTGGCTTGAGGTTTAGCTTGTGTTGCACCTTTCTACTTCATTGTTGGGCATACGAGCACATTGTGTGTGTGTATCCAGTTGGTATGCCCGGGTTGATGCATTTGAGCTAAGTTTGGTTCGGGTGGGTTACAGGTGATGGGTGCCTATTATGGGAGAGCATTGAGCGGGTAGGGCGACATGATGTGTGTCCTACTATAGGCATTTACTGGAGGGGTTGTCTCGGTAGACATCATTTGGAGACCATATGTTGGTTTTCCATCATCAAGTAGATGGATGAGGAGCTAGA
Organism: Taxus wallichiana var. yunnanensis; assembly: GCA_018340775.1. NCBI lineage: Eukaryota > Viridiplantae > Streptophyta > Pinopsida > Cupressales > Taxaceae > Taxus > Taxus wallichiana. Next base: position 731,726,187 of record CM031234.1, on the reverse strand, counting down.
TGGATTGTAGCTACTCAGATGGATAGAGGGGTGTTGTGTTGGAGAGCACGATGATACCCGTAGACAGGGTTAGATGATAGTTTGGGATGTCACATGATATACCTCCACCCTTCCCATAGTACATAGAGGGATGATGTGGAGAGGCCATTGCCTCTGCCCCAGCCGATAGTGCCTACAGGGTAGGAGGAGAAGGTGAGAGACCAGCGGATCGATGATGTCGGGGTGACTAACAAATATAGGCAGTGGTGGGTTACACACCTACGAGCAAGTACCGCCAGGCCGGTCAGGCCAAATTTATCCACCATCATTATTCAAAGGGACACCCTACAGGGGCAGGTGGCTACCTTGATTACATAGCTGGGGATGGTGCAGGGGTAGTTGACAGGTGCAGAGGCACAGATGGCCACTTTACGAGAACATGTGGCTAGTTTACAGGCCTAGATAACACAGGGACATGCACTTGCATAGGGTGGTGATGGTGATGGGATATAGGTGGCCACCCTACAAGCATAGGTTATAGTTTGTAGGGCCATTTGGCCACTGCACAGGCACAAGTTGTGACTCTTCGCACTCCCGAGATATATGGTAGGAGTGGACAAGGTCCCTCAGGATAGGAACATGCACAAGGATAGGGTCAGAGGCCAATGGGGCCACCACAGACAGTACCCATAGCTAGATTACAGGATGCCCTAGGTGAGGCTAGGTATTATCAGGATATTTTGATGGCCGCATGGATAGATTTTCTATCCTATGGAGAGTACAGGCACAAACAGGCCTCGAGTGAGAGGACCAGGTCATGCACCCACAGTGTGGAGAGACAGGGTGAAGCGAGCCCCGAGACAGGGTTAGGGTGAGGCCACCAATTCACGGAGGCTAGTCCTAGGTGATGTACCAGTCGGGACCCAACCACAACCCATGATGGGTGGTGAGATGTTAGTAGGCTGTCGTACAGGAGCCAAGGGAGGAGGAGGAGACCGGGAGACAGAGATGGAGGATATCCGACGGGATGATGCCTGATAGCCATGTGGACCTCCATTTTGATGTAGTTGTTTTATTTTTGATATACACCAGCCTGCATGCTGAAGAGAGTGAGGATGTATACGAGATTTTATTGATTTTGATCATATACCGGCCTACGTGCCGAAGATGGTGAGGATGATATGCCGAAGATGGTGAGGATGTACATGAGGGTTTTTGAGATTTTTGTATTCATTTGTATCTGTGTACATATGTATGTATACACAAATGTCATGATTTATAGATGATGATATTTATACTATGGATGGTGTACTTGTTTTAATTTCCATTATTATTTGTGTATGTGATGGAAACTAGGTGAATTAAGTATGATGGAGTCAGGGTCGTGTAGGCATGGTGGAGTTAAGTCATGGTTCAAGCATGATGGAGTCAGGTCATAGGCATGGATGGAGTCAGGTCATAGGCATGGATTGAGTCAGGTTGACTTAGGTATGGTTGAGTTTAGGTTGGTTTAGGTATGGTTGAGTTTTTTTTTAATTCATTAATTTGTGCAATTAATGATGATTTGGATCATGTTAAGATGTGTTGTAGTAAAATGCATGATAATGGTAAAGAAATGGTAGAAAAAATGAATGGTAAAGATGTTAAGAAATTGTTGTTTGTTTGGTTTAATTTCCAATTATTGATATAAAAAGGAAACTAACTAGGGTAAAATGTGAATAGAAAAGGGAAGAGGGAATTGGTTAGGGTAGAGAGTGGCCGAGCTATCCTCTAAGGGCCCCATGCCCTCGAGTGCTGCCTACATAGTCCCGATGAAAAGGGACCTCAGCCTATGTAGTTCTCCCATAAGCTAGGGAAGATTAGGGTGAAATAGTAGAATGGTCTAATAGGTGTTAAGCATGGTGATGTAGGTCAAAGGAATGATTGAGTTTAGGTTGTAGGTATGGTTGATTGATTTTTAAATACATGGGCCGAGGATCTAGTCTTGTATAGGATAATCAATAGGTAATGAGGAAGGTAAATGGTAAGAGGTGGTAAAAGAGATGCTTAATTGATAAGAACCCTAATGAGTCTACCATACCCTAGATGGGCCTATGAACACAAGACCCTACATGCCTTGCATAATGGATTGTTTTAAGGGTGAAGAAAAGTCACATGATCACGAAATGTCATGTTTGGCAAATCCCTTGAGTAATGAGGAATTTAGGTGAAAAAGACAAGGAGGTGAGAATGAGAGGTTTAGCGTAACTTAGTGTATGATGACGTGTATTTCGAAAAAGAAACCCAAAATCCAAAATAGGCAAGTCCATGACAAAAATTTCATCTTTTTCTTGTTTGTTTTTTTTAATAGACTGATCAATGTGGGAAGTCTATATGGGATGAATATATTATCTCCTTGAGGTATTTGTGAAGTTGATCAATGTGGGAAGCTTCTAAATATTTATTATATTTTGATAATGACCGTATATAGCTGTCCTTCGAGGGAGAAGTCTATTGATAGTGGCAAAATATAAAGAAGAGATGTCCCTTTTGAGGGAGTCATCTTTTCTAGAAGTTTGACTCAAGGAGTTGTATCCCTTTTTGTTTTTAGACGTTTAAGTCATGGACAAGATTATAGAGGACGATTAGGTTCCTGATTTAGAAGACAAGATCATAGTACACAAAGGATTAACTATGAAAGAGGTGGTTTCAAGTGATGAATGACCATGGGATTCCATCTTGAAGAAGATGAAAAGTATCCATGAGAATCATGCTATGAGCAGATCCGTGGTACTCATATTGAAGACAAGGCTAAAAGGTGATGGGTAATCACATGATTCTTGTTTAGTTGTGGATCCTCAAAATGGGTAATTATGGAAGGTGAACAATGCTCAAGGGATGAGTGATCAATTGATAGAAAGTGATATAGGACTTGATATCAACAATAAAATGGTCAAAGATGCAAGGCATTAAGGGGCTCAGGTTTGGGTTTACCTTCGAGTGAAGACAAATGATAAGCACTGATCGATATAGGCATGGGTGACAATATAGGGTCTAAGCCAATTAGGAGAAAATTTTCCCCATTTACTTTTCTCCTCTTTGGTTACATGTTGATTTTCCTTCAGACGAGGTCACCGACTTGAAAAGGTTTATTCATGAACATGTTTTTCATAGGCACATTTGATACATTTTTGGTAGATTTGGAGATGGTCAAGAGCGTTGAGACAATGTTCATCTAATAATTCAAGTTGTGCTAAATGATCCTAGTGAAATTCATCGTCGTTGAGCATGTCTTGTAGTGAGATGTGGAGGGATGGAATTTGGACTTCGAGAGGTAAGACAACCTCAATACCATAGACTAGAGAAAAGGGGGTGGCAACAATCAAAGTGTGAATACTAGTGTAGTAAGCCCACAAGGTGAAAGGAATGTGCATATGCCAATCCTTCCCAGTATCATTAACCACCTTCATAAGATTTTGTTCAAGGTTTTATTGGTTGATTCAGCTTGACCATTGGTTTGTGGGTAATAAGGTGATGAGAAACTAAGTTGGATGCCAAAAGCATCACATAGTTTGCGTAAGGTTTTATTTTTGAATTGTTTTCCATTATCCGTGATAATACGGTGAGGGACCAAAGCGACAAATGATGTGATGGTTGATGAATTCACATATTTTCTCAACTTTGGTGGAAATGAGGGGAATGGATTCTACCCATTTAGTGTAATATTCAATAGCGGTTATGATCCATTGGTGGCATTGTGAAGAATGGGGGTTGATCTCACCAACAAGATCCAAACCCCATTGAGAGAAAGGCCAAAGGTCTCACGTGACTTGTAAGTCATGACTAGGGGTATGATGGAGATTAGCATGTTGTTGGCATTTTATTTAGCATTTGACATAATTACAATAGTCACGGTTTAGGGTTGGCTAGTAATAGCCTAGGAGAAGAATGCATTTTGCGATGACAAGACCACTAAAGTGGCCTCCACAAATTCCATCGTGGACTTCCTTAATGGTGTAAGTAATTTCATAACTGGTAAGGCATCGCAAGAGAATGTTGTCAAAACTACATTTTGTATAGAAGACCACCCATGATGACATAACAGAGACACTTTTAAGAAAGGCACATTGTCCATTACGAGTGAGATCGGTGGGTAAAATGGAAAGGGAAAGATAGTCTATATATTTCTTATACCAAAGGTCACTTGGGTCAGAGCAGTGGTTCCGATAGAGTAGACTTCACGAGGAAAATAAGAGGGTGATTGTAGTCTTTGTATGGTGACAAATATTTTAGAGTTAGTGGGCAAAGCAGGTATCTGAGAAGCCAAGCAGGCCATGGTATCTACAAATTTATTGGTAGAACGTGGGGTGGTTTGAAGTGTGTAATGGTCAAAGGTGGTCAAAATTATGTCCACATGATGCTTATACTTTTGAAGTATCTCATTACGACACTGGTATATACCATTGACTTGGTTTATGACCAACTAAGAATCACCAAAGATGTTGATTGACTTAACATCTAAGGCATAAACAACTTGAAGACCCAATACGAGTGCTTTGTATTCAAAAATATTGTTGGTACAATCAAAATCAAGTTTGAAAGACAAAGGCATAGGTTCACCATCAAGTGGAATGAGGATAACACCAGCCCCACCCCCACGCTGACACTTGGAGCCATCGAAGAAGAGTGTCATTTGGTAAGTGGGTTTCTAGGGAAAGGGTAACAATAGACTCATCTAGAAAGTCAAAGTTAGAGGGTTGATCCATGGAAATGGGTGTGTTAGCCAATTGGTTAGCAATAGTTTGGCCTTTGATGGACTTTTGATGGATGAATTTGAGGTTGAGGTTGGCTAGAAGCATAAGCCAACATGCGGCACATTGATTTTGATAAGGTTTGGCATACATGTAGTGTAATGGGTTAATATTAGTAATGATGAAGGTTTTGTGGTTGAGTAGGTAATGGCGGAGTTTGGTGGCGATGAAAACTAAGGCTAGGAAAAGTTTTTCATGGGTATATCTAGTTTTGTAGTCAAGAAGGGTATGACTTATGTAATAAACCACTTTCTCTTAGTGTTGGTCGTCGCGATGAGTGAGCATGGCACCTAGAGAATGGTCAGTGGCAGAAATATATAGGTAGAAGGGCTAGTCATCCTTAGGAGGAATGAGCACTGGTGGTTGAAGTAGGTATTGTTTCAAGGCTTCAAAGGCTTTATGGCATTCATCATCCCATTTGAATGAAACATCTTTCTTGAGAAGATGATGGAATGGTTGACAATGTTGAAAAGCTACGAGATAAAATGAAAAATTGATTGCAACTTTCCTTGTAGGCTACAAAGTTGACAGAGATTAGTGGGTGGCGGCATTTCAAGAATAGCCTTGACTTTAGCAGGATCAACTTCTATGCCATGCAAAGAAATAATGAAACCTAGGAGTTTTCTAGAAAAGTACCGCAAAGACGTACTTTTTTGGTTGAAGATGAACATAATATTTGATGAGGTAGTCAAAGATGACTTTAAGAATAAGCAGGTGCTCAGTTCGATGCTTGGATTTGGTAAGCATATCATCTACGTAATATTCTAATATGCGATGCATGATGTCATGGAAGATGTAAGTCATGGCTCACTGATATGTAGCACCAGCGTTTTTGAGGCCAAAAGGCATGACTCGATAGCAAAAAGTCCCCAAGGGGTGATGAAGGTAGTCTTGTGTTAATCCTCTGGGGCTAGTAATATTTGATTGTAGCCCAGAAACCATCCATGAGTGATAACATTTCATGGCCCACGGTGAGATCAACTAGTTGGTCAATGTCTTGGTAGTGGGAAATCATCTTTAGGACAGGCGAGGTTGAGGTCACAAAAATCCATGCAAATGTAGAGTCCCCTGTCACCTTCGTGATAGGAATGATGTTAGAAATCCATTGGGGATAATCAATGGGTAGGATGAAGGAAACCGAGAAGGTGTTGAAGCTCTTCTTTAACCAGAAGAGCAATGTGAGGATGCATTTTCCAGTAGCTTTTGTTTGATGGGTTTGGCATCAGGAATGGTTATGATATTGTGAACCATGATTTTTGGGTCAATACCGGGCATATCAGCATAGGACCAGAAAATGCGTTACTATGGTCCTAGAGGAAAGAGGTGAAGGATTCTTGTTCAGTAGCATCTAAGGATTGGCCGATCTTTAGAATGTGCGGGTCGTCCTGAGTATTAATGTTGATTTCGATGGTTGATTCATTCAACATGGTTTATGTCTCAGAGGGTAATGACTGATGAATATAAGAGTCTTCTGCACCAAGGTAGGTGAGGATGGACTCATCGTTCGACATTGAACGATGTTAATTGAAGGCATATCATCATCGATCATGTTAGGATACAAGAATGGGAGAGAAGAGGGAGCCTCACCATCACGTTGATAGGTCAACGGTCCCAGGGAAATGGTGTTTACGAAAAAAATTAGGAGGTATAGATTTAGGATCTATGGACTCGTGGGTGAAGATGGTAATGTGGGTGAATGAGAGGGGGAAGATTTTTCATCCTATATAAGGTCGATGTGAACCTTCTTGGTGGGTGGAGTGTCAAAACCAATGCCACTACGGTCATTATGTTTACAAGAGGTACATGAGATGATAGTGTGGTGGCCTTATTCATAAAAACCAAGCCAAATCCTTTCCATGCGCACCAATGGAGGAAAGTGTGAGTGAAATGGTGGTTAGTGAGGGAGTGTAGGTCGATGAAAATGGTTGGGTTTGGGATGGAGGTTTGGGTTTATAGGTGGCCATATCAAGTCCCCCATATGTTAGGTTGGTGCGAAGGTGGGGAGGGCCATAAGGGAAAATGTCACCAATGTGAATGTCATAACTAGGGTGTTGACACAGATTCCCGTACTCTTGTGGGGTGAGGAAGGTATCGATATTATATAGGCGGTATTCCCCTAGAGTGAGGCATTGAAAAACACCTTCTAAGGGATCAGTAGTTGGTATGTGAGTAGCGGGTATGGATGGTTCACTAGATGAAGGGGTGCCAGTGGTAGAGGCTATAGCTACAGTGGGGATAACAAGGTTAGACACATCGAAGCGAATGGTAATTTTGTGGATGGGCTCGTGGGTGGAGGTGAAGTGGTTGTGGTGGCAGATTCCTTAACCGGTATAAGTACATCATTGGGTCGATATAGCATGTTACAGGTCTTGAAAGGTGAGGGGTTGGCAAGGATGGTGTAATTATGTCCCTCATGTTCAAATTTGAGGCATCGATGTAACATTGAAGGGACACAACCCATAACATGGATCTAAGGTCGCCAAGCAGCAAGTTATACTAGAACTCCCCTTCTAGGACATAGAAAAGTTCTGGATGGTGTAGGGGCCTACACGGACATGGAGAACAATGGTACCCAATGTAGAGGTCATGGCATCATTGAAGGAATGCAACATAATGGGGTTACCATGCATGCAATGGGCAAGTATTTACATTTGGTCATACACATGGGAGGAGATGATGTTAATGCTAGCACCACCATCGATCATAACACGTCATATGCATATATTATCGATAAAGACAAAGATGAAAAGAGCGGGGTTGGGGTCATCGAACTGGAAGGGAGTGATCTCTTCATCTACAAAACTGAGGGTAGCCACTTGGCGAGTGGGTGGAGGTGTAGAGGAAGGTGAAGACCTAGTGAGAGAGGCTACGTGGTGAGGGGTAATGATGGAGGCTATGGGTGTGGGATCATTTGGTAAGACTTCGATAGATTGAAGGACCTCCATGAGGGCTTGACGATGTGACTCTGAGGTCTGGATGAGGTCATATAAAGACATTTTGAGGGGGATTGGTGTAGTTGTTTTAGCATTGTGTGATGTGTGACCCCGTCGGAAATGGGATATGCAAGACCTCAAATGATGACTTTGGGTGTGGGTATGGATGGTATATTGGGTACAAGGGTTGGTTGATGGGCCACTTGATTTCTCTTTGCCTTTTCTTTCTAAGCACGGGTGGTAATGTTGATCATGTTAATATGAGGAGAGGTGGATGGAGAGGGTGTTTCTGGAAGGTATAGAGGCATGAGGGGAAAAACCCTAGTGGGGGATACGATCCTTGTTAAATGAGTAGGGCATACCGGTATTTTGGTGGTGGTTTGGCCAATTCTCTTATACTAACCATGTTAATTTTGAATCTTGAGGATGGATCAAGAGTTGTGGGGGTGGAGATCTTGGTCACTTGAGCGGATGATGGGGGAGAGATCTATGGAAATTGGTGAAGGAAAAATGGGGTCATCATCAAGAAGATCATCATCATTAAATTTTTCTTTAGGAGGACACAATTGGACAAGAGCGGTTTTAAAGCCTTATAGTTCTCTACATCATGTCCTGGAACATGATGGTAGGTGTAAATTTTGTTTCATCAAACCCTTTTGGTTTGGGTTTGAGTGGGTCATAAGGTCTAAGGGGCGGTAATGTGATGATGGAATTTTCAGGAGATTGGTTAAGATTTTGGCATAGGATCCCGCTAGTGGATCACAATGGGAGGTGAATGTGGGTTTGGGTGTAGGTATGGCTGATTGTGGAGGAAGAGGTTTTACAATAGGGGGAGTAGGTTGGGCTATTAATTTGGTGTGTGGTGTGGTCTTAGGTGTTGGTCGTGTCTACTTGGGTAGGGGCATGGTAGATGAACTGGAAATGGAAAGTTTTGTTGGTTTAACTACCTTATTAGAGGGTAGCGGATTTTTAGCTTTAGGTTGCATCCTTTTGGGAAAAGATGACACATGTGTACAAGGTGTAGAGGGAAAAGAAAATGGTGGAAGAGGATAGGTTACCCACTGGGGGTAATCGAGGTGTTGTGGGTGTAGGTGGTGTAGGTTGGGTAGGAGGTGTGAGTGAAAGAGAAGAAAATGTCATGGGTAGAGAGGTAGTTATAGACGGTAGTGGTGGTATGGGTGGTAAGAAGGTTATGGTGATGATAGAGGTTGTGCGAGTCTCTTGGGTACATTAGAGGTTCGTGATGAGGAGGTGGGTTGTTGCGTTCTTGGTTTACCGGTGGACGGGGGTTGTTTTGCTAGGGTCGAGGGGTGAGGTCCTAGGATGGATAGTAGGGATGAAGGTGATAATGGTGTGGTGGGAGAGGTCGGTGTATGAGGTCTAGGAGGTTGGGTCTTCTTTTTAGGGGCTAGGGTGAGTTTAGTGTCAGTTTTGGAGGATGTGGATAAATCTAATTTGATGGGTGGGTGAGTAAGGCTAGTTGTCGGTATGACCCCTAAGGTGGTGATAGGTTTAGGTAAGGTAGATGACATAGGTGTGGGTAGGTATTCATGTGGATGTATGTTGGGATATGGGTAGAGGTGTGAGTTGGGCTAGGGGTGGTGACATGGAAGGTGTTGCAATAGTCATGATTGTGTTTGGTTTGGTGGCTCAAAACACTTTTGGATAGATAGTGGAGGTATCAGCGAGAGATAGCTACATTTGTGTTGAAACAAGAAGTAGAAGGCATCCCCAAAGTAAGGCTCTATCGACATAGTCCAGAAGATCAGCCAAGCATGAGAATGGTACTACATGTAGGAGGGGTTGACGTGGATCGAGTGGTAATCCCCATAAAATGTGTTTGAGATACATAGAAATGAATGGCCTCAAACTATGTGGGTAAGAGAGCCAAAAGTAAATCAGCGGGATCTTGAAAGTCTAATGGTGACTAGTCATATAAAGGTAGTGGTATTTCTATAGGATCCTCCATGGGTAGAGGGGAGGATGGACTAGGCAAAGTGGACTCTCCTTGTGTTGGTGTAGGCGGTGGACCTACATCTTCTATGAGTAGGAGAGGTATCACTGATGACTGATCAGAATTTTGAGGTGTCAAAGGTGGCATGCTAATTATAGGCTCTTCCATGGGTGAAGAAGAAAATGAAGGGGGTGTCTCCATGGGTGGGGGAGTAGATGACATTGGTTCTTGTGTAGGTAGGGGAGCTCGGGCTAAGATCTCATCTATGGAAGGAACATGAGGCAATTGGGAAGCAACTGGTATGTCATCGAAAATAGCATGGACCTCGCGAACATTGTCCATGTTGTTTGAAGTGTCACCAGCTTGGTTGGAAGATGGGGCATGATTAGGGAATGGCTTCTTGAAGATGTGTAGGTTTTGGTTAGTGGGTTATTTCGGCTATCCAAGACTAGATCTTTGTTATCTAACATTTCTTGGACAATGTTCTTGAAGGTGATGCAGTTATTGTCGCTATGACCTTTGACACGATGATAGTTGCAAAAGTCATGTTCCTTATACCATGAGGGCATGGGTCACTCAGGGTCAAAACAATATGTGGTTTTATAGGTGGGAGGGTAATGGCACTAACCTTAACAAGCTTTTCCAATACAAAAGAATAAGATTCTCCTATGGAAGTGTATTTTCGTTGTTCCCATCTGAATTAGAAAGCTTGGATAGAGAGAGATTAGAAGGAGGTTTGGCTGAGTTTGATTGATGAGGGGGACCGACTTTGAGAACTACAACATTGAAAGACCCTTTGGGTTTTGAATAGTTGTTTTGGGGTTTCAAAGATGAAGAAGAATCATTTGATTTTAACGCAATGTTCTTGTTATGAAGTTGAATTTTCTTCTCTTCGATAGCATGATTTCCAATTTCTATGCCATAGTGAATGCCTCATCAAAAGTACGAAAAAATGCACTTTACAGGGGGTTGGTGAGATGTGTCTTGCACACAGCTCGAGTAAAAACTCTATGAGTTCATTTTGAGGTAGTTGAAATGTGAGTTGATTGATTAGGTTGCGCCAACGAGCGACAAAAGTCAGCTGATAGACTCATCATCGTACTGTCGTGTGGAATAAAAATCAGTCATGGTAACCTTATTGACAATATTAATAGAGAAGTGGTCTAAGAAGGCCTGGGCTACTTGATTGAATGAGTAGATGGAATGTCTTGGTAGCCCACTGTACTAGTCCAATGCAAGTCCAGTCAAGGACATTGGGAAAGTCCTCAAAAGTAAAGTGTCATCATGGGCAATCAGGTAACACCCATATTTAAAGGACCAAAAATGTTGTTGTGGATCCTCTTTGTTATTGAAACTATTGAAATTTGGCATTTCCCAATGGACGGGGTATGGTCGAATAAGAATGGACGAATGAATAGGCTCATTACAAATTTCGTCATAGGTGAGGGAATTGCGTGAGCCGAAACCGATGCTTCAAAGTGTCTGCATCTTTTCCATCATCAACTTGATAAGGTCATTGGTAGGTTGTGATGGAGGGAAAACTCCTGTGGCATAAGGGGGCAGATATTGAACCTGATAGGGAGGTTGAGAATAGGGCACCGACATAGAAGG